>BGPR01000177.1:828309-944894 GCA_013235015.1 Araneus ventricosus
TGTAGAAAGGAATAATTTTTACACAGAAATATAAAAGGTCGATAGTTCAGTTTGAACTAAGTCAGTGTTTCACCCATTTTGCACTGACACTGCCATGTTAGTGTAGAAAGGATTAAATTTACACAGAAAATATAACAAGTGGATGGTTCAGTTTGTATCCACCAGCAGCAAACACAATTAGAAATCAACTGCTTTTTCGAACAATTTTGAGATTTTCTTCCTCAGAAATGAATTTCATGTACTTGGTTCACTTTAACTCTGAACCTTCAATATAGTTGAATCCTTTTAATAGAAGTAATTGCTTAGTTTTTGCAATATAAGTATTATGAATAAAACAAAAGAAGAAACATATCGGCAATTGTATAATTGCAATCATTAAGAAAGATTTTTTAATGTTCTTTTAAATAGAAAGCTTTTTCATACTTCATGCAATAAAAAGAAAAACATTAAAAGCTTGAAAGATTACATAATAGATAGAATGAAAACGTTATGATAAATCTTTTGCATCGTTAATGGTTCTCATCACTTAAATCGTTTACGTCATTTAAATTCCAATCTCATAAATGTAACACGAAAAATATATTTAAAACCATTCAAAAAACAAGTTTCATAATATGGTTATTTCGAAAGTACCCTACCTGGAACATTTGCGCAAAATCTGAAGATAACCTTTTGAGAATTTCGATTTCATTATGGAACAAACAAGACGGGTTTATGTTTGTTTAGTTGCTCCCAGAACTATTTGAATGTTTTTGAAAGTTCTAGTAATTTTTTGATGTTTCTGCTCAGAACTAGTTTATAGAGATTTATATTTTTTTTTATTTCTTTACTGTGTATTTTTACTGATTATTTGTCTTTAAATATAGATAAGTTTCGAAGGTTATTGTGATCAGTTGTTTCTTTCAACGATTTATTTATTTGCGTTTTGTTACGAAATGTATGAAAATCATTCACAATATATTTCGAAAGTCACAACAATTTAAAATAACTTTACTTTCTGTCAACTAAATGTTGTCACTAAAATATATTGCTACATATTTTAGTCAAAAATACGCATTTTTTGATGAAATGGTGACAACTTTGGATGAAAGAAAAAAACATTCGTAAATTGCATATCTTAGAATTTCAGACAATCATATATATTCATTAATAACATTTCTTAGAATTTCAGACGATCAGATATATTAATCAATTACATATCTTAGAATTTCAGACAATCAGATATATTCATTAATTACATATCTTAGAATTTCAGACGATCAGATATATTCATGAATTAGATATCTTAGAATTTCAGACAATCAGATATATTCATTAATTGCATATCTTAGAATTCCAGACGATCAGATATATTCACTAATTACGTATCTTAGAATTTCAGATAGTCAGGTGTATTGCATTTTATGTTTTTTATGTAATTTATTTCGAATTATTTAAAAGTATTGAAAGAAGGAAAATATTGGCTAGGAATATCGAGTACAAGCCATTCTTTCTCTTGCACAAAGTAATATATTCCTAGAGAAACCGTAATCATCAAATTATTCAATCTCGAATTATTAATTTGGAAGTTTAGATTCCTTGAGTCAGATAAATCATTTTTTTGGGATTATGTCTGCGTGTCTGTCCGTGTATATGTGAACACGATCGCTCAGAAACTCATTGAGGTAGATAGATGAAATTGGTTAAATGATCCTGACGTCAAGATTTTAGATCTGTCATCTGTCAGACTTTGGATCAAATTCTTCATCTGGAAGAAGTACATTGCCTTGAAACACGCTCGATTTTTTTTACATATATGGAAATTGGACAAAAAGAAAGGCCGCATTCAAACGGATTTTTTTTAGCATACATGTCGTAATGATTGATTAAACGGGGTTATAGGAGTTTTAGCTACAAAGGCTGTCATCCCCGCGTTCCACGTCGTAATATTACATTAAATTTTTGTTATTGCGTTTGTTTTGCGTTTCCGTACTATTTCGTGAAAATTTAAAAATGCATTTATTTCTATGCAAGCTGTGATGGCTAAAAGTAATTTATAAAAAAATGTAGAAATTAGAAAATACTATGAAATAATCAAATTGTGATCATTGCAAAGGCAATTCTTTAACTTTACTGATGGTGCAAAAAAAAAGTTGTTATTGGATTGTAGTTTCCGAAGTTATCATTGTATTTCTTCAAAATAACGTTAGCAGAGGTAACCTTTATAGAACGTGAATGACAAAGGCTAATTTGGATACATTCATAATTTTTTTGGACTCGAGAATGTTTAGTTGTGGGACACATAAGTAGAATAAATTTTGACCACATGTTGTAGTTGATACGCTTATACAGAAGTATAAAAAATTGAGGGGAGTGCATCGGCGACTTTTTTTATTTTCAATTGAAAACATATTCTCGCTGTTTAATAAAAAGAAAATTTTATAATTGTTTAAATTTTTTTTGAAAATCTCCTATAATAAAATGAAAACTAGTCAAACACAGATCGACAAAAGTAGTAAAAAAAACTTAATAAATCATTGCATTGTGAACTTATGATTCTATCCTTAATAATTTAAGATTTTTGTTTTATGTTCCCTTAAAATTCTACTTAAAAACAAATTTAAATAAAGTGGATAAAAGAGTAATTTATATATCAGAATTATGATATTTGAAAAGAATATCGTTGCTTATTCCGTCGCTGAAAGATCGTTTTGTTGTTATTGCTCTTTCATAAGGAATGACCTTAGCTAGAATAATTTATTCTAAAAACTTCTGAAGAACCCACACAAAAAGTGTCTTCACCATATTATCTCACTTTTTCAAATTCTTAGTTGACGCAACTTGCAATCAGTATGAGGTCTTCCCAACTATCTCTTTTATGACTTAAAATTTTCTATTTTTTTTCCAGAAATGGAGAATGGAGCGCTTCATTAATCATTTCTGTTGGTTGAAAAAGAGGTTTCTTTCATAATTTATCATAAATTAAGGTGCCTTCTTTCGGAACGGTAAATTGTGAATATTGTACAATTCGAGCATCATAATTCAACTTAAATTAAAGAAGGAAAAGTTTTTAAAATTTGCTTTTGTCTGAATTGTCTCGCTTCAGTAAAAATTTTTAGCCAACTCTTTGCGTTTCTTATAATAAAAGTAATTTAGTTATATTTCACGTCAATTAAGTTTGACTAAAGAAGAAATAACATTTTACTGTTTTTTTAAAAATTAATAATATATTTGAGGTCAAAAATTTAAAAATGCTTTTAATTTAATCAATAATATATTTGAGTACCAATAATATTGAATTAAATTAATATTAATATACATAGTTAATAATGTTCAATTAATGTAAAATCTAAGCAGATTTTAAAAAATCTGCTTAGATTTTGAGAACCACTTTACCAAACAAGTTTTTGTCGTAAGAAATAACGTTTTTTAATTTCTAATGAGACTGAATGAGAAATTTTTTTTTTGTTAAAAATCAAAAGGTAATAATGTGTTAAAGGTAATTATTCAATTTTTTTGTGAAAAAGTATAAAAAAATTAGAAATTTCTGAATAACTTTTGATGTCTAGCAATTAAACTGGAGTATAGTGTTTCATTTCATTATTAAAAGTAAAGCAAATGCTACGAAGATATTATTATCACATACCTTTTCTAAATTCTATCTAAAATAAAAAATGTTTTTAATTTAATTAAATTAATAATAAAATAATTAATTAATAATGTTCAACAAATATTTTTAAATATATGCTTATATTTTGACAACTATTTTACCAAACAAGTTATTGTCGTAAGAAATAATGTTTTTAGTTTCCAATGAGACTGAATGAGAAATTTTTGCTAAAAATCAAAAGCTTATAATATGTTAAAAGTAATTTTTTAATTTTCTTTGTGAAAAACTATTAAGAAATAGCCATTTTTTAAAACTTATGATGTTTAGCATTTAAACTATAGCATAGTGTTTCACTTCATTATTAAAAATAAAGCAAATGTTACGAAGATATTATTATTACATATCTTTTCTTACGCATTACTCCTAAGATACTAATTTCTTTTTTAACTAATTGATTTACAGAAACAAAATTTCAATAATGTCATATTTGATGGAGTTAATAATGCTAAGTATTTTGTATTTGGTACAATTAAATAAACCTCTATTTAAATGGTACTGTGTTATGGTACACTATAGCCGAAATGTTTTTTCATGGAGAGAAAGCCATGCATTTGTATAGTAAGGCACTTCTATAGCACTATTTCGCTTAAATAGGATTCGACAACGGATCATGCACTAGTACGATACGGACAACACTAGTACAGCACGACATTCTAGAACACGGTTCCAGAGGTAGACGAATCGCCGAAAGATAATTAACGTATCTCTTAGAATTACATAAGCAAATTCATAAAGATCTCTAAGTATGTAAATATAGTTAGAAATAAATAAATAAACTAAAATTCATAATATATAAAAGAATAAATGTACAGTAATATAAAAGAATAAATTAAAATTCATAAATAGTTTGCACGCTATAGAAATACGAATTATTCAACAGCTTTTCCTCAAATTTTGTTCACAGTTATTTTAAAGCATAAGGAAGCAGTGGCGTAACAAAGGTTGGGGAAAGCGCCCTGGGCGCAATTGCAAGGGGGCGCAAAATTAAGGAATTAATTGGCTGTATTTAATATAAAAGTAGCATTTTTTGAAGCTCTTTTTCCCAAGATTCTTAAAAATTGAAATAGTTTCAACAAAGTGTGGGGAAATCCTAGGGTGTGGGGATGGAGTCATTTTTACAACCCGGAAATCTCAAGCTGCGACAAAATAACAAGAGATAAATAATCAGAGATTTTCTGACCGAACACTCTCATCGCGAAATTAAAAACTCGTTTAGAGCCCCACCCTACCGGGACAAAAATGAGTTTCTCGATGGGGTGAGAAATAAGGAGAAGATGGTTAGGGATAATTATCTCCGCAGGGTTCCTGTTTCTTTCTTCTGACCCTATGGTTTCTCACGGTGAGCATGCTTCATACTGAATGATTGTCATCTTCTTCGGAAATTGGTCATAAACGGTTAGCAGAAGTGTCATTCCCATTTTCAATCAGCAAAGAATAAGAATGAAGAACGGAAAATATACCTCCATTTTTTGCGTAGTGCAAGAGCTCTCCAGAAAATTTAAAAAGACGTAAGTTTGCTATCTTTGCATTGTTTTTAGTACTGAATATTTTAATAACTTGTATGATTAAAATGCCATAGTGTTTATTTTAAATTTTTATTTCGCAAAATCTAGATGCAATTGTTCTGCCAAACGAGAGAAAAAAAAAACCAGAGAGAGAGAAAAGACCGCATAAAGTTTTGCAATTGCTGGTGAAAATTAAACACATCTTGCAGACCTTGCAAACAGATCTTAAATTGACATTGAAAAAAAAATCATTTTCGTTAATAATAGCAAGGATTTTCTAAAAGAATTTGCATTTAAAATGCTAAAGAATTAAATAAGCAGATAAGAAGATTTAAATTTAAATTATGAAGTATATCTCAAATGTTCTGCTACATTTACAGCAGATTTTTTTCCTCAAAAAATGATTTTCAAATATATTAATTATGCCTTTTCCATATATTTTTCTTTTGTATATTGCGAAAAGATAGTTTTGAACATTATTATTCTGAACCTGATAATAATTAATTCTAAGAAATGATATATCGTCATGCCCAAGCCAGAAGTTCTTTTGGATATGATGTCGATAATGTATATATTTTCATTTATTTCAGAGAATTTTATTCTAAATTTAAATTTTAGACTGATTACTTCAATTTTTATGTTTTAGTTATAATTAAGATGTCTAGTTCAAGCTTTAGACTCGACAAAATCTGGAATAATGTCTTTGCCCATGAAACTTTTGCATTTAGAAGTTTGATCTCGCCAGTTTCGTTCCATCAAGCAGACTTGTAACTTTTCTGTCAGAGAACGCCCCCCCCCCGTTTCTTTTGCAAAATACTTTAAATCCGAAAAAATTTAAATTATTATACTATTATCAAGTTAAACATTTTTAATTTTCTAATCTGATTTAATTATAAAATTCGAAATTCCTCATAGCAATTTTGTTAACTTTAGTTTTACACTGCATAAAATGAATGACTCGAAATATATAAAATTACACTTCTATAATTATATTTCTTGTCTTCTAAAATAATAAGGAAGTACAATTTTTCACGTCATAAACAAAATTAATAACGTAATAATTTTAATTCATGTTTGAATCTGCATTTCCCCCCCCCCCTGCAATAGCGTATCCCCTAATTACATGTAATGAATTTTAACTTTGTCCTTAGATGCTAGATAAAACATTAAATTTATTAGTTGTAAATTTTGATTAATAAATTTAAAGATATATGTGAAATTATATGATGAATTATATTGTGAATATTATTAAATATATTAGTCACTAAGATTTTTCTGTATGATTTTATCTGTATTATCAAAACATTTACTTCAATGTTTAGAGTTTTTATATACTGACTATGGGAAAAAAGGTAATGTACAGATTTTTTCCATTATTATTCATATGTGTGAGTTTTTTTCAATGGATTAAAAGATTTGTGCACATTTCATATTATTTTTCAAATACGAGATAAATGGAATGCTCCTTTTATTTATAAATTTCTAATATATCTAAAGTTTCTTACAAACTTTGAATTTCTTATTTAAACTATATTTAAGGGATTAAGGTTAAATGCACCAATTTTTCTATGAAAATTCAACGAAATTTTGTTTAAAAAATCTGCAATGTGTAAATCCTATCAACTCAAAAATGTTTATATGTTATTTTTAAAGTTTATTTCCACTTTTAATCTTTGCACGCCCCGGAATAAAGTTTCCGAAAAGGAAATGAGGATCATATTTCAAAAGAAAAAAGGGGGGCGCAGTTTCAATATTTGCCCTGGGCTCCATTTTATGTAGGTACGCCACTGTAAGGAAGTCTTTAGTGAAAATTTTATGACAATTAAATAGTTCAGACACATTATAATATTTTAAAGAAAATAATTAAAAAAAATATTCTTTATATTTTTAATAATGGCTTGCTGGCTTTCTGTCAAGTGATAATATTGAATATATTTTTACTTTCTCGCATATGACGTTTGTATCATATAGCAATCAACATTTCGTTTGATATGATGTTACTGTAACAATTGTTATGTTATAAGAATTTTCAGCGTTATAAGCAGTTCAATTTACTCACAGATACTGAAGCATAAGGAAAAGTTTTATTAAAGATATCATGACAAACAGTTAAAGTTAATTTTTTATTAATAAAAGACGTGGAAATATTTTCATTTTCATCCTCCTCCAGAAACGCCGGGTATACCAGCCAGTGTAAAATAAAAGTTCAATTTTTAAAATTAAAAGTACAGAATTGAAACCAAGAGAATGCTGAAGAAAAAGAGATGAAGATATCTTTTCAAAAAGAAAAGACTTTCGATTAATGGTTCTTAGTAGTGATGAAAAATAAAACATTATTTAATACATATTAATGCGTTAATATCTTTGGTAAAAAAATTCTTCGGAAAAGATATTTCTCGTAAATATAAAAAAGTTATAATATGATTTTTTTCCTGACTTCTTCAGAACCTAACACCATTTTATGCAATTTTTCATTGTTTCATATAGCAGGAATTTTTGTAACATAGGATTTCTAGCAACCTTATTTTACGGGACTAACCTGTAATTAAAAATGACTACCGACAACACGGAATACACTTGTAAGAAAAAAGGATTCATAATCAGAACTATCTGATTGTGCGAAATGATAGAACTACAAAACATCGATTCGGTATCAATTTTAGACAAGTATCAAGTGTTTTTTACAACGGAAATTTCAGATATCCTAAAAGGTATTTTTTTGCCGAGTTACTCTTGATTTATATCATAAGGTTATAATAGCGCAGCATATAATCAAAGTTTTTAAATTCTTTTCCAACCTTTTTCAAAAATACATAAAACCGAGAATAATTTATTCCTGCACTTTCCTTGGATAATTTGAAAAAAATTGTGTTTCGTCGTAAAATGTTTTGTCTTTAAGCTCAGTATTTCTAAAACCATTGTAAATTTGCCTTCATTCAGAACGAGCTCTAATTCAAGTAACTTCCATAAAATGAAGGCTTTTAAAAACATGACGCAGTTTTATCACATCATTATAAATACTCAACATGTATTAAAGATACATTTTGTAAATTGTAATGAAAGCATTTTATGAACTAAAACATTTTTTTGTATATTAATAAAAATTTAAACTTTTTCTTCCCCTAGGCAAATGGAAAGAGATCATTTTAAGACTCAGTTACAAACATTAAACTAATTAAGTGTCCCAAGAGACCATCATTATGAAACATTATTTCCCACCGAGCACTTTTAATTCTATTTTTAATGTTCCTTCTTCTGAAAAAATATAATTTGTTGCGAGGGTTTTTTGCATAAAATTATGCATTAAAGAAACCAAAAGCTTCTTTTTTTCGTCATCATTTCTGATTTTTTTAAAACTCTTGCTCATAAATTCCTAGAAATGAACTCTAAATCATGTCACATATAATTTTACTTTCATTTTCATAGCCTTTTTCATTTTATTTTTTCACTTATTGTTTACAGAGGATAAAATGGAAGTAATTTATGGAATAGTTCGGCATTTATGGTAATGATGAGCAATTGTCCACATTCGCAACATCATTTTCTGTAGCGCAAACATATATTGCAATTATTTCTCTTAACATCCAACAATATTTTCTTTCTGTTCACCGTTCTGAGAAAAATGGCTTTCAATTTCCAATCATATCGTATTATGAATGTTCCGAATGACTTTTATGACGGTCGCTATTTGTTCGGTTGTTATTTATTACTTCTGGGGTATCGCTAGCGTTTGTCAAAGAAATAACATGACCTCGATTTTGTAACGACTGCTTTCATGGTAATGGCTTCAGTTATAAACTTATTGAGAAAATGTGAATTCAAAAGCTCTTTGAATATGCAGCTAATCAATAATGAATATGCAATTAATCAATCAACAGAAAAGAAAGCGCCAGTTGTATGTATAGACATGAAAATAAATTATTTTTGATCCAAATTTTCTAATTCAGCATTGCTAACTTCAGGAAAGTATTGCTCAATACGAAATATAGATATGCGTTCGAATGAACCTTTTTCTTAGTTGTATTTTGAAATTAATGTGTCAATTGTTTTCATATATTCATTGAATGCTAATAAAATTATTTGCTACAAGATTTGTTATGATTTAAAAGAAAATAAAAATGTTCGAACAAACATAACAATTTTAGACACGATGAAGTAACTTATACGTGTTGACGATAAGTGTGTGTATAGCTTAAAATGTTCGAGGAAAAAATTCTTTTAATGACGCCTATGCTTCATTAACCTTAGATGATTGAAAAGTAAGTTGGTTGCTCAGGTGTCGTCATGATCGTGCAACCAAGTTGTTAGGTAGCGCGCAATTGAAGCGCCACCTACTGGCCCGACATCTAATCAACCATTACCAACTGAGATCGGAATGAAAGCAGCCACCCGCCTGAGCTGTGGCTCGTATTCGATCTGGTGATCAAAACACATCATCTGCCCTTGCAGAGTGTTAACCTGTGAACTATCTAAAATCCGCCCCTGCGGAACTATGGTAATTCTAATAACTATCCGCCCTTGCGGAATGATTATCTGTTATTCACCCGCTCCAGCGGTGAAGTAGTTGAAAGGAAACTACCCAACTAGTGTTTTATTGTTTACTATATGTTGAGTGTCAAATAAATTTATTTTTCTACTATCGACGACTTTTCAGTGACTAACACTCAACACAAGTTTTAAAATGACAATCGTCTTGTCATTTTAAAATATCGTTTTTAATCGTCTTCTAACAATCCTAGTGTAGCTCTAAAATAGAACCTTAATCCGATCAATTAATATATTTCTTTTTAATCAAATAATAATTTAATTATTTACTCTATGAAAGCATAAATCTCAGCAGAGAAAAAGATATAGAAACGATGATGTACAAAAATACCTGGATTACAATAAATAATTAATCGCAGCTCAAAAATATCACAACCTTTGTACTAAATGTTAAATAAATATTTTATAAAGGGTAAGCTAGATGAGAAGGTTGCACAAAAAGCTGGGAAAGATTTTTAATAATTTACTTACCAATTATAATGTTACTACGATAACTAAAAACGCTAAAATTATACCAATCTCAAAAGTTATAACGTAAATATTTGTTTAAGAAAATCAAATTGGAAATGGCAGTGATAAAGTTTTCGCTTTAAATAGTTTATATTCGCATGAAACTGTATTGGTCATTAATATATTTGGTAAAAGTATATTTTCGAAGAAAAAAAGCAGATGAAGAAGAAGCTCTTGCATTATCTGGTAATCTGAGCAAAAGAATTTCAGAATTCAGAATTATCTGTTTGCTGATCAAATTAATAAAAAAATAATGCTACTGGGAGTCCAATGATAAAAGAAAGTGCTATACATACATTCGTAATAATGAATACTAATATGATTACATACTTTTATTTAACTTGATTTGTTTCATATTTGTAAAGATGGAATTTTATAATCAGTTTTTCTTTTTTTTCTTGTATGCTAGAGTTTTAAAATTTTGTGTACTTGCGCATTCTTGATAAAAATTACTATCTTAATATATTCTGAACTTAATTATCAGTTCATTGCTAAATTTTGATTCCATACGCATGGCGCCACCTGCTAGTGATTGATTTTAAGATTCCATAATATTTATAATAGTGAATTACTTATTCAAGACTAAAAAGTAGAAAATGATAATCAAAAAATATTTTTAGTGCTCTAATAAAAGTTTGTTTTTAAAAATTGTTTTTATTTAACTTGACTTATTTTATGCATTAGAAACGTAGATAAGGTTTTAGTTTAAATCCTTCGTATGCATCAATTCTTAATATAAAATTAGTAATTCAACAGCCAATTAGAAAACTCCTGGACTCTACAGGATGTTCGTGCAGCGTGATTTTTTCTCAAAGGAATGTATTAGTACTGATTATTATAGGCCTCGCCATCAGTCCTATATTTTTTCTGTGTTGCATTCTTATTTTGAATACAAGCTCCTGATTGCAAAAAGTACGCCGATAATGATAACAGTGGCGTAGCGAAGATAATTGACGCCAGTGGCGTAATGATTCTTTTTCGCCCCCTAGTTGTCGCCGGTGGCTTAACAAGTGTAATTGACGCTCGTGACAAGGTACCATTTTTTTCTCCGTCTCATGATGCCTGTCCATAAAAAGTGACATAACCGCATTAACGTTTTATTCTAAGGTCTTCTCTAAGGCTGAGCATTCATGAGCTCTCCACTTCACGCAAATTCAACCGGTGAACGCCAAAACCCGTCGTCAATGCGAAAACCCAGTGAGAACTGGAGCAGTGAAGTCGGAAGTTTGGGAATGAAACCAGTCTGGATATGAAACTGCTCCATATGAACTGCCGGCCATAAGTGCTGAAATACGATGTATATACGTGTGGGGAGGGGAGTGAGTCTCTCTCTAGAGGAAATCGGAGCGGGTGGGGGGTTCGCGTTTTGAGGGCAGGAGGAGTTTAGAGTGATACTTAGCGGATGGATTTGCATTGCGTAGAGCGTCCATGAGACCTGCCTAAATGGATGGGCTAAAAAATGGAATGCTTGGAGTGGAGCACTTGCGAATGACCGGCTTTAGACTGACGGGCGGCCTACCCTTTCCTTTGCTACGATAACAGTTGAAACTCGATGAAAAGATGCATTACTAGTCTTTGGTAGTTGGTTTAAAATATAAATAATCTTCTCTAATGAATGATTATACGCTTATTACTGTTTTTTCTTGTCCTAAGCTATTTTACCTCAGCAAATCAATAAACATTTACGATCATTCCTGTTTATCATTTATTCGAGCCATTTTGTCCGGTGATAAAAGCGTGAATAAATGCGAATTCCTCTTAAACAGCTTCATATAGTTCCTACCTATCATTTTTTACATAACTGTTTTCACTTCTAATAATTGAAGTTGTTTCATGTTCTACAGGAATGATTTTTGTGCTTAAACTTATTATTTTGATGCGTATGGTGTTTTGTCATCAATAACGTGTCAATGAAATGTCAATTTATACTTTTCTTTTCAAAATAAAAGAAAGTGGATGTATCGGGCACAAAATTCTGTTTAGAAATTTATTGCTTTTTGTATTAAATTACTTTTCAAATAATTGTGAGGAAATTCAAACAACTTGTATTCATATGTATTAGGGAAATTATTATTTTTTTAATAGTCGATGTCGCAGAAGTCATATACAGCAGAAATGAAGAATAAAAGCAGTTTTTAAAAACACTTTTATTAGTGTGATAAAAAGAAGAAACTTTCTAAATGTTTTACTTATTTTCTATTGTTCAGTCTTTAATTTATAATTAATTACAATTACGCATATTATGAATTCTTCAATTCAATTATAAATTAACAAACTAATCGACTAACTGGTTCTCCAAGCCACCAGCGGGAGGACGTTTGGCAACTACATGAGAGTTAGCTTGGCCCATTCACTGCGGATCTTTTGTAAACTGGAAACCTCCAGCCCCGTAGCAGGGATCTTACTACTAGGCCACCGCCGCCCGAAATCATGTAAAATCAATGATGACGGTAAGAATTGCAAAAACGTCTTCTATTGCAATTAGGCAAATTAATTCATAACATTCTGAGTGTTAGTAACATTCAGAAAGTTATAAAAGTCATTTTTATTAAAATAATCAAACACATAGCTTTTTTTAATTTAAACGAATCTTTTACCATAACTTCAATCCCGCAGGAATGGGATTAAGGTAAAAATTTATATTTCGTAAAGTATGAAATCTAAAACAAACAAGCAAACGAAAAAAGGCAATAGTCTTTTATTGGCTTTATTTTTACAAAGCTTCAAAATGCTATTTCTAGTAAAACGAAGTTTTGTTAATTTTTCGGGAACGAAAACGCGTAGAAATTTACAATCTAATTTTAAGCCCTTTTACATTGTAGAAAGTGTGTTGTTATGCAACACACTTTTTCATGAAAGCCTCATCAAGAAACTTCCTTACAAAAAGTGAAATTAGATTAATTTTTGCGACAAATTATTAATTAAGTTCAAAAATCTGAACTCAAAAATTCCTTTTTAGTGAGTCAATTAGTTTAATTAATTAACTACTAAACATCATTAGCTAGATCTTTCAGAACCTTCGACAACTTTTCCGTGAAAAATACTTCTTACTTGATATTATTACGATCGTTAGCAAGAATTCTAATGTGAACTTTCACTCAGCGGAAGAATGAAATTGAGGGAAGCCTGTTTCTTATCGCTTTCGACTGACAAATAATGTAGTTATCATAAAAGACTAGCAGAATACGCTGCGTTGCTTGGTCTGTTTAATGTCAGAACGTTGTAGGAGACAAGAAACTATGAGCACCATTATCTAGTTTTACTTTTGGAAAAGTAAAAAAAAATTCCCACAAACAAAGAATAACTGAACCAAATCAACAGTTGCTCCTGATATATATTGTTAATCGTCTATTTAAAAACTTTTTCTTACAAGAGGGCACGACTTGGGAAATTCAGTTAGGGATGAAACTTGGCATATAGTAGCATACCTTTAGGGTGTTTACCCATTAATCTAATAAAGTGAAATGGCCAGCCAATTCGGAGAAAATGGCCCTCAAACGTTGGGCACAGCTTATATACCAGTAGGTGATTACCGGCAGGCAGCGAGCAAATGGTTCAGGAGTCAGCGCGGCTGCCTGTGGTTCGCTTGTTCAAGGTTTCGGTCCTCGCGGTGTTTTTCTCATTTTTATTTTTTCAAAATTATTTCAAATTAAATGAAAAATTAAAGAAATATTTTTCAAATAAAAGATTATTTTTATGCATAAAATAACCGTCCATTCATATGATACTTGAATTATAGTTAAAATTTAATTTATAAGCAGTAGAATAATTATAAACACATCTTTAAATGGTGATAAATGATAATTATAATGATGCACATCATGAAACATTTTTGTTTAGGCTTTATCATTCATAAATTTCAGAAATTCATTTTACATTTATTAATTAATTTGAAATTTATCTTTCGTTTACTACAAGTAATTCATATTTCTGCATTTAATTACATACAAGAACCAGAATGATAATTATCGTGAAAACATTGGAAAAAATATTTTGACAACTTGTACAATTAATAAATGGCGATTGTTCACAAGAACAACGGTTCTTTAAATGATTCCTGTGCTAATCTTCAATCTCCGATGCACTAGCAACATATTTATTCATAGGATATTTTAACTCTCTCTATCATGCTAATTTAATCAAGAAACGATATCAAACATTTCAAAATCCATGGTGAATAATCACGTTTGTTCAGAGTTTCTAAGGGAATAAGAGTACCACTACAGAAGAATTTCATACGAAAGTGAGTAAAAACAATTACACATTTGTGACTTTTCAATTATTGAAATTTTGTACCATCTGCCTACGCATTTAATAAATTAATTGCCGCTCTCTACTATTTGCATTCGATCATTAAAATATTAGACAGTCTGCAAATGTATTCAATGCATCAACATCTGCTTTGTTGTGTTTTCAAGATAAGGTAAAAACGAAGTATTTGTAAATATAAAAACACAATAATATAAAACTTTTAATGATTTTAAGATTACAATTTTAAGTACAGTTATTATTTATCACCATTAAAATGTATTTATAATTATTTTATTGCTTATAAATTAAATTTTAACTATAATTCAAGTAGCATATGAATGAACAGTTATTTTATGCATAAAAACTAATCTTTTAATTAAAAAATATTTCTTTAATTTTTCATTTAATTTGAAATAATTTTGGAAAAAATAAAAATGAAAAAATACTGCGATGACCGAACCCTTGAACAAGCGAACCGTAGGCAGGCGCGCTGACTCCTGAGGCATTTGCTCGCTGACTGCCGGTGATCACTTACTGGTATATAAGCTGTGCCCAAAATTTTAAGGCCATTTTCTCCAAATTGGCTGGCTATTGCACTTTATTAGATTAATGGGTAAACACTCTAAAGGTATGCTACTAATATGCCAAGTTTCATCTCGAACTGAATTTCCCAAGTAGTGCCCTCTCCTTGTTAGTGTGCTGGCAACAGTTCTTAGTCTGTATTCTCGTTTATGATGAGATTAATCTTCATATAGTTGTACATAAAATTATTTTTGAAGAATTTATTAAAATTAGAGAAAAAAATTGTGCGGAAATGAAATTGGTGTCAATGAAAAGCTGATTTTTTAAAACTTAAAGCTGGTGTAAAAATAGTTCTTGGTGAGATAATATTTTCGGAGGATATCGTGGAAAATTGCCACCTGGTTTAATTTCTAATTAGTTTTTTGGGATTTGAAAGGTTGACAGCGATCTGTTTCTTGTTTTGAAGAGCACATGCGCAAAATTTTATAGAGATTGGATAAAAAGTATAGATTTGCATAAAGAACACACAGACAGACTTAATCTGCTTAGTGTATATAGATTAAATATAAACAGTTTTTGAAAACACATTTTTATAAGTGTACTAAAAAGTGGAAATTTTTTTTATTTCAGTTGTTTTTTACTTCATATCCTTGACTTACAATTCATTTTCATAAGTATAATGAATTTTGAAATAATTTTTTATCATGAAATTCACTGTAATGCGGCGATGCGAGTCGGGAATAAAAATTGAATTAGATCAACCGATTAGCTGATAATTATTTCTGAAAATTTTATTATAAGTTCCGAAAATATTATAAAAATGTGTTGTCATCGGGAATAGATAAATGTACAAAATTTCAAAACTTTAGCACATCAGGAAGTAGCTGAAAAATCATGAAGCAAATCAAGTTAAATAAAAATGCATAAAAAAGTAATTACTTTTTCTTTCTTCTTAATTAATCTTTACGGTGACTACTCGTCTTGGAAGGAAATCTTAAATTCTAGTGGCATCAGCGGAAATACTTGAGAGAAATTCCTTGGAAAATGTTTTGCGGTTTGCTGATGGGATTAGACATTAAAATAACTCATTGACGCCACATTAATTTAAATTAGAAGCACTAATTTAAATTAATATGGCGTCAATGCACAAGATGCCATAGTCACACAACAAACATAAACGTAGATGACATATAACAATTTACACTGAACATCGACGTCGAGTCTTTTTTTCCGCTTCTGCAAGGTGAACAATGGCTCCAAAAATAAGTTGTCGCTCCGTATTTGATCAGTATCGTATGAACACGCATTAAATTCAATGATATCAGTATATTTAAATTTGAGAAGGAAATTAGATCATTAGAAATTAAAAAAATAATCACGTATTATAAGGTAATATATATTTTTTCTTTTATCCTTTTCTGTGTACAAAATATCTAAAGAGAAAAAGTGCAACCTCGAGATTTTGATGATTCTCCACATTTCAGACCTCCCTGAGTCGAAAAAGTATATTTTGGAATTTGATTTGTCTGTGAACACGATAACTCAAAAATGCAACATGCTGGGCGGATGAAATTTGGTGTGTGGAATTTACATTAACACTGCAGATTTGCATCAAATTTCACACGAAAACCGTCCACGAGAAGTCCCTTTGTCTCCAACCGTGTGTATGTGTTCACTATAACTTAAAAATGCAAAAAGTTAGCTGAATGGAATTTAGTATATGATTTTATCAATAAAATTATAGATCTGCATCGAATTATAGAGCAAATCCGACAACGGGTTGATCCTGCGTTAGTTTGTGTTATTCCCTTGCACGCGAACACGATAACTTAAAAACCCAACAATCTAGACAAATGAAATTTCGCACGTGACCTTGCAACCTCCATTTTAGATGCGTTTCAAATTTTGCATCCATTAGTCAATGGAAAAGCGTCCAAGAATGCATACGCCATTTTCTTCATTGTACTTGTCCGCAAAGCGCAGCATATTGAGTTAGTAAACGAGAAAGGCGAGGGGAGAACTTCCCCGCTTGTTTATAGAAAGAATTTTCATTCGTGCAAAAAATATTTTTTGGTGAAATGAGAGCATACGCGTCTCTTTTTTTTATTTCATTTGGAAGTGTTGGTATTGCTTGGTTTCTTGGCACAAGGTGCCTCAAACATAAGATTTATTATGATCATTAAAGATACAAACAGCTTTAAGGAGAAACAAAACAAGGGGAACAGTACAAATATAAAAATTAAAACAAATATTTAAATGGGAAGAGAGAAACTTCATAGAGTAATAGGTTTAAGTTATAACGAAAATTAAATTTTTGTAATGGATAAAATACGGAACTAAAATACGACAGGTTTTTATTGATAGTACTATTTTTAGTTTTACTAAATTAGATTTTTTCCCTTATTTTGGAAATGAATACGCAAAGAATTTTTTGTATCACCCTAAGTTTTATCACCTTTACACTGTTACAGACTTTCCAATTTCCTTTAACAGCAAAAGACACACTTTTTCAGAGCGAAAACCTCATCAAGCATTTCCGCTAAAAAACGAAATGAGATTTATTTTGTGACGAAAAATTCATTAAGTTCAAAAACCCGCGACACGAAAATTCGTTTTTCTGGGTCAATTAGTTTGATTAATTAATTGCTTAACATCATTAGCTAGATCTTTCAGAAACCTTCGACAGCTTTTCTACAAAGAAGAATTTTTTTTCCGGATGTTATTATGAGGATCTTGTTTTTGGTCGTCTGTTAGAATTCTGATGAGGAACTTCATTCAGGAAGGAGGGAAAATGAGGGAAATAATGAGGGGGCACCGTCTTTTGCGCTTGTTTTATCGTTTGCTAGAAATAAACAAAGTGATTTATGTAAAAAACAAAGTCTCTTTCAACTTAATTATTCCTTACTTTGATAACGTGTCCTCGAAACAAATCTAAAATTCTAGCTTGATTAATGAGAAATTACATAGATAAAACGCTTTGCGGTTTGTCAGTGGGATTAGGTTTCAAATTAAGGGCAGATAATTAGATGTAATGGTGCTGTTCATAATCAGCTTCAATGAACAGATTCTGAGGCACACGGTTTTCGGAAAACATTACAGAAAAAAAAATATTCAAATGACGAATTATTCGAAAATGAACTGTCACGTTCCCAAAAATAAGTTTAAATGACATATTTGCCAATAATATTATTTTATTATATTTTAAACCAATGCACATTTTGTATGAAAATGTGTGTTGAAAATATTTTTTTAATTTCAAAAGGGCAATGAATTTAGGAAACCTGAATTAAAAGACGAAAAAAGGAAATTATCTTTTTAATGAAACAAATTTATAGAAATGAAATATGCATGTAGATGCTTTTGTTAGATGAGATGTATGCACGAAATAAATTGACGCAGTTATAATATTTAATTAAAAGTTAAAGCAGTAATTTATTTTAGCCTATTAAAGTTGTCGAGTTTTGTGCCAAAATAATTATCGATGGAAAATTTGACTTTAGGATTTTATTGCAGAGAAAGCTACAACAAAAACCTATTGTTTGCTATTCGAAATTTACGATGGGGCCGCAGTGTCTTGATGGTAAGGATTCAGGTTTGGTCCGGAAGATTCGAAACCCGATTCCATCGAAGAACCATCATGTAATCGAGTCTGAGGCTCGTTAAATTCGTCGGGTCAAATTTCCTCCTGTTGGTGTGGCGTGGAAGCTCGGAGAGGGAGTCTGTTCAGGTGTCGTCTTCGTCATCTGACCACGGTTCAAAATTACGACGTCCGTCTCAAAGTGTCTCTCGTGTTGCTGCAAAGCAGGATGTAAATAAAACTAAACTATAATCGAAATTTGCGATGAATATGCACCTTCGAATAAAATTTGCAAAGAAGGATCCCGACTTCTTGAAAGTAAAAATTTGGATACATATGACAAACAACAAAGATTATCGCCAAAAATTTCAAGATAAAAAATTGGAAGTATCTCTAAATGGAGATTCATAACTATGTCCAATTCAATAATGCATTGGAGTAAATCAACATAACACCACAATTGTATGGCAGAAAAAAAAAGAAGCTGCATGTATCATTTAACATCCATTTGCTGTGACATCCCTTCCTTTTTCCTACCGAAAAATACTCAAAAGATTCTAAAATTAAATTCTCAAGGGAATTCCATGTGTATCACACGGTACAAGATAATTTCGTTGGCGTTGCGAATTTGATGTGCATCTCATCAGCGTAAATTGAATCCATTCTCTTCGAAAGTTAGTTTGCAGACTAGTAATTAGTCAAAATTTAACATCCAGCCTCATAAAAGAGTAATTCGACTGTTTTAAAGACTGCATACATTCTAAAACATAACTGCGTTCTCTAATTTGCGTCTGTTTAACACCATAATTGGGGTGAAAGTGTTTCCTCAGCATTCGCGTTCCCACAGAATATGGAAATAAGCACAAAGACTACCAGCAAAGAGCAGTTAAGGGGGAATTCCTGTTCAGTTGTCTCACCCTACGCTTTTCAAAAACCACCGACTATCGCTATTTTTATGACAAAGTTATCAAGTGGAACCCAGAATGGGTGCTAAAGCCTTCATTTGAATGGCTAATGTTCCATTAAAGCGAACGATATTCCCAAGACTATTCCTAACTGAGTTGGAAAATGTCGACCATCGATTTCCACCGTAATGGCCGCCTCAGTATTTAAGTACTTCCTCTTTGAAGGCGAATGTAATAATCAGACTTTATCCCAATTAACATAAAATTACCTTAAGGTTTACTCTTTAAGTTTGGATTTTTAACGGGAGAGCCAACGTCTGTTCGCTCCAGAGATCTTACAGCAGATGTAAATTTGTATGCGATGGAATTTTAAGGAGGAAGTCATGTCTGTTTTTTCCGCCAAAAATGACGGGAAAATGTTTTGCTTTTCTTTATTCGTAACAATGTTTCGCAGGAATTAGGAATTCTTTGTCTCCAAATGCTTCCGAATCTGTTCTGCGATATTAGTTTAGTTAATTCATAATGGAAAATTGCAGAGTCTTGTGGAAGAAAAGTCAAAGTTTTTAATCAAAGCCATTTGTTGCAGAAGTTAAAATGAAACTGTAAGCCGTAGTTTCTGTTTAAAAGATGAACACTAACAACGCAATCAACCACCTATCAAGCTGCATTCGAATCGCATTTCCATTGATCTACCCGATCAGTCTACGATCTGTCTGTCCATGAAAATACAAAAACTCGTGGGCTTAAGTATACGTCCGTGCCCGACGTCACAACCAATGAAAAGCTTTCAGATTATTTTATGATGTCGGAACCGGACATATACAAAAGGAAGAAACAATTTGCATGAAAAACCATAGAGTAACTTGCCAACAATTCACAAGTCAGCACACGCTCATCATGTGATGAACGTAACTGTGGCTATCATCTAAAACAAATTGTCTTAGACAGTGCTGTGGTATCATTCTGCAATTTAGTTTAATTTAGTTACATTAACATCCCTTTGTAAGCGATGCGAAGACTATTACGGGAGCAATTCATATTGTTGAACCATGGTAAGAGGACGAGGATGAGTTCTGAGACGTATTCCCGTATTCAAACTTAACCCCCGCACCTACGGGAAGACACGTGACACCCGTCAGCGGATTTAATATGTGCAAGACCTATATGCAATGGCGGATCTTTGGGGAAAACGGGTCGTAGCATTTTCATCGTCTTAATAGAATAATTTTGAAGTTCTTTAAATTATCAAAGTTGTATAGCCTGTACTGATATTTCTTCGTCTTTCACAGACAAGAAGCATTCAAATACTTTTCTTCCTTATACTTCTTTCGGCCTTTTTCTTGACCAAGGCACAGTACGATCGCAAACAGGTAGTAGCGAACTTGGGATATGACGCCGCTGGCTCTCTTATCAAAATGTTTTGTTGGATCATGATAATAAGGAATGGCACTACATTTGATTGTGCCTATCTACACCTTAATTCAACAAAGTAATTTTCATCAGTTTAAGTTCTATCACAATCAGATTCAACTGTATTTATTCTTGAGCTCTTTAGCAAAACTTGAACTCATTAATACTCTTCTGTCAGACAGAATAAAAGAATTTACATAGAAAATATAGCACATTGTTAAACAGATGAATATTATTTGTTTCAACTGAAATATTTTTTTTCTTAACGTCAGTGAGTTTGCTCAAGCAGCTAAAGATGTTACCAAAAAGTTAAATTACATCGCTGTTCGTCAAAGGTAAACTATCTTAAGTAACAATTTTAACTTTTTGCAGGAGAACCAAAAGTAGTTCCAGAGTGAATTGCATTGTACTGCGTAATTTATTTTTTGAGAGTCGTTATCTTCTGTTCTTTTCGACATACAGCTACGATACTTTGCCCATCCGAAGATATTGTATGGATGATGCAAATGCGATAACAGATGCAGATACGATTAATCTTACATTAAAAACATTAAATAATTCATGAGATAATAATATTTTGATAAGACTAATATGTTTACCAATTCTGTGATCAATATAATTCTTTTCTTTAAATAGTCAACAGATTAAACTTGCTCTTGCGAGAAGTGCAGATACCGTAAAGACAGAAATTTTTCTTCTTATACGGCTTACACTGTTCCGCACGCCTTAGTAACGCCTAGGATTTCAATCCTTTTAAAGTACTAATAAATTAATATATGTCGTATAATCGTCTTGTAGATAATTTTTATTGTATCATCCAGTGTGAAATGAGTAAGTTTACTGTTGAAAAGGGAAGAAGGCCTGCAAAGGGGGCAAACTACTTATCTAATTTGCCTACCAATATTTATCTATATATCCAAATTTTAAAAAGACGTTTTCATATTTTATCCTCTCCTAATGTTAAGATTAATGTTTGCTCGTAGTATGTTACCGAGACACATAAATGAGTAACCATGAGTTTTTCAATAATTGCAACTGTTCTAGAATATAACTTTATTTTCGAATTTGCGTCAGTTTAAAATCATACTTTAGGTAAAATTTTTTCCTCATCATAACCGTTTCTACTCGGTATGAAAAT
The DNA here is from genome assembly GCA_013235015.1 of Araneus ventricosus. Classification (NCBI taxonomy): domain Eukaryota; kingdom Metazoa; phylum Arthropoda; class Arachnida; order Araneae; family Araneidae; genus Araneus; species Araneus ventricosus. Next base: position 850,322 of record BGPR01000177.1, read on the forward strand.
CACTAACAAATATCGCAAGCAGCCAGCTAGTTACTAAAGACCCTCCTAACCAGTCGTCTCACCCAACGCATTCCAACCGCGTTTGCGAACACTTTCAAAAACCGCCGACTATCGAAAGTTTTACGACAAACTTATCAAATAGAACTTGGAATGGGTGCTAAAACCTTCATTTGAAAGGCAAATGTTCCATTAAAGCAGACGAGATTCCCAGGACCATTCCTAAGTGAGTTAGAAAATTTGACCATCGATGTTCCGTTGCGATGTCCGTTTAAATATTTAAATACTTTATCTGCAAAGGCAAGAATAATAATCGGACTTTCTCCCCATTTAACATAAAGTTACATCAAGCATTTCTGCTTTAAATCTCTTAAATATTTTTTTCTTTAACGGTTGCAGCGGATCGTACAGCAAATGAAAATTTGACGCGATAGTATTTTAAGAAGGAAGTCGTTTTCTCGCCGAAAATGTCGAAGAAATAGTTATAACTGTTATCCGCATCATTGTTTCATAGGAAATGAAATTCCGTAGAAATCTTGTCGCGAAATATTTTACTGTGTTATTTTAGACTGATAATAAAGAATTCATTACGCGTGACGACATAGCAATTTGAAAATCGTAACTATGCATATTGGATATTGACTTTCGATGTGCTGTGATGTAATTCTGCGACAGAAAATCCAAGATGCGCAGTGGAGTCCAAAATCAAATTGCTGAGACACACTTGGCGCGTGCAACGTGAGCACCGCATTCACGTTGCTCAAATTTCTGATCATGATTTTCAGCAAACTGCCACTATTATTATTATAAACAATTCTAATAATTTAATGTTGAGAAACAAATCCTAGGTCATCATGTGCCAATATGAATGTTTCTGTGCACTTAACTTGGGTATGATGTTGAATACCTTGTTGAACAAATCCATCTGATCAAATTAAAAAATTCACCAGAAAGTGAAATCAATGATTTTCTGTCGGTCACCGAATTGAAATACGCCTATGTAAGTTATCTTCTGTCAAACAGCATCAAAAATTATCAAGAAAAATCCTCTTTCAAAATTTTGTCTCGTTTGAAATTCTCTTGTTTGAGAATTCTACTTAACTGAACACATTTGGTTAATAGTGACTTCTAAAAGTAACAACTTTCATGACGATTCAAAATTTCGTTTTCTACTACGTTTACTTCTACTTCTTTTTTTATTATACTTGACATTAAAATGCAGATTAAGTAAATTAGTGAATAACAGCTAATTGTTTCTCCCCCCCCCCTAAGCATCCGCTTAGTAGCCACTCTTATACATCCGTGGCGCACTGGAGTCGAGTTTCGACTACACAGATACTCACAGCGAAACTTTAAAGTTAAATATTTAATTACAAATCAACGTCTGGATTACTATTAAATCAGTTGTATTTACATCTGGATTACAATCATAGCAAAGCACAAAAAACCCAGCCGAGGTCGTAACACTCGGCATTCATTGTAAGTTAAGCAACGAACTTCGTTCAAAAACGTCCAGTTTTAACCTCAGGTAAGAATCCTTCGTCAGAGTAATAAAAAGTTCATCTCTGTGAATCTCCTCTCTCGCATCCTGTTGATATTTTATAGACTTTCGGACCACACGAGCAGTGCTTAATTACCTCGTCTGGTACGGGCAGACCCATCAGGATCACTCCTTCAACGTTGGCTGCCTAACAGCTTCTGCCAATATAAAGCACGGGCTGTTCGTAACACCGCCGGTACAATGGACCGGAATCGTAACGGAATTTTAATACTCAACAGTTTTGTACGCTCCCCATTGAGAATCCACATTTGTTCCCCTAATTGCCAGCAGAGTATTTCCACACAGCAGATGCAATGGGACGCAATTCTAACGGAATGTTTGGTACTTACGTATTAACGCCACCGAGGCTACAGATTGGCGGTAATGCGCCAATAAAGAGCAATCTTGTTTACAAAAACCGCCAAATTGGCGCCACTTAAAAACCGCCAAATTGGCGCCACTTAAAAACCGCCAAATTGGCGTTAATACGTAAGTACAATAACCGCCAAATTGGCGTTAATACGTAAGTACAAAAACCAACAAATTTGGCGGCACTTAAAAACCGCCAAATCTGTAGCCTCGGTGGCGTTAATACGTAAGTACCGAATGTTTTCAGTTGCTGCTTGTCTTATTCAGCCAACATGCCTTCCCCGTGTGTCCAGCAAAATTGTTAAGCGGTGATGATGTACATACATCACAATCGCTAGCTGCAAGACTTTACAATTCCGAATTTATTTTCCAAACATTTTTATAAATGACACCAACTATATATTCTAAACATCCCATAGACGCACAATTATTAGGGATAGAGCTGTGTTAACCTCCATGTTTTCCCCAAAGTTCAATAAAGTATCCGCCTATTAAAACTGAGAGTCTTGCGAGACAATTTTGTACTCAACTGTTTTGTTGTCAACTCACGAACGACCAGCGTTCTCCGACAAAGTGCGTATTGTCATGGAAAAGCGAATTGTTTGCCCGCCATCCAGTTGATTTATCAGAAAATTCTTCCTCAAACGCTGTTCTACTACACAGTGAAACTGCGTTCTGGTCTTGTGAGATAAATTCGTAAAGTCGAAATAGATCATACAAATCTTTGTTTGATCTCAATAATCTTGCCAAAATATGTTCAATGTCTGTGTGCGCAATATGATCACTTTAACGCAAAATTTTACTTTGCTGATATTTAAGCTTGCGTTATTCTAATTTTCTGTTTCAGATGGGATCGCAGACTACCACAGCACGCGATCACACAAACGCTACTATAACAACTCCAGAATATAATGCATGGATGTTTCTTGGAATACTTTCTTATTACTATGAAAGTTCACTACCATTGCAAGACCAACCCTGTGCTGCCATTCGCTACTGCCCAAAAGAGCTAATTCCGGAATTTTTTGATACACGCGTGCGTTAAAGGTTTAAAATTCGGCTATATCCGAACGTAAATCAATCAGTTTCGAGACAAGTTTGGGTACGCTGGGCATTGATTCAAATGTCATTTCCTTTTAAGTATCATTCGACTTAGGATACTCATAACTAAGTTTTCTAGTGTTTAATTTAGAGAAATAGAAGCATTAAACGTTTTATATACAGAATAACGTCGATTATCGGAGCTGACTGTGACCGTAATCGCCTCGGATAATCGAAACCTCGGTTAATAGAGACTAAATCTTAAATCATGACTTCTTTTCTTTAAGCAAGATTTTCCAAAACTGTTTATTTGAAATTATAAAAATAAGTCCTCAAATACTACGTATTAACATTTAAATAAATTATTTTATTAGTTATCAAATTTCTTGCTTGCATTTTTTGAAACATTAATTAGCTCTGATACGAGGATTCGCGAATGTTACTGATTTTCACTGTTTCCAGTGATTCTTTAAGAGTGTTCTCAAAAGAATATTTTGAGAAACTTTAGGACACATTTACAGGGTCATTTTTTCATCAAAATGCATGGAATTGGCTCACATCACTATTAAAGTGCTTAAGAATGGATCTATGCTTTTATTTTTCCCCTAAATAACTTCTTTGAATTTTAAAAGATCACTTCCCGATAATGACCTTTTACAAGCCTTCCCATCTTGAAAATCCAAACTCCAATGCCAATTTTGACATCCTTTTCTGGAAAATTAATTGACTCTATTTAAAAAAAAATGAAAAAACACAGTTCGATTTTCTGGTAGTGATTTGAGTGCTTCTCATTGACTGATTTCTCTATTAACAGACGCTCCGGTTGATAGAGGCTCGGATATTCGAGGTTCTACTGTACATGAGATTTCCCTCTTACAAGGAGGCCGAATTCCCAAACGACGCGTAAGATTTACTCATCTATTCTATAGCAATATATTTCTTATTTTCTCTGCAAACGTTGCTTAGCATTTCACATAGAAATAAAATAAACGATATCGAAAAGACTTAGCTCTCGAATCATTTTAAAAATCTTAAATTAAATTAATCTGAAAAAAATATTTCGAAAAGAACTGCAGGAAAGTTATTATAAGCTTTTCATTAAAAATGGGATTTAGTAGAAAGATTCTGGTAAGCTTTAGAATACGAAATTCTAGTACAAATGTAAAAGAAAATTAACCCTCGTAAAGAAACTCAATTTCGAAAAGAGCTGCAGGAAACATAGAAGATAATTTTCGTTTAACGCATGCTTTCTTTATATAAAAATTCGAAAGTGTTTGAATTGTACTGAAATAATAAACATAAATGGAATTTTGCCTTTCGAAAGAATTTTAATCACCGAAAGAAGTCAGGAAATAGCGCATATAGTTTCCATTTAGCATACTCTTTTTTTAGCATAATAACTCCGATGAGTTTCAGTACTCGAATCTCATATGCGAGGGTAAATGGAATTTTTTCTTAGAAAATAAGTTTATTTCCAAAAGAATTACAGGAAGACTTATTATACACTTTCCATTTAGTGCGTGCTATTTTAGCATAAAAATTCCTAGGAATTTCTGTACTTGAATCGCGTATGCGAGAGAAAATGGATGTAGGTCGCTGCAAAGAGGTTCAGTTTTCCAAACAAGTGCTGCAAATTAAGTTTCACAGCAAAGAAGTTAATTGCTGCTGAAATTTATCGAGGGTTTTAAACTGCAGGTAATCAGTGCTTAATACGGCACTTCTGTAATTCAGTTCGATAACTGTGTACTCCCTCATCCCCTGACAGTAATGCATATTTTAGAAGTTGATTTAACTCAAACATTTCGAGAACTTCCAGGATATCTCACCAAATAAATTATTCAGACGCAACAATTTCGTCGAAATAATTATTACGTCCCAAATAATTATTTGCTCGTAATTATTACGCCGAAATAATAATTACGTTTGAAATAATTAATACTTAGGAAAATTCCTTTCTACATAACGTAATATTTTTTAAAATTTAATATAGAGAACGTTCTTATCGTGAAATAAACTACTTGGATGTAATATTTACATCTAAATAATTATTATGTCCTAAATAATAATTAGTTAGGGATGTTCCTGAACAACACGTGACGTAAAAAAGGTTAAAAGAGCAAAGATCTAATTTGAAGTTTTCATTTGGACTACAAAGTCATATCAACCTTTCGAAGTGTACGGAAGTGACTAGATTCACCGAATCAATGGAAAAATATCTGCACGTCAGAGATAAACTATCTTCAGTACAACTTTCATATTTTACCCGATATACAGAAAAAAATCCGGATCGCAATGAGTTGCAAAAAACAATTTGCATTTTAAGAGCGATTATCTTTTGCTATTTTTTGGCTTGCAGCTATGACACTTTTCCCATTCGAAGTTTCGTTCGGAATAATGCAAATGCGTTAAAAAAATATTGAAATCAGCAAAACTGAACTCTTTTTACAGAAAGATGTCTGAAAGAATTAAATCGAAAGACCACGAATGTGCTTAACATCCTATAAAAAAAATTTAATACGTGTTTCTGCTGAACCAAACTTTCGATAATATCAGATTCACAAAAAAGAGTTGAATGAAAGCCAGTTAATGCTGAAGAAAGTTCGAGGACTGTAGATTTTGTTAAGAGAACTCCCTCTCCTTATTTTCATAGCGGAGAAAAAAAAGCGTTATTTAAATCAATATTATGTCGTACTTAAGGTGAAAATTGCTTTAAGATATTTTATTTTAATTATAAAAATGTAATTTTATGGTTTTTTTTTTATATTTGCGCCAGTTATATGCTTCGTATAATACGGATTCTCACTGTGCGGAATTTTTACTTTCTCGTATTTGAAGTATGCATAGAGAAAGCAAAGCAATCGTCAAAAATTGGACCGCGAGATTTTAGTTCATCTCGACGTTTTACAGCTCCATGAGTTTAAAAAATAATTTTTTGAAATATGTCTGTCTGTCTGTGAACACGCTTAAGTCAAAAAGTCAACTCGCTACATTGATGAAATCTGGCATGTGGTCTTTTTTAAAAATCAAAATTGAATTGGGCAGGAATATCAATGTATTGTGTCAGCGAGAAATCCATCTCCCCGTCCAATTGTATGTGAACACAATTAAATCAAAATCACAACGAGATAAGATATAAAATTTAACATATTGTTTTATCATCAGAATTTCAGATGTCTCAAATTTTGGGCCGAATTCGTCAAAGTGTTGACTGTCTGTCAACCTGACTGCTTTTTGGGCTTATGAATGTGGTAACTAAACCCCCCCCCCCCTAAAAAAACAACAACTACGTAACAGAAATTTGTTATATGGACTCGACATCACAATTGGAAGTTTGCATCAAATTTTTTACTCTATCAGTCAAATGGATACTCGACTTTCTTCATTGTTATACGAAGCTTAACAAAAAGCGCAGCATATTGTTTAAGCGTAAGAAAAAGTCGAGGGAACAACTCTCATTTTACTTTGAAATCTAACAACCGTGTTATACGGGTTTTACCTGTCTATAGCCGAAATTTTCGATTTGAACCAAACAAGGATTCGTTAACAGATTTCTAACTCATTAATTATGATAAAAATATGAAGGCTGCCATGTATAATTATAATTAATATTATGAAAGAATAATAAACTACTTACAAAAACATATTTATTCTTGGATGATGCGAAAAATTAGCGAAATAGTCCTATACACGCTAATTCAATAGAATCGTTTAAATGAATTATGAAATTAATTAAAGTTGTAAGCTTATTGAATTTATTTTATTATAAAATAAATTGAATAAACTTATTTCATGATAATTCAATAAAAAGAATTTAATTTATTCGTGTAGCGACAAGAGGGATAAGTTGAACCTGTATGTATTTTATTGTCTTATCAGTCTGCTGAAGAAGTGATGATTAAATACAAAAAAGGACGAAAATAAGTCATTTTTTGGCGACATGAAATCCATAGCGTGATTGAACTATAGAAAATTATTTCTTTCTGTTCATAATAATTTCTCTTGTCAATTTTTAAAAAATTAATGCATTTTAGGTAAGTCAATATGCATCATCTTTGTATTTTAACCAAATAAATTAATATATGTTTTGCATATAATTGCAAAATCAGTGCTACGTATGTATGAATGCTATGCGAATAGAATACAAACACCATCAATTGATTCCAAAACATCGAAACATGCTTAGCGATTTCCGATTTATTTCTTGAATAGAATTATATAAAATTCTATTCAAGAAAATATCTATATAAAATTTAATATATAAAATTGCATTGCTGTCCTAATAACTTTAACGTTTATGAATAATGAAATGCTATTAATATTAGAAAAATATATTCATAAATTTGAAATATTATGCGAGAAAAAAAGAGGTTTCGTTTTTCTAACAGGTTTTCTCTTGTTTCAAACATAAACTGTGGCGCTTCCAAGTGCTCAATAGAAATTTCACCATTTATATAAAAGAAATCTTTCGCAATGTGTCCTAAAATCTTTACGATAAAGCCATTGACAACTGATTATTTTCAAGTCTGAGTCACAAGTTAAAAACTAGTTTAGTCTTTCCAACTTCGCAGAAAGATAAAATGTTCTACTCACCAGTGACGAAGATCTCTAAAAATAGACGAACGAGTCCCTGCTGTTTACAAGTTTTGCAACAAGAATCCACTGTTTCGGAAATAAGAGAAAAAGTAACTTATTCTTTGTTCTTCGGTGAAGAAGTTCACAGCAGTTCGTTAGCTATTACGTCTAATTCAACAGGTGGTCTTATATACGCACATAAAATCCACGAAGTTATTGCAACAGAGGCAAAAAGTATCTTGATTGCACCACTTTCTGTGGCGCAAGAAAACACTGGGAAATGTCTTGGAAACCACTGGAACAATGAACAAAATTCAGCAATATTGTTTTAACAAATAACTGTGTCTACCACACACACAAAATACAGAATTCAAATGTTTAGCGTTGTTGTAGTTCTATATTTCATTCAAGGTACAATATATTGAAGGGGATTGAGTTTGGAGGGGAAATTGCTAAAAACCAGCTAATGAAACAGACAGAAGATTTTGCAAAAAGGGATGGTCAATGTGTTCAACACCAAACTCAAACGATAAATAATTCTCAATTATCGGTTGCGCTCCACCCGACCAGCTGCTGGCGAGATACCGAACCGGGATGTGCACAGTTGCAGTCGCAGAGAATTTCGCAACGGAGCAAGCTGGACGATTTTGAGACGCGGGTCTTGGGATTTCCAACCGATAACTTCGGCTCCTCGTCACCGACTGTGCGCTTCTCCCGTTCCACGTCAATCCCCTGCACCCCCAGGGTGAGCGCAAGCGCAACAGATTCTCCACCCCTTTCTGTTCAGCGAGCAGATGCGTGGACTTTCTTTCGAATGTGATTGTCAGGCTCACACTTATTATTCTCTTTTTTCTTCGTCGTCCACCCTCTTTCTGGAGCAGTGGTGTCTCCACCCCTAGGGGTGCTCTTCTGACTTTCATAAGATGCTCGCGGGCTTGGAAAAATATTTTTGTCGGAGTTTTTCCTTCCACTTTGCACAAGCGGTCGTTCTGGCGATAAATCTGATTTCGGTGGAAGCTGGGTGGCTTGAGGTACGGATGTGTTTTCCACATACGCCGGTTATTATTACGTTTGCTTGCTCGTTTCTGTTTTCTAGGAGATATGAAGGAAATCTTCTCAGATATTAAGAAAGCTCTTGTTATCGTAATGTAACGTGAATATTTGTTAGACATCTGACAGTGTTTTGATTTGACATTTTTAAGATAAAAGACTCAAGTTCGGAACTGATGTGTCTTTCGTCTTACCGGGAAACATCCCCGAGTACTTTTTAATTTCTCACTGTGAGTTCAAAGTAAGAGAATTTGAGCCTGATTACATCCAGATCTGAACCCGATGATGGGCCTCGTAAAGAAACACCCACGCCCTTCCTTGGCATCAGGGTCATTCTGAAAGACCGGCCGTCGCGAAAAAAATACTGGGACTGTGTCCATACGCATAATAGTCCCCATTGCGAGCGGCTGGTGCGGTGCTACACAACCCACCCCAACCCATCCTACCCTACAGGGTTTGAGGCTTTAAAGAGCAGGAGGGGAAGACAGAAGGAAGCAAGCCACACGCGGATTTATTAAATTTTTTTCAAATTTACACACAACACTCCGTAACATGCGTAGAAATTAAATATACCTGAATATATCTATATTTCTCATTAAATGAGGCTGGTGTGGTGCGGAAGTTCGGAGCGGGAGTTCCAGCTCATGTGTCATCCTTGTCATCTGACCGCGGTTCGAAATTACGAGATCCAAAATAGCCTTCGTGTTGCTTCAAAACGGGACGTGAATATAACTAAACCAAATTATGGCTACGAACACACGAGTCGGCTACGGCGAATTCGGCTGAGAGCTGAAAACGTGTCGGTGGTGTTCACACGGGGCGTTTGGCGAATCGTCGCTGCAGGGTGGCGCTGCATATTCGGCTTTCGTGGCCACATTCGGTGTTGATCTTTCTGAGTGAGTGATATACGTGGCTCAGAAATGGTGATTTATTTGAATGAAGAATTTATTTGAAGAGCTCCCATCGAAGAAAACATTTAATGCATATAATGAATAAAAATTTCACAACTTATAATGTATGGAACTGTTTCAGAAAATTCTCAATTGAATTCCGGATAACATACATTAGTATATAATTTTTTTATTTTCCAGTGTTTCATATAATGTTCTCACAAATTAAAGAATACCCTACGGATATTCTGCTTATCCTGATAAATAGTAGGCATGTAATTGAATTTCAAATAATTTTATTTTGATAAAAATTCCATTTTGAGTTATTTTTAAACAATATAGCAATTCATAATGATCATTGCATGTGTTATTTTGTAAGGAAAAAAAATCGCTTTAAAAAGTAAGTAATTTCATATTTTACAAAGGCTAGGAAGAGAAAAATTATTTTTCAATATATTTTTATTTATGATTCTGTAGTCAAATGTTTCAAGTAAATTAAAAAAATAATAAAATTTGAACATGAAGAACTGAAAAGGTTATACCTAAAAGTTATAAGCTAAATATTGTTCAACTGACCTAAAACATTAATAATTTTCAACCGGTTCACTAAAAAATATATATTATCTGCTTTTTTGCAAAGTATAAATATAAATATATTCTGAAATTTGTTAAAATTAAGGAAAAAATTGCAGAACTTTGAAATTCACATCATTGAAATGATTAGGATGGAGTCACCGAATTTGGACCATCTGGACGTTGTTTACTGCACTGTGGTGGAGAAATAATTTTAACGAAAAACAAGAAACTGAATTTTTTATAGCTTATTTATTTATTTTCAGAACGTCGTAATTAACTTTTTTATGAAATGGACTTTAAATTAGGAAAAAGCAAATTCCTTAATATCAAAAATTTGATTGGGACCTACATTCCTGATGATAAAACAGTGTAACAAATTTTATCCATCTAGCTATTCAAGTTTTTGAGTTATAGTGTTCACATGAAAGCGAACAGACAGACTTCCCGTAGACGGATTTTGTACAAAATTTGATAAAAACCTACAAATTATGTGTCAAGATCACATACCAAATTTCATCCCCGTAGCTCTAATAATTTTCGAGTTATCGGTTCACACAGACAGATACACAGACAGACATAATTCCAAACTTGTGCTTTTCGGACTCAAGGAGGTCTAAAACGTGGAGATTCGTCAAAATCTCGAGTTCGAATTTTTTGACGATTACAATATTTTCTCTTTGTATATTTCCTATACGAGAAAGTAAAAAAATTAAATGTAGAAGGAAACTTGATGCATTTAATGAATCAGCGACCAGTTTAATTAATGTATCAGTGAAAATCTGAATATAAAACGAGTGCCGATGAAAAGACTATTTCCTTGAAAAAAAACCCGTCCCCTCATATTATCGTAGATACAAATTTTAGCAAAAGCATTTCTTCACAATACGCCTGTTAAAGATATTTATAAGAAAATAAAATATGAATATGCCTTTATAATAAAACAGTTTAATTAAGCTTTATTATCAAATAAAATGTATTATTATACTTCTAAATAAAATATTACATTAAAATTACAATTCAATAATATTTTCGAAAGTTATCTCGAAAAGGTGAAAAAAATTAACTTGATATTACATTTTCATCCTGTACAAATACAGACACGCTCGCTTTAATTATTTGTAAAAAATCATAATATCAGCATAACAAAATATAATTAATCGAAAAAGAAACAAAAAATGTTTTAAATCATCTAAAATCTTATAAGTTTTTATTTAACTTTAAAGAACAGAATCAGTGCTTGGAGCTGCCATCCGTTTAGAGCGAAAACGCTTTCGTACAAAAACACGTGTGAACACTGTCACTCGTTACTATGGGAGCATGCGACGATTTGCCGGCGAAACCGGAGCTGCTTCATTGGGGAACGATGAGACGAGCGCGACGAGATCTGGTTACACGACTTTGCCGCGCAAGTGTGAACAGCGTCATTAAAGAACACGGGGTCATGTGTCGTCTCACGGCCACAGCTTTCGACGAAAACGTGGGTGCGAACAGACGGGTTCCACCAGACAGACGGGACGAAAACGACCCGTCTGTTCGCGTGGGAACCTATGATGGGCATGCCAGCCTTGTTCAAGACGTCATCGGTAGAGTGAATTCGATTTGCTTTATATTTTACAGTCTTTCTATTTTCAGTTGGCAATGGCAAAAATACGAATGATTGTATTTCTTTCTTCTTTAGTGTACAGAGTTACAACTTTTGCTACAAGCACAAGCTACGTTTCTAATGTACCAGTGTCTTAGTTTTTAAAGCGCAGCAGGTTGCGGGTTCTATCCTAGACCTTTCACTAGTCGGTCAGCTCCCTTCAGTAGCTGAACTACCAGCGTTTGGATAAGCAACAACAATATTCAGGCTCACTAAAATTTTAGGTTTAGATCAAGATCGTCAATGGCCAACGTTTCCACCTGTTACTCATCGGAGATTGAGTATTGCGAATCCGTGTACTCCTCCAAATTATCCTATCCTTGATGCTTGTCATCGCTTCTATTGATACTTGATTATTTGATTTAAAGCCAACCTCAATGATAAATTGAAATGCTGGTGGGACGTTCTCATGATTTCGAGGTGCTGCTGTTTTGGTTGTCAGCTTGATTGTATTGTTTTAATTCAACTCGAGTATAGTGTCTGATAATTTCATTTAACGCATTTAGTTTTTGGTTAGAAGGAATTTATCTTAATAAAAGTTTAAAGGATTTGAAAAATCTTCATCATGCATCTCTTCCACATTTAATATCGGACATTTTCTTGCTTGGAAAGACATGTCTTATCTGACACTAGTAGGAGAACCGGAGGGGGGGGGGGACTAGGGCCCTCCTGTCGGGTCTGCTGTGCCCCCACGTTGTGGAAAATTTTTGTACCCCGTTCATGCAACGGGGTAATAAACTAATAGATAAATAAAGTTCTGGCGAAAATTTCAGACCAATTTCATTACATCTCTCCCCCCGTACAGCAGGTCGTGCCCATCTGTAGGGCAGACTCTAACGCCACTCCTGAATTCCGGTCCTACTCTGCTAATCACTCTGTTTTTAGCTACTTTAAGAGTCGGGAAATACCGCCGTCGATAACAATATTTCATTTATATTAGGCATTTATGGCTCGTCCACTGAAAACGAGCAGCTTTTTTCCCCCTCGGAATATCACCTCTTATATATAAAGGGAAATGTTCTCAGGTATTAAGAATACTCTTGTGACCATAAAGTAATGCTAATGTTTCATTTTGATTGGACATTGGTGCTTTGTCTACTCAAAAATGAGCAGGGTCTCTATATTCTGTATTCATACAAAATTCACTTATCAGCATTTGTTACTAGAAGAGCAAGTTTCTACCACTATCGCTTTTTATACATTCTCAAAGAATGTAAAGTTTTCGAAATTCTCAACGCCTATACTACTCAAAACGTCAATTACTCTCTCGATTAGTTGGTAATATCTCACACCTTCCACTTTTTTAATATTTAAAATCCATCGGATTTTGTATTCTAAATTGAATATATCTTTGCACTTTTACTGTGATTTTACAACACAGGTCATTTGTTGTTATTCACAACTTCTTTAACCTTTCACTGTTTCTAAACATTCTGATTTCAATTTATTTTGGACAATTATAAATTTAATTTAGTCTGAACAGCATGATCAACAATTACTCTTACATCAATAAACCAAAAATAACAAAAAAGTTTTTAAAATCACTCTTTTATAAGTAAACTAAAAAGAATATTCTTTTTATGACGAATGAAAAGATCGCAACAAAATTTAAAAGCGTGAATTGCTGATAAAAATACTTGATTGCTGATAAATTGAAATTTTAAATGCGTTTTTGGTATATTTTAATTTGTAATGAAAATTTAGAAATTTCCTTCCTTAAAATATTTCGGTTTAATTTCCTTATCGTAATGCTTTCAACCCCTCGAACTTTAGGTTTTTGTTTTCGGCCTTAGATTTTGAAAACAAAAAATATTTTATTAAAATTTTTTACTTTTTAATACATTAATAAAAGCGCGCTTAAAAAATATTTTAATTTTTATAGTTCTCTACTTTTTAGTTGTAAATTTATAATTCATTATTAAGCTATTAAGGAATCTTATTATTAGGCACCACCTGTAGGCAATCACAATTTCATTAATATTATTAAATTAACCGATAGTTAAGTTGCGAAAATATTAAAGCATTGTCATCAAGAATACATAATTGTACAAAATTTCAGCACTCTAGCATATAGGAAAATGACTGAAAAATCGCTTACAAAATTCCATCCTTACATTCATGAAACAAGTCGTGTTAATTAAAAGCGTACATGAAAAAACTCAACCATTATGCAATAGTTATTATTCTATTCTCTTGCTGCTCATTTCTCTTTATTAGAAGGATCTCAGAGAATATTATTGCTTTATAAGTAACACCACCTATCTCAATTTCCCAAATTTTAGAAGAGTAAGGACAAACTGTTTTTTTCCGAACCAATAACGAAATGGTATGGACATGCTATCTTATGTTCATACCAGACACGAAACAAATAATAAATAAATAATCAGAAACATCGTTATTGAAGACAAAAAATATGGAATATTTGCCATGGGTTGCGGCCATCAGCAAATGAAACTTTCAGCTCAACAGACTTCACGAAACTTAGATGATATTTCTAACGATTCCTCAACAACTACCGTCGAAACGAATAAGAATTTTTTTAATTAAAAAAAAAAACGAAACAGAATTGAAAAAAAATGTTAGATTCGAAAAATAAGAAAGATCCAATCAAACACAAATCGTATCTTTTTAAAAGAAAAATCGAATTATGTATTTTTTCGTTAGACGAATGTTGAAATTCGTTTCATCAGAAATACTCAATTGGGGTTTGTTTAAATACGTATTTAGTACTTCCAAACCTGTAAGCCTTTTCGATTGGCCACCCCTCTGAGTGGTCAGTTTTTCTTGGTAAGGAAGGTGACCGCTCTAGAAAGGCTGCACTGTAATTATTTTGAATTTATCAGAGGTTAGAACCAAACTGATTTTTTTTTTTTACCAATTTTGCCCCAAATATTGGAAAACCGGAAGCAAGAGAATAAGGAAAATTTCCAGTGACTTAAAAACTGACTTAAGTTGGCTACTGTAGCATGATTTAGGGCCAATACAATGAGGAAATGGTTTATGGTTGATCGATTGTACTGATATACTGAGCGCTATAAATTTCGCTGTGCCTGCCAGATCTTTGAGGAACCAGAGTTCTTTTCCTAATGTGTGTTCTAGATTTAATTATATTGACAGGTTCTCGTATAAATTTTTATAAGACTTTTAACAAGATCTCTGGTGAACTGGACATTTATCATATGTCTCCTACTGTTTTTAAATCGAATTGTTTTCAACTTTTAAATACATGACTCGATTTCTTTTTATTTCTTACACTCGACTATACATATTAAGATTTTTATACGTTGATCTAGTGTTTGTGTGTGTTTGACTTTTTGTACCTTGCTTTTTTAATGGTTTTTGATTTTTAACAAGATTTTTTTGTTAAAAATGTGGTATTTTTAACGGTGTTCTAATTTTTTTTTTAAATTGTGTGATTTTATTATAATTTTAATGTGACGGTGTGCAACATGGACTTTTGGAGTCTCAGTGCATTTTTAGTGCTTTTGTAATTGCGTGTTTTCATTTTAAAATATTTATGTGTTTACATTTTTATAACTGATGAGGTTTCGAGCTTTGAACTGTTGTATTCTCTGCAGTTACTTTTTTTCTTTGTATTTTAATTCACTTTGTGGCTTGTGTTTTTTGAATGTTTTTTGATCATGCACTCTGTAAATGGAGTCATCTCTGTAGTGTGCTTTCTTTGAAAACGATAGGAAATATTTATATCAAATTATAAGGTCATTCATCGGCATCCCACTGTATTCCATTCGCAAACATACCTATTCTTTAGAAACAGAGAATTTCTTTCATCTTTTGATTTCCCATAAAGGAGCTTTTAACTGAACAGAGAACGCGCTAGCTTGTTTTGTTCGTTATGTTTCTGCTTTATGGCTGCCTTGTATAGAACTTAGTGTGCACTTTTCGCAGCCCTGTTGTAAATTGTATTCTAAATGATGCACGCATTTCTGATGTGATGGTTTTTTTAAAAATATTTTTCATTGCTAATGAATACAACGAAAAGCGATAACATAAAATATCGCGTTTCTTCTTAAAACAGGAAATAGTTGCAAAGTTTTTATTTTCTCTTTCAAAAAAGTTTTGCCTGCTTGAGGGGGAAAACTGTTTACTCGATTATTTTTAGAAACTATTTTCTAACGTTTGGGCTTTTTTTGATAGCCCTTCACTAAAAGTCTGCAGAACGAGTTTGTAGTGCTGTACATAATGTCTTAAAACTTTGTATTTTTTGGTTTAATGTTTTATTAATATGAAAAAAGGAGAAAGCGTCAACCACAAATAAACTGTAACTGAACTTAACATCATTAATGAAATAATTTTTGTGGATTGCTTTGTAAATTTGTGTAAGCGTTTTTGGTGGATCGATATCGTATCGATTTAAGAAAACTGCAATAAAAATTTATTTGCTTCAAAACGGACAAATATATATGCTTGTACGCATGTATGACTATACATATTTTTACTTTCTCGTATACGAAGTATACAAAGAGAAAGTATTGTAATCGTCAAAAAAGTCGAACTCGAGATTTTGACGAATCTCCACGTTTTAGACCTCCCTGAGTCCGAAAAACACAATTTTGGAATTATGTCTGTATTTCTGTGTGTGTGTCTGTCTGTGAACACGATAACTGGAAAACTATTAGAGCTACGGGGATGAAATTTGGTATGTGGTCTTTAAACATAATTTGTAGGTTTCTATCAAATTTTGGACAAAATCTGTCAAAGGGAAGTCTGTCTATTTGTATGTCCGCGGTCATGTGAACGCTATAACTCAAAAACTTGAATAGCTAAATGGATAAAATTTGGTACACAGTTTTATCGTTATGAATGTAGGTCCGTATAAAAATTTGAACCAAATCCGTCAAAAAGAGGCGTTGAAATTGCATATTCAATTTCTTTTAATCCGATTCTCATGCGCATGCGTATTGGTAACAATCTGTTATTGTTGTAAATTTTATTTACAACAATAAGTAATGTTTTCAAACATCAATTGTTAACAATTTTTTTATTGTTGTAAATCAAATCGATCTCATTATTTCAGCAAATCTTTCATTCACGCGCTTTTGCAATTGTTACGGTTGTGGTAGTATAAATTGTTTTCTTGGGAATTCAATTCCAAAGCAGAATTTTCGCTTTAGTATTCATTGCATTGCCTATTTTATCGCACCTGCTTCAAAGTAATATTTTTTTGAAACGTGGCAACCGATATTTGATTTCAGGTTTGTTTGTTTTTTTGTTTCCCTTTCTCGTATACGAAGTATACAAAGAGAAAGTATTGTAATCGTCAAAAAAATTCGAACTCGAGATTTTGACGAATCTCCACATAGAAAGTATACGAGAAAGTTTAGGGGAGACCACTCCCGCTGGTTTTAATTGATTCAGTCATTTCCGGTTTGGTGTGTGTGTTGCTAAAGTAGAAGTACCGTGACTGAACTGGGGACACATTTAGACATAATCTCCACTGCTTTATTTCAAGGGAACAGTACTTAGCAAAAGTGTTTACACCAGCGGGAGTGATCTCCCCTACACTTTCTTGCTTGCTTCTGAACTTGTGTACTTTCTAACAGAGTTGTCCTACCCCCCCCCCCCCCCCGTCCTAAAAATTGAGGAGTGCCACCAGTGTTATTGATATTGTCTTCGCAGAACGTTACAATACGAAAGGGTCAAGAATGCAAGCGAGATAAAATTCGCCAAGTCAGTAAAATAGCGCCAAGTTTACGAAGGTTATGCGCCGTAAAATGCGTCTTAAATCATTAACTGTTATAAATAATAGGATCACCGCTTATTTACTCATTGTTTATAACAATAATAAAATTGCGTAAAAAATTTTACCCCTCTACCTATTTAAGTTTTTGAGTTATCATGTTCACCTGAACACGGACAGACGGACAGATCGACTTCCCGCGGACGGATTTTGCCCAAAATTTGAAAGAAACCTACAAATTATGTCTAAAGATTACATACCAAATGTCATCTATATAGCTTTAACAGTTTTTGAGTTATCGTGTTCACAGACATAATTCCAAAATTGTGTTTTTTGGACTCAGGAAGGTCTAAAACGCGGAGATTCGTCAAAATCTGGAGTTCGAAATTTTTGACGATTACTATACTTTCTCTTTGTATACTTCATATACTAGAAAGTAAAAAATTGCGTTTGTTTGTTACAATCCAGTTGTATTTTTGTTTCGGAGCATAACCATTTCAACTTTTTACCTTCTCGTATACGAAGTATACAAATAGAAAGTATCATAATCGTCAAAAAATTCAAACTCGAGATTTTGACGAATCTCCACGTTTTAGACCACCCTGAGTCCGAAAAACACAATTTTGGAATTATGTCTATTTGTCTGTGTGTCTGTCTGTGAACACGATAACACGAAAACTATTAGAGCTACGGGGATGAAATTTGGTAAGTGGTCTTTAAACATAATTTGTAGGTTTATATCAAATTTTGGACAAAATCCGTCAACGGGAAGTCTGCCTGTATGTCCGAAGTCATATGAACAGCATAACTCAAAAACTTGAGTAGCTAGATGGATAAAATTTGGTGCACAGTTTTATCGTCATGAATGTAGGTCCATATAAAATTTTGAGCCAAATCCGTCAACGGGTTGACTGTCTGTCGGTCTGTATAATTTTACTTTTGAAACAAATCCATTACTTCCACGCGCATGCGTATTAGCCGCAATCTTCTGTGCATGATATTCAGCGGCTCCTGCTTGGCGCTTTTTTCATCCCTTTTGGCTCCTTTTCCCTTTTGGCGAATTCTGATCCTGGTCGGATTATTTTATTTCCGTTTGTTTTGTTGTCAACGTGTGCTGGAGAAACTTGTTGCGTTCGGGGAATAAAGCAGATTCGAATTTTTTTTCCGAGCGAGTTTGCGGGGAACTGACTTAATTTCGCTTATTTTTTTTTTTATCTCCACTGCGTTAGGGGTTTTAGCTCATTTTTTTCCCTACATGTGCTAGGAGTATAGGAGAAAGTTTAGGGGAGACCACTCCCGCTGGTTTCTAAAGTTACTGTTTCAAAAGCATGCCTCTACTGGTGAGCTCAGAATAACGCGATCGTTTAGTTAATGAAAAATTTCCGTTTTATGCGAATTCTTGTTATACGAAAAAGCCTATTAATAGAAAGGAAAAAAAAGTTGCGCTCTATATATTTAAAAAGTCTTATAATAGTTTTTCTTTAGAATTAGGAGAAATATCTTTTAAAGAAATTTTCACCAAAAGTATAACGTAATAACATTCATTAAATATTTTCGTCGTAATAACTTTTAAGTACCATGCACTGAGAGTTTAAAGAAGGTGTGAAGTGTTTTGAGTGTGTGACATCTTTTAAGTGTGGCATTTTCTAAACTCTCTCAGAATGATCTTGGTCCTATTCTATATATTTTATAAAAATATTTGCTGTTTTAGACTGCTTGCTTTGAGATGAGAGATTTCGACATAGGTTGCTACTGTCCGTTTTCAGAAACGGAAACTCTCCGCACTTTTGCGCATGCGCCGTCGACTTTGAATTCGACAAAATAGGGGTTAGTTTAAAGATAGAAGAGATGTTTACTTTTTATCAAGCAATAAAAACATTTTATTTTCGTTTATGGATTTACTGAAAATTTGGACCGTTTTAAAAATATCACAAATATATTTTCCATGTATAGACAGACATCTGCGCTTGAGTATTTAGGGGGAGCTCTTCTTGCTCGCTGCGTATCACCCCTCTGAGGATTGGAGTTTTCTGGCGCAAAAGCCAGGTCTGACCATTCTGCGCGAAACACAAGGTGTTTCCCTTAAACTATTTGTATTTTCTGTATTATGAAAATTTCAAAAGCTCAAAAAAGTAAAAAACTATTAACAAATGCAAAACAGAACGTGTTGAATCACATAAGATTAGAAAATCCAATATCAATAAAAAAATATAAAAAAGTTTTATATTCGGGGTATCTCCTAATAAGTTTGCCAAATTAGGGTTCGGATTGTTAAAATATTTCATAATAAAATTTTTAAAATTCGGGCATTCAGTCAAAATGTGTTTAATAGATAAAGTAGTATTACACACAGTGCACATCGATGGTGTTTCGCCCTTTAACAGATAATTATGCGTGAAGTAAGTGTGACCAACTCTAAGTTTAGTGAATTTTACAACTGTTTGTTTGTTGTTTACGATTAAAATTGGACAGTTTCAAACCTTAAATTGAAGGTTGTATGTAGTGCAATTTATTGTGCACCTGACTGTCCCATGTCTTTTGTCAGTTCTCATAAAGAAATAATTTTGTTGTCCGATTGACATCATTAAAGGGAATGGTAGAGTTTTTCATAACGCTAACAGTTTTTGCTTCCTTGTCCGCTCTCTCAGTCCCTGATATGCCCACGTGCCCAGGAATCCAACAAAATTTTACATCATGGCCACTGTTTTTCAAAGTAAAAATACGATTAATACATCGAATAGCAAAAGGATGAGTCTGCCTTGTTAAATGCAAAAGTGCCTCAATAGAACTTTTTGAGTCTTTTTCTTTTCCTCTGAGGAGTAGAAAAGTCCAAAACGTGGCTTTATGAAACGAACAGAATACAGACTTTCAAAGTCCTTATTTGACCGCTGTGATTTTTACAGCGGAAAGATCTACATTCAGAAAATTGATTCCCAGATATTTTTCTATGATTTTTAAAATGACGTGTTGAACTACTTCGTTTTCACTTGCCGTCGCTTAATTTACCTGTTCGCCTAAATTATATAGGCATGCTCCCTTTGCCGTTTCTGGAGTCGCTTCATATCGAATGAGAGATCTTTTTGTATTTAAAATCTTTTTTTTTTTGTCATGCGAAGATTTCCAAAATTCCAAAACCACCTTTAGATTCCACGTGCTTACTAGAACTAATAATTTAATTACTAGAAAAATTTAGAACTAATAAATTAATAACTAGCTGTAATTTTACTAGAACTAATTCTTCAGAAGTTTATTGCGTTTTTTGTAGCATTTTCTGTTAGTAGTTTTACGCATTTGAATAACTGAACTACATGAGAAATATAATTTGTGCGGCTTCATCACTAAAGCGGCTCTTTTCAGTCGTTGACCTCAATTGAAGAAAAGCTTACCCCCATCCCTAAGCTCTAGCTTAGGGATGGAAACGGTTTTTTCGTTTCGGTTAACCGGTTTTTTTTCGGTTCTTTTTTGTCCCGGTTATAATCGGTTATTTTTTTAAAATACAATAACCGGGTAAATAAACAAGATCGGAAAATAGGCTCGATTTTAGATTCGATTACACTAAAATTTACCAAGTTATGAAGCTTTGAATTCCATCATCTTAGGCCAATCAACAACAATCGCTTCCTCGACGCCTCTGTTGGTTGGCGGATTACTGAAGGAGTCTTTATGAACAGATAAATATTGGCCAATGGATTGATTTCCTGTAAAACAGTATCAATAAAAAAATTTCTCTGCAAACGGCGTTTTTTTTTATGCAGAAAAAAAAAAACGAAAACCGGTTATTTTGATCGGTTATAACCGCCAGGTTAAACGGGAGGTAACCGAAAACCTGTTATTTTCGCAGTAACCGCCATCTCTACTCTAGCTTGATGTGTTTCTGAGTTATCGTGTTCTCATACAAACGAACTGATTGACTGTTTGCTCGATCAATACTACGAAAAGCGATAATATAAAATATTGCGTTTCTTCTTGAAACAGGAAACAGATGTATTTTTTCTTTTAAAAAAAGTTTTAACCGTTTGAGGGTTTAAGCTGCTTGCTCGATTATTTCGAGAAACTATTTTCTAACATTTGAGAATTAGTTTTAATCATCACTAGTATGCAGCAGAACGAGTTTGCGATGCTTGCTCTACGTATGTCCACAAACTTGGCTTTTAGGTTTGATGTTTTACCTATGTGAAAAAGAAGAAATCCACAAACATAAATATAATTATTAATAACATAACTGAAAACGGGACATTTAACAGGACTAATATGGCAGGAAAACAGCTTTACATAATAATACTTTCTCTTTTAGTATTGAATTTTTTTCACTAAGATGAAAAGATAAGGTTCAAAAAGTTATGCTTTAACGAAGACTGTTCTCATCTTAAGAGAAAAATAATGCAAAATATCAGGAAAAAGGAAAATTTTTGATCTAAATAAGAATTTTTTAACATGACTTTCCATCAGAACTTTCAATGTTGTCAGTCAATTATTTTTAGTTTCCATTGCTTTTGTTTTAGATAATTCATTCTGGTGGAAAATATATGGCTTCACAAAGATAAAATGGAAAAAGCTGCTTAATTGAATAGTCACTTTTCTCTCTTCATTTTTCTCATCAAATGTTTTGCTACTCCGTTTAAAATTTAGCTGCAAAAAGCCAAATTATTTTAAAAGGACGAAGAAAAAATTGCAATTACAAGTGAAAAATCATAGAAAATTTCAACAACATTTTGGCATTTGTTATCTGCATCCATACCGCTGGCTTTTAATCTCCAGTGCTTTGTTTGAATAAAAACTGTTTAAAAAGCTTTCTGCAGTTTTAAAGTAAAAGTAAAAAGAAGCGTTTTATTTTCTAACAAGTGTATTCATCGATAAAAGCGTAAGTAAACACTCTTAAAATAAAATTGTATTATTCTAGAAGACGTCTTTTGTGTCACTTTTCGCTTATAAAGGAAATAGAAAAAAAAGTATTCAAGAATATTTTAAAGCGAACTTCTGATCTGTTTAAAACTATCTTGATTTAAAAAAAGAGTAAATAAGGCTCAGGTATTGTTACAAATTAACGAAAAAGATTTTCGCTGAACAAAAACTATGAAATGACTATTCATTAAGCATTAAAATTTAAAGCTACCAATAAAATAAAAAGTATCTGCCTTTTTATAAAATATTATACAATTCACTGAGCTAAGTGTTAACATGCATTTTCTGGGAGGTTCTCTTAAAGCCGTCTCAAATAAAATGACACCTATCCTTCGATTACACTCTTCAAAATTCCACACCACACCAACTTGAGGATGTTTTTTCACAGTTTTAAAGTGCATGAGGCCCACTTACGCTGCAGATCTTTGGTAGAATGGAATCTTGAGCCTTCTAGATGCCGCGGTGATATAATGTTAATGTCTCGGCTTCGGGCCAAGGGTTCCATGTTGGAAACCCGATTCCACCCAAGATCCACCGTGTATGTGGGCTTGGAGGACGTTAAATCTGTCGTTATGGATTTGTAGGCCGCTCGTGCTGTGGGGTGTGGTAGTTTAGAGAGGAGGTGCCAACTCAAGTGTCGTCCTTGTCATCTGACTGCCGTACAAAATTACGAAGTCCGTCCCAAAATAGCCCTTCTGTTGCTTCTAAACGGGATGTTAATATAAGTAAACTAAATTAAACTGAATACGAATTTACTTCTCTCCACTGAAAGATTCTATCACCAATCAAACGTGGCCACTTTAAATATTCAGATGGAAAACTAACAAAGCAATTCAATTTCAGAAAAAGGATCTCCCATTTTATTTTCTCGTACACGAGAAGAAAACATGGCAGTCGTCAAAAAATTCGATCTCCAGATTTTAATAAATCTCCACGTTTTAGATCTCCCAGAATCCAAAAAAAACCTATTCTTGGAATATAAACCGGTCTATCTGTGAATATAACAACTGAGAAATGCATTGAGCTAGAAGAATAAAATTTAGTACGTGGTCTTTTCAATCAAATTATAGACATCTTAAGTCCAAATTGTAAATATGTCCCTGTGAAAGTCAGTACCAATCCAGTATCAGCGCTGTAGGGAACTATAGGATTCTTATGTGAAAGGAACAGTGAACTTTCTCCCAAGAGCCTCCCAGACATGTTCAATAGAGTAAACTCTATTGAACATGTCTGGGAGGTCTTGGGTCTGGACCCAGAAGGTCTAACCGGCCAATCCATCCGGCGAATATTCTCATTTTAAGACATTCGTTGACTAGGAGATTTCTATGTGGGATAGCATGTTGCCTATAAAAAGGCCAATTGCAATTATTTCATTAGATTATTTACGGAAAAAATTAGTTACTTCTTGAAGTGAAATAAAGGTGGAAACAACCTGCAACGATCATGTCTCACCTGAAAGCTTCTCCCATTCTCATCATTTATCACAATTAAAATGTTTTTTTATCCCATAATTTTGAATTCGGCTGTAAACAAATTACGGAATTGTTTTAGAAAAACGAATTAAAAATTTGCCATTAGATGCGAATATCATCTACAAAACTGAAAGAAAAAAATTATTATATGCGGTTACGTCGCTGACTTTTAATACAGTGTTCTCCGTTTAAATATAATCTACTGTTAAAGAAAGTTTAGAAAATATTTTTGCAGCTTTTTATTCAAAAGTAAAAGATGCGAGTTATTTTCTTAAAAGCTTATGTATTCATAAATGTGTGTGCGAAGAATTTTAAAGTAGCATATTAATTTGGGAGTTATTGTGTGTCGTTTTTTGCTCTTAATGGAAGTAGTTAAAAATCAGGAGCCATGAATATATAAAGTCGACCTCCTTTTAAGTCTAAGAACTCCAATTTAGTTTAATAATAATGATAAAAAGAGAGAAAGTTAAAAGCCGTATTTGCGCGAAGCGAATAAAATGATTTGAAAGATTTAGACTGAAAATAATAAGCGAAAAATCTTCTTAGATTTCCTAGTAGTGAACAATCGGCATAAATGAAATAAAATATAAAAAAAATAATAAAAATTCCGTAATCCTGAAGAAATATTCTGATCTTTTTAGGAAATTTTGTGTGAAAATGAAAATTTTCTCCAACCTTGAAGGATATCTAGCTTTTTATTTCTTCGCGAAAATTCGAAACCACCGGATACTGTATTTTAGATCTCATAAAAGTAATATTTCCCTGTGTAATTTGGCACTTTTAAATTAAAAACAATAGAATAGAAAGAAAGAATTCCATATAGAAAGAAGTCTTCAAAATCATTTTGAAATTTATGGTTTAAGGCGCAATGTATATACGAATCAATTTCGTCGCACTTTTAGTATAGAATTAAGACTTATGAATGAAATAAATTTAATAAAAAAGTTTTTACAAACACGCTTTTATTAATTATTAAAAAGTAGAAACTATTTTTATTCTAATTAATTTTTCTTTTTAGCCTTTAATCTATAATTCATTATTGTGTATCAGTGAATTTTGAGATGATATTATCTCACATTAATCACCAGGGGGCGTCACTGGCATGTGACAAAAATTTAATTATATTAATCGATTAACTGTTTTTTAAGTTCTAAAAATATTAAAATGTTGTATTTCCATCGAAAACCAGCGGGATTGGTCTCCCCTAAACTTTTTCGTATACTTCCCCCAAAATGTGCTGTTTCCCCTCCCCCCCCGCGTGGATAAAAATATTCGAACCTACTGTAATCCAGAATCCAATGACTATCAGAAGGTTTTTCATTGTAGATTATAGTGGTTGTAATATATTTAGGTAAAGAATCCAATTCAAAGAGATGCCTACCGATTTCCACTCTTGCCGGCTCAAGGACAAAGTGACGTAATCCTTCCACGTGAACAGAGATTTCTACCAGTACGCATGCGCATGGAGAATCGGATTAAAAAATTGAATATGCAATTTGAAGACCTTTTTTTAACCGATTGGAACGAAAGTTGGGCACAGATCTATAATTAATGTTAGCAACCGTCATACCAATTTTTATTTATTTAAGCGAAATGGTTTAATATATATAATTTACAAGTATGCGATTATACAGTCCTACAGACCATCAACCCGTCGACAGATTTGGTCCAAACTTTGATACGGACCTACATTCATGATGACAAAACAGTGTACCAAATTTTATCCATCTAGATATTCAAGTTTTTGAGTTATAGTGTTCACATGACCACGGACAGACAGATTTCCCGTAGACGGGTTTTGTGCAAAATTTGACAGAAACCTACAAATTATGTGTAAAGATCATATACCAAATTACATCCCCGTAGCTCTAATAGTATTCTTATCGTACTCACTGACAGATATAATTCCAAAATTGTGTTTCTCGGACTCAGGGGGTCTAAAACGTGGAGATTCGTCAAAATTTGAGTTCGAATTTTTTGACGATTACAATACTTTCTCTTTGTATTCTTCGTATACGAGAAAGTAAAAACAAGTGTAAAAAATTCAAAACTGTAACACGCCAGGAAGAGTGTGAAAAGTCGATTACAAATTCTATCTTTACCAGTAAGAAATATATTAAGTTTAAATAAAAGTGTGCAATCAAGCAGAAGATTAAACGAATGACTAAAGTTTTCAGCGTAACATGTCTTCATAAACAATCTTTGTTTCAAAGGTCAGGGTGCGCGAATGGCCTCGGGCATCAATGCTAAACATAATGGAATTGGTTACGCAAGCGGCATTTTAGTTCCTCCAGACAGAAACCATCCCATGTTTGTTTATTTTACCTCATTTCGTCTATTTCTATCGCCTGATGTTCCCAGAGGATCCCACGAAAAGACCTCTGCGAAGTTCTTCGTTCTCTGAGAGAAAAGATGATTTGTCCCCAGATGAGGAGCTCTACTTTGACGAGACTTCTTGTTTAACCAATATTAATGAATGTGCCGTTCGTGTCAGCATATTCCAAGGTTTGTAGAAAGAAGTATGCAGGGCGTGATCAGTTAATGAACATAATCCGTTCCCAGATGATATTCTTTAAGCGAATTGTAATTCCAGTAATCGATAATTGGTGCGACCGAAAAATATCTTTACATCCAAAAATGTTAAGTGAAAAACAAAGACATGCATTTACGAAATTTTATATCCAATAATGAAAGTATCAAGGTGATATATCCGGTGAAAGCATCAATTGAAAATATTTATAACATTCAATGAGCGCATCATTAAGGCGGTTACATACTTGTGAGCTCCGCGAGTATTTTCCACCCAAGATGGATGTTGTTTGTATTGTATTTGTATTTTATGGTATCTGTCTTGACATTGTATTGTATTTTTATTATTGCACACTTATTTGTATAGTATTAATATCAAAAATTTTCTTCCTGCCGACTCGTTACAAATTTTACACCCTTTCGGTAAACTGGGAAAGAAAGGGAAAAAATACCAGATTCTATGATGTATTGCAG
The DNA here is from genome assembly GCA_013235015.1 of Araneus ventricosus. NCBI lineage: Eukaryota > Metazoa > Arthropoda > Arachnida > Araneae > Araneidae > Araneus > Araneus ventricosus. The sequence goes on from BGPR01000177.1 coordinate 877,077, forward strand.
AATTGACAGTCTCTATGACCTCTGTCATTCGATTTAACCTTTAAAAGCCAGATTTTAAAAAATGTTTATTGACTTTCATTTCTTGAATAAAACATGGAAAAAAGATTTTAAAAAATCATCTTTTGTTTTAAGTACGGTATATGGCTAAAAAACAGTTTGTTACTAACTGACAACACTGGGCTTTATTTCAGAAAAAATATCCTTGATAAAATTCTATAATATCAAATACAAATGAATTTTAATAAATAATAGTAGGGATGAAGAATTTCCTTCAACATTTTAGAAATTAAATATGGTGATCTAGAGCTTGCAAACAAAGCTAATAAGATGCAACCTCAAATGAAAAATATCAATTCATTTTTTATTTTTTTATCAGTACACAGTACCTTCTATATCGCAAATTGACTTAATAAAAATTTCAATGTACATCCTATTGGAAACAACAGGCATTAGAGCTTCACTCTTTTTCTCAAGATTTTAGAAAACAAAATTGGGTATGTTGCTTAAAGACAACACTGGGCTTTTAAGGGTTAATTATGTGTCGGTCTTGAAAGTGGATTTCGAATGAATATAGACAGAAATTTATCTGGATCTAAAATCGATAAAACATGCAGCAATTTCTACCATTTCCTGCGATGAAGTTATATTGAAACTAAAACACCGATATCAATGTTATAATGCCATTCAATGTTCAATTCGTTTTTTTAAGAAAAGATCTTCAATGCTTTATTTATCGAATAAAATAACTGGAAGTGTATATCTTTGTTAGTTTGTTTTAATGTTTTCTTTAAAAGTCAAGAAAATTTTTCGACTTCCTCTATTTTGATGAAATATTGATTGGAAGACCCAAACTCATATAATAAATTATAAAATTTCTCATCACATAGATTTACATGTAATAACAATAAAACCACTCTTCTCTTGTTTCTTTGTATGGGTATCTCAGTCCTTGAGACTCCACAATATTTATGTCTAAAACTCCTGCCAGTTTTTAATACGATAACGTTTATAGCTGGATACTACATCTAAATTAAGTGATACGCATGTGCCATGCATGATGCAAAATAATAATATATGATCAAAAGTATCCGTCACTTTCGAATTTTCACATTTTTTTATAATTTCTCCGGAAAGGCTAGACTAACTGCCCTTGAATACTATGACTATGTAAACAATAGACTCTACCTCACATTTTACAGTGAAGATTCGGTCACGGGGGCATATAGGGAACCAACCAGAAATTGAAGAATAAGAAGAAAAAAAAAATTGGGATCATACCGTTCCAAAGAAAGCTGATAATGATTTGCAAATTTCATAATTTGTACATTGCTTGTATACATATTCGTATAAATAACAAGTATAGTCTGGGAGATATGAAAGTTTTCTTAAAAAATCTTAAATTTCTCAGCATGCATTTTTCTTATTAAACACAAAGTTTTCGACCAAATAATATGAAACTTACAGAATAGTTGACAACGTGTTTTAGATGTGTTTCATTAAAATTTGAAGTAAATACCTTGAATATTTGAGGAAATATGAGTATTTGTAGTAAATAATTTTTAACTGCGCATATGTGACACATAGCCTAAGTTTTCTTTGACAAGGTCAAAGGCAAATGTATATGGCAACTTATATTAAAAATTTCAGTTGAATACCATTAAGATTTAAACAGATACCGGCATTGCAGTTCGCAGAATTTTTTTTTTCTCTCTAAGAGAAACAAAATGGTGAGGGTTTTTCCACAAATTGATATTTTTGAAACATGTATTTTCGGATAGTAATCGTCGAACTGCGGTTTAAACTAGGAATTTTATTCATAAGTACGCCTAGGTATTCAGCATGTTCAATCTTTAATAAATTCTAAAAAAAAATATCCGAAGATTCAAATTTATAAAATATCAATTTGCGGAAAAACACTTATTATTTTGTTTCTCTTAGAGGAAAGCAGAAGTTCTTCTCACTGAAATGCTGATATCTTTCTAAATCTTAATGTTATTCAACTGGAATTTTTATACAAGTTGTACGATATATCTGGCTCTGAAGTTGTGAAAGAAAAACGCTTTATCTCACACATGCGCAGTAAAAAATTATTTACTACACATACTATTATTTCCTATAATGTTCATAGTATTAACTTTAAATTTTACTGAAATACTTTTCTAATATAATTTCAAGTATTTTGTAAGTTTCGTATTATTTGGTGAAAAACTCTGCATTTTATAAGCAAAAAACATGTTGGAAAATTTGGTATTTTTCAAGAAAGCCTTTTTATCTCCCAGAATATGCTTGCTATTTACACGAAAATGCATGTAAGCAATGTGCATATTAAGCAAAACCATTGATGAAATTTGTAAATCATTATCAGCTTTCTGTGGAACGGGGTGAGTCTAGTAATTTTTCTTCTTCGTCAATTTCTGGTCGATCCCCTAAATGCCCTAGTGACCGAATCTTCACTGTAAATTGTGAGTTAGAGTCTATTCTTTATATGTTCAAAGTTCAAGGGCAGTTGGTCTAGCCTTTCCGGGGAAATTCTAAAAAATGTCTAAATTCGAAAGTGTCTGGATACTTTTGATCATATAGTGTACTTTCAAAACGCTTTACAGGACAGACTATTGGATTTAGAGCGACGAAATTTGTCATGTAGTTACTTCATGAGTAATAGGTGCTCACTAAGAAAGGTTTCTTCAAAAGTTCAAAAAATATTTAATTAATAGTGAACTATGAAAACTTTTGAGAACAAGAACTTTAAATGTAACTATTAAAACTTTTGAAAACAAGAACTATTAATGTCACTATTAAAACTTTTGAGAACAAGAACTATTAATGTAGAGTACAAGAAACTGATATTGGGAAACAAAATTTCGTTCCAGAAATTGTTCATCTGTGTGCAAAAGTTTATTCTTCTCACTTTCGATTTTCGTTCTCATCTGTTCGCTTGGCGAGTTCGCTGCAGTTTCTGGCAACGATTTCGTGTCACACTTTCTTCTATCCATCGTCACTATCAAAGGGAAATAAGATGAATTTCTTCAAAACTTACGTACGGTATCGCTTCCTTAAGGAGCGGGTTCTACGATTTCTTCGTAATCTGTCTGTCTGTGTTTCTTAACCCACTAACCCTCTGTACTTTCGTCATCAAAAAGTTAGCTAAGGCTGAGTCTTATCAATTCAAATCTTAATTCAAAATGGAAATACCTGCTTTGTAATAGCACCCTTGCACCCTTATACTTTTACGGTAATTAACGAAGAAAACATTTTGGGAACCATAGGATTATCTACAAAATTATCTTTTTTCATTAAAACATTGCGATGAGGATTGTAGAAAGAAAATCTGAAAAATTCTAGAAACATTCACACAGTTACTTGGAACCCAATTTTCGAATAATTTGTTTTCTACAATGTGCCTGTGTATGGACACGAGAAAAAATTGAATAAATTCGAATATTTTTTATCCAATAGGATTGCCAGTACTGAAGATAAAATGATCTTTTCTGTATATGGAAGCATGGTTTTTAATTAATAAAAAGATTAACTCTTTAATTAATTATCACGAAACTTTCAGTTAAATTTTCCTGTTGCTACGTGGTATTTCTGAGTAACATCTGAAGAAAATCTGTTCTGTAGTGTGGATTTCTATAGTGTACAAACTATTTATGAATTGTTACTTTGACTTTTATAGATTAAATGGTATTAACACTTAACTAATTTAAAATTACTTTTCTTTTCCAACATTAAACTAATGGAGATTTTGTAGCTTATCTTCCGACGAAAAAATATTTATGCCTTTCCATTTTTTAAAATTATATGAGAAGTAGTTATTTCTACTATTTACCTCTGATTAGAATGTAATCCACATAAGCAGTTAGAACTTAATCATTCTAACATTATAGAAGTTCATTAAAATTTTTTGATGCTCTAAAATATGCTTACCTAAACACTTTTAGAACTTCCTTTTCTTATTGCTCTTACTACTGCTTAATACTTTTATTACATTCCCACCTGTGATCTTACTCTTACCGATTACAACTATTCTAGAATTCGAGGCTGTTAATCCATCCGTTAGCATTCTCCGAAAATGAATTCGTTTCCTCTATCGCTTGTTCTTAAAATATCCGGATGAGACAATACGAAGCGGAAGCGAGCTTCATTTAGAAAAGCAATTTTGAGCAAGAAATGAACCGTGGTCGAAACTTGCATCTGAGGTAACGATTGCTTGCTCTCCAAACAGACGAAGCGTTTACGCAAATTCCGTCGTTCCAACTCCTCTGTTGACTTTACTGCTGTGAAGTTTGCTGGATATTTGGATTTCCAGGAATATTTCCATCTACGTTTTTTCTTCTTCCAATTATTTGATACGCAACGTTAAATTGTCGAGGCACTTAATGAAAAGTCTTATTACTTTGTTGCATTAGGGATATTTTGTGTAAATATGTTGGCCTACTGGTATTGTTATTTTACGGTATTGTTATGATTCTAGTTATTTTTTCTAGCTTGTTAAGATTATTCGTTGTTTGCATGTTAGTTTCTGTCGGTGTTCAATACTGTTATTTTAGTTTTGTTATACTATATTTCATTGTTTTAGAATTTTTATTATCCGCTCGCATGGTGTTGTTTCTAGTAAGTAGGTGGCATTGCTGGCTGGTTCTTTAAATGCTGATTGGCATAAAATTGCCAGTGAGCATTTAAAGAACTGTAACGTCTTTAATTTATGCTTCTAGTTATTTTATATAAATTATCGAGATTATTTGTTAATAGAATGTTATTTATCGGTGGTATTCGATGCTGTATATTTTATAGTTTCGGAATTTTTATTATGCGCTTGTAAGATGTTGTTTAATATAGGTAGGTGTTTTATATGCCAGGTATTATTTAATAAATTGTAAAGTTTTAACTTTGGATGGATTATTATTGGAATAATTTGTCATTTTAATGTTCCTTATAAGTAATAAATATATATATTTTATAAAAACTCTTTTATTAGTGTATAATTTTTTTAAAAATATTGATTATTTTTCACTTTTGATCTTTAATTTATAATTCATTATCGGAAGTGTTATGGAATCTTAAAATCATTTTTCCACAAATTTTAGAAAAAAATTCATTAAATAAAAGATTAACTGATAATTACGCTTTAAAAGCACTAAAATAGTGTATAGTCATAGAGATTTATTACGCAAGAGTAAAACCTTTCAAAACTCTATCAAGTCAGAAAGTCTGCGAAAAATCAATCATAAAGTTCCATCTTAAAAACATGAAACAAATCAAGTTAAAAGTGTATAAATATATTAATATTAGTTGTAAAATTGCGAAATCTAGGTTGTCATGAGTTAAAACATTAAAGAAATGCCAAATTATTATTATATATTAAATTACTTCTTGTTATACACCACTTAACTCCTTAAGTCAGTTAAAAATAGCCTCCAAAAGATCGGTTCTACATGTATGATTTGAGAAAAAAATTTACTCATTTCTCCCATTTTTAGAAAATATATACTAAAAAATAACGAAATATAAATAAAGAAAAGATATATTAAATAAAAATAAAGAAGTCTGTATTATCACGGATTGTTTGAAGTGAAATCAGAAATTTGTACCTTACATTTATTTCGACAGAACAGACTAATTCTTAAAAATGTTTTTCTATAAACAAACCTTTAATTGAAGTATTGAAATTTTATTAACGTAACTTCATTAATAATGTTCGCTACCGTGAAAACGACAGAGTAAAATACTTTGGAAAATTCTATTGGAACGAAGGAAGTTAAAAAGTAAAGCACATCGACAGTATCGGATACTTACGTATTTATTCTGTCAACACTGAAATCGAGGCAGATCCCGCAAAACTTGCGCCAATCTGTTTGGCTAGAGGTGGGGAACCTTTTTGCGCTAAAAGGCCTCAATAAATTTCGGCAGTTGGGCGAAAAGCCACACGAGCAACGTCTTAGGAGTTATTGTTCTGTAATTATTACTATATCACAGACAATTATATATTTTAATGCAAATTGAAAATAATTGGTAAGGGCGCATAAGAAACTCAAGAATGCCACATGCGGCCTTCAGGCTGTAGATTCCCCATCCCTGTGTTTGGCACTTATAATATTTTACCCTACAGTCAGTTTGATGCAAAACTGATTGGCGCGTCCTAAAGCATGTTTTATTTATTTATTTTTGGGCGAAGATGGTTCATGGGATAATACGTAAGTACCAAGAATTGGTTTGCTTTTGCAAAAAAAGTGTTAGAAAGCGGTGAAATCTGCCCTCCCTGAAAAGAAAAGCATTTGATGAAATTGGGAATTTCCGCATAGCGCATAGACGTTCTACTATATCTATGCACTACTTTTATGACTAAATCTGCTGTCGTTCTGAAGTTAAGGGGGTTGGTTGCGGAGGAAGAGGAAAGCTTAAGATGCGTTGTTCACCGGGGACATCGAAATAGGTGGGATAAGGAATGGTTTTGTGTGGAGTGGAGAGGTTATGAATGACTTGCCTAAATTGATGGGTTAAGAAAATGAAATAGCGCAGAGTATCACCACGCCATTTGCGTGAAGTGAAGAGATTGAGAATGACCAGCCTTATTTGTTTTGTCGCTTCTGTCTTACTTATCGACATACCGCCACTAATCGTTTTGTATTATATTTCTCCTAACATACATAACAGAGAAATCTTTAAGTTTAGTTGCGTGGAATAATGCCTCTAGAACGAAAGTCTAACTTTCTTTTAGGCACGTCTTATACACTGAAATGCCAAAAGTCACGGAATACCTCTTAACGTGTGGGGTCTCCTTTTTCCCAACGAAAGGCAGCAACTTGACGTGGCAATGACTCAATAATTCGTCGGAAATCCCTGAGGAAATATTCAGTCATGTTGCCTTTACAGAATTCCATATTTGCGAAAGTGTTCCCGGTGCAGCATTTTGTGCACGAACTGACTTTTCAATCACGTCCCATATATGTTCGATGGGATTCATGTCTGACAATCTAGGTGGCCAAATCATTCGTTGAAATTGTCCAAAATGTTCCTCATTTTTTTGGCAGGGTAACATGCCGCATTATCACCTTGGAGAATTCCCTAGCTTTTTGGGTACATGAAATCCATGAATGTCTGTAAATTATTTCCTAGTAGCTGAACATAAGCATTTTCAGTCAATTATTAGTTCAATTTGACCACAGAATCCAGTCCATGCCATGTAAAATAGCCCACACAATTATAGAGCCACCACCTGCTTGCCCCGTATCTTCTTGACAACATGAGTCCATGGCCCATTGAGTCTGCGACACACTCGAACTCTACGATCAGCTATTAACAATTGTAATTGTGAATCATTTGACCAAGCAACGTTTTTCCAGTCATCTAGATTTCAATCGATATGTTAACGAGCCCATCAGAGATGCTGCAGCCAGTGGCGTGTTCTTAGTAAAGGCACCCAAGTCTGTCTTCTGCTGCCATGTCTCATCAACTCCAAATTTCGTTGCACTTTCCTCACGGGCATGTCTGCAGTTCGTCCCACATTGATTGTTTCTGTTATTTGAAGCAGTTTTGCTTGTCTACTAGCACTTATTACTCTACGAACACGTGATTGGTCTCGGTCATTACGAGAAGACGCGGTTGACCACTGCGTTATATACATTTTTTTTCACAAATGCGTTTTTACAAAGATTTCAAGTCTATATGAGCTCTTCTATTATTTAACAAAACTAAAATGTGTAAAACCTAGCTCTATCCATGTTTGGAATGCGCCTCACAATCAAGGTGTGCTGCAGAACTTGCCATCTCCACTAATGGATACGGATTCAGAACCGTCCATCTACAAATCATCCAGGCAGCACACAGGTAAATCGTAAAACTTTGCCAAACGCATGCTTACAGCTGTTAATGTGGACATTACGATAAGTTCCAGTTTGGTTTTTCTGAATTATCGCACTTTTGAACAAGATGGAAAAAAATGTTGAAGCTTTTCCTCATCAGATACGGTATTGTAAAAGAGAACCTTTTGGGTGGAAGAGTGAGGTGGCAAAGCGACAACAGTAAGTTCTATTCATAATAATTCATTTATTTGTGTACAAAAGTGGACGTTGAAGACGACTGTAAGACGAGAGGGTCGTAAAGACCACCGAAATGTCCGTTGTGCCTTCAGAAAAGAGAGGGAGACCAAAGATCATCGGCATTTGAGCCAAATGAACGCTGTGATTTCTTTCATAAATACGCGCAAGTGCATGGGATTTCACTACTGTCGGAATAAGACTAAAGTGAGAAATAATGATATTTACTATATAACTACTATTATTATACCGAGACCGTGGAGAAGATGTGGCCATGAGAATCTGATTTTTTGAATGATTGAATCTATTTTTTTATTAGATACCTCCTTATTTCAATAATATTTTGAGAAAATTATAATGTCTCCTATTTTCTACACAATTTGAAGTATTTATTTAGAATTCAGATTGTTGCAAAACTCTCCATATCCAAAACGAGCTGCAAAACTCCAAACCAAAACCTTAAATAATTACCTCCCCTCTTCTTGATGCCTTATTAATATGAATTGCATACTGAATCATATTGCCCAAATTCATCGAATGCCACGCAGCATTTTTTTAAATCTCATTTTGGTTATATGTAACAGAATATCCACTTTTCTGAATAATTTTCTGTTTTGGAGATGACCAGTTTTGCAGTCACACGACTTAATTCCCTAACAATTTCCGAAATGGAATGCCCCATGAGTCTAGTTCCAACTAGCATTCTGCGTTCAAAGTCTGTTAATTCCCGTCGTGCAGCCATAATTACGTCAGAAAACTTTTCAAATGCATCACTTCAGTACAAATGAACTGTCCGTTTACACATTTCTTAGGCGATGCGACTAGTGTCTATATATTTGCATATTACTATCCCGAGACTTTTTGCGCTTTAGCATACAAAAAAATGTAAGATTAAATTTTGAAACCAAACCTTCTTATATTTACATCGTCCAGTCTCACAATGTGCACGATATTTTCTAAAAATGGGAAATTCGTTTTCCAAGATAAAATTGTTTTGCTAGTTTTTCAACTGAATATCTATAGCAATTTCATATTTTTCAAACATTGTTGGCGGCTTTTGTTATTTCGTTCAATTAAGATAATGTTCATTCGTTATTTTCGCATTTTTTTATGAAGATGAACTTTCAAAATGAAAGCGAAGTTACTTAAAATATTCATGGAATAAGACTGTTTTCTACTTTCATTTAAAGCAAAAAATACCGTTGAAATTAATGGACGCTGGTTTAAAGATTCTTTATACACACGCTTATGAGTTCATAGCCTTTTAAGAAAATGAAACGTTTCTTTTACTTTTGAATAAAAGAGTTCAAAAGCTTTTCTAAACAGTCTTTATTAACAGTTTTTATTGAAACAAATTGCGTGAGAGTGAAAGCAAGTAATATGCCTAAAGAGTATAAATAGCCAAATATTGTTGAAATTTTCGATGATACGCAGTTTTAATTGCAATTTTTTTCTTAATCGATGTATAATATTTCGTTTTTTTATAGCAATATGGAAGAACATAAGACGGCAAAGCACTTTAATAGCGATAAAGCGAGGAAAAAAATACTTATTTTCCTTCAGCTTTGACAGACATAATTAAGTAATTTTTTTCAGTTCATCTCCATGACCATGAAGCAGCGCACTTCTCGCCGGAAATAATTATCTGAAACAAAACCAGAGAAAATTAAAATTATTTTACTGACACCGCCGCAAAAAATGGTCTGAGACAGAGAGTCATATTTAAATTTTCTTGTTGAGAGCTGTGTTTTCGCATTAGCATTTAAATTTGCCTTTTTTTATAGTCGATCCTGGAGATTTTCACTTTTTTTTACACTACAGATGAAAACACTCTTTGTTAAAAAGCCGCATATTCTTTTTAACCTTGACAGCGAGATGAAAAAAGGAAGTCCAAGACGCAAGATTAAAGCAGTAATCCTTTATTTCACTTGTTGGATTTAGCATAATCTTCATAAACCCTGGGGTTTTTTAGAAGAATAAAATTGCTTCGCCGCTTTTTTAATTGAGTAACGACGACTGAAAGAAACGCTATCTAATAAAGAAACTAAAATTGTATTTTTAATGTACGCCAGATACTTCAAAAATATTAAAACGGAGAATTGTTCTTACAAGTAAAGTTAACATGCTAAAGAAGTGTTTTTAATTATAAATATATTTGCAAAGGGGTACTGAAGAAAAAGAGAGGTTTGGTTTCTTTATGATATACTTTAAATAAGATAAGAAACGTTATCTAATAAAGAAACTAAAATTGTATTTTTAATGTATGCCAGATACTTCAAAAATATTAAAACGGAGAATTGTTCTTACAAGTAAAGTTAACATGCTAAAGAAGTGTTTTTAATTATAAATATATTTGCAAAGGGGTACTGAAGAAAAAGAGAGGTTTGGTTTCTTTATGATATACTTTGAATAAAAAAAGTCAATATTTAGATTGATTGCTTGAAATAAAATTACAAAACTCTTTTATTTCGAGGAAATAATCATAGGGTCCGACGGAGTAATTGGGAATGAAGTTTGCAGAACTTGATGAAAGCTTCAACTCATTATCAGTGAGGTTAAATCCCTTTTCGACTTCATCAATTTCTGATGGGTCCCCTAAATGCCGACGTGACCGAATCTTCAATGCAAATTGTGAGTTAAAACCTATTCTTCATATAGGCGTGGTTAGCGGAGATATTAAAAAAAATGTTCAAATTTCTAAAAGTATTCGCAATTTTGGCCAGCTCTGTATTATTTTAAATGCCCTCTGCTGCCTCCAGATGGCATTTGCTCATCCATGTTCCTATGTGATTCGGGATGCTTATGGTATGCCTGAACTACCCTTAAAGTCTGGTCACGTTTTTTTGAGTCACCCTGTGTATAACTTAATAACTTACTTCGCATATAACCGGTATAAAGAACAAAAAAATCGAATTTACGAAATTTTGGTTTCACTTTTTAAACACGCAACTAAAGTTAACAAACTTTAGGAAATAACTCTGGAAAAAGCGGGGAAGTGTCCTCTTTCCCTTAGAGTGTTTTAACCAAATCAAACGCTTTCCAGTTCAGGAAGGCCTCACAAGTGCACACATTAATCTGAAATTCGCATTTACTTCCCATCACCGTTCCCATTTAACTCGCCTGCCCCTACGTTTAGAAAACCTGTCTGAAATATGAAAAAGCTATTGAAAGAGTTGAACTGTTTTTAAACGATTTCATGAACAATTTTTGCTTTTATAAAAATAAAACGGCAAATACATATACTTCAAAGATTTTATCGATGCTTAAGTGAACAGTAAGACATTGTGATAGTAAAATATGTTGAAAACGTTGAAAAAGCAACCAGAACAAAAATTGGAAAATGCATGCTCTCGATAATAAATGCGGAAAAGAGGCACAAATAAATTACCAGAATTTGGGATTATTGGTTATCGATCAACCTACTAGCCTTACCTTAAAATAAAAAATATCTTTAGTTGAATAGGAATTCTGGAGCATTAGAAAATTTTACTATGGATGAGAATTCACTATAACGAATTTCTACTGTATGGCTTTCGGTGTTTACAGAAATATTATTTAATTTAAGAAAATGAAAATAATTAATTTGCATCGTTCCATTCTCAACATTTTTCAAGAATATAAGAAAAAGACATAACTAAGATTAAATTGTTTTCAGAGTTTCCCATCTAAACACTTCAAGATTAAAGGTTCGAAACCACAATCCACTAAGAAATCGCTACGTATGTAAGACTTGCGCATGTTAACTCTTTCATTGGGAGTAAAATTTTCTTATGTTGGTGTGGCATATAAGTTTGCAGTGAGATGTCTATTCAGAAGCCATACTGGTCATGTGACAAAGCCTCAGAATTAACGGGATCTGATTGGAAAGAATTTCAACTCGGGATGTTGAATTTGCTGAACCAAGTAAAACCAATAAGTCAGAATGAAGCTGTATAATTCAGTCGATGTAAAATATTTCTGCTATTTACAACAAAATTTACAAATATCGGACATTAAAATATTTTGCTGTCGAGATTTTAAAAATGTTTTAGATAAAGATGGTTAAAAAGTACCTATTTTCTTTCAACCTATGAGGTCAGTTTGATAAATGCCATTAATTAGATTTTTTTAAAAATTAATCTTTGTTAAGCCGTACGCTTTTCGTTGGAAAAAAAAAATGTTCGTTGTTCTTTAATAAAAATGTTATTAATAAATGTTCTTTAATAAAAACAATTTTTTAATACTCAAATTTATTAGTGTACTAAAAACAGGATAGTTTTTATTAGAATTATTTTCTAGTTTTTGGTCTTTAGTTTGTATTTCTTCTGTACTTATTAAAAGAAGTTTTTGTGTGCATGCGTTTGTGTAGCGAGCAGACTTTTCTATCACAATGACAGATATGAAATTAGGCACAGAGGTAGTGGTAATAGTAATTCAATGCACCAAAATATAATGTTGAAATTTTTTATTTAATATTTTGTGTTGTTTTGAGCGATTTTTCGAACGAATTTGCCCATAGTATCGTTTCTGATGATCGAAGAAGAGAATCGATGCACCATGGAATAGATCAAATTACGGTTCTAATGAAATTTGCTTTGACTGTCGATTGCATTTTACTAAATATTTAGAAATTTTTAAAACCTAGTCCGTTTTCCGAAACCTTCCAGAAGAAGAAGAAGAAAGTAAAATACCTGCATCCAACATTCTAATTTCATTATCTATCTCAAAATGAGGCAATTACTGTAACATTTCTGGATAATTTAAACTAAGAACGGTTGAAAAGGCCTATTTTTTATTAACTTTTAATTAATTATTTTCCTGGTGAGTGTAAGATTTTCCTTGCAGATGCATGGTAGAAGGGGGGGGGGGGGTTACCATCATCACTCGACTGTTGATGGCTTAGCTTATCACATATACTTGCAGTTTTGACATGGCAATGAGCCAAATGAGAATTAATGTTCCAAGAATCATGTCAAGGACAACACAGGCACCGATAGTTAAGTCACGTATACATTTGCAGGATGAACTATTCGAGAGACGTTCATTGGAAATACAGGGTTTCCATAAACTAATGTCCTTACCTCATAACTATCGGTACCTAAAGAAGGCACTAAATATTATTACATGTTCAAAAAGTACAACTCAAAAAGTTTTTAACCCTCTGCGTACGGCTCCCGCAATTTCCAAGAGATACGTAATCCGTCCCCTAATGCGGGTCACGCCAAAATAACGTGCTTAAGTTTCTTTTCCATATTTATAATACGGTTCCCGCTTTTTCTCAGTGTAAGCTAAAAATCTTATTTCACGTTCACAAAATATTATTTCGTTTTGCATCTAGATGGCGGTACAAGTCAAAAAAAGACAAAAATGGTTAGAAAATAAGTGAAGAGAATTCGCTTTTGGTGTGGAGAATGTCAAGTTGGATTACAATGCCCCATATTTCAGAGCCAGAATTTTCAAAAGCATGCCCAGTGGCGGACTGGGTCTGAAAATAGTGGTTGCCAGGTGTCAGTGAGGGCCCACACATATCTATAATCGTAACATTAATTACATTAATAATTTATATGTATTTAATTTTTTATATTTAATTATATTAATTTAAATCTATAATATTTAATAATTATATATTTAATTTATTTTTTTATTATATATTTCATTTTCCCGCGTTTTTAAAATAAATCCCTTTTAACACCCTTTAATTTTCTGTGTTTAAAATAACGAAACTATGTTTGAAGTTATTTGATTTTAAATTCCGTAAGTTAAATATTATATAAGAAACACGGACCTTGGGTACAGGGCTATTTTATTTATTTGCTTCAGAGAAAGAGTTCTTTTTTCTCTCCCATATTTCCTGGGGGCCCAAATTGTCTTCTGTTTAAGGGGGCCCACTTGCCATCGGGCAACCTCGCCAGTCCGCCACTGAGCATGCCGTACGCGGATCGTTAATAACAGAAGCAAAGTTAATTCATTTCCAGATAGCAAGCTTTAGAGACAGGTGACCCCTCGACACTTGGATGGAAAATTAGTTCAGTCTCAATGTGGGTAAGTTAAGGTTGGTAAAATGCATGCAATCTTTATATAAGAGCAGTTAAGTATCTTGGACGAAATAAGAACAGCAAAACTTCAAAAATTAGGCAACTTTTAAAAAAACTTTTAGTATAAAAGTTGTGGCATCCTTTCATGCACGTAACGCATAGAGAATGAATTCAATTTTCAGCCAAATGTTCAATGGATTTTATGCCGCGAAAGGCTGCCATGTGGAAATTACTTAACTTTTTTATGTTATTAAACAAACTTTTTGAGTTGTATTTGATGAATTCGTAATACTGTCTATCGACATGTACTCTAGTTAAAAGTTTTGAAGTAAAAAGACTTCGACAATAATTTGTGGACGCCCTGATTTCCATGACGAACCAACCGGGAACCGTGGGAAAGGAGAGAATTCGCCTCGAAGTATCCATCAACGCTTGTCAGTCGCCGATAGAGGAGGAGGGGAGTCTTTGGAAGTGGTTAGATTGGGGGAGGGGGTGATAATGTTGTAACGAAAAAATTTATTTTCCTTTTGCTTTCTAATACCAATTATATGTTTCATTTTAATTCCCGATCATTATATTTAGGGTTCCTTTTTTTTACACTTTTGATTGAGAAAAAAAAATTTGGACTTGTGTAGACATTCAATTTAAAGCTTAAAATGCTTTATTTCAATATTAAAATGCTTTCTTTCCATAGAAGTCATAGAAAAATTAACTTATTTTCGCATAAATTTCATTTTTCATAAAATTCATAGTTTTCAATCTTATCAAATAACAAAACTGAAATTTTAAATAGTTATGTATTCCGAATGAATAGCTTAAAAAAGTTGAATATCAATTGCAAATAAATTGTATAAAACTAATATTGTAAAAAATTTTAAATAATAAATTATTTTAATAATAAAAATTTAAAAATTTAAATTTTTAATTTTTAATAATAAAAAAATTAAGACTGTATAAAAATATGTACATTTGTATTATTTATGTTGTCTAACTTATCTTTTCCTCTTCCCATGATGCTGTTTATTCTGTTTCTTTCAAGCCGTGGCGTGACTAAAACAGCTATTCTAAACAGCTATTTCTAGCTTCCAACCGGCTGGAAGCTACAAAACATAATATCTTCCTCTTACAATAGACCGCTGATATGTTTATTTCATCACTTATTTCTTCTCTGGAATTTTCTTTTAACTTTTTTCTGTTATAGTCCTTATATTTCGGATAATGGAGTAAAGATTTGATTTTGAAAATGTCTATGCATTCCACTCCATAATTAGAAGTAAAAGGTAGAAGAAAATCAACTGGCACGAAACAAAATTCGCCATGTTTGGTTTGTAGGTTCGAAGGAGGTTCGCGGGAAACGACGAACTATGTTCGGAAATTCCCAATTTTTGAGATCTAGAGTATAGAACGACTCTGTCTACGAGTGCAACTATGATGGAGTTTGCTCCTAAAACTATAGATTGCGGAGTTTTTGGTGTGGAGCCTCTCGAGTTATTGACTTGCACCTGACCTCCTCCACTCTGATACTCTCCCCGAGTTTCTCTTCTAACGCATTTCCCTACCGACTTGTTAAAGGCCTTACACCCTTTAGGATAGGCTGGGTCGGTGTAGGTCTCTACTACTACTACTTCCCAATTTGAACAGCAAATCCCTGTGAGTTCGACAAAAAACCAACAGATTTGGTTCACCTTGAGGGGATTGCAAACCGTTTGTGTCGAACAAGAAAACCCCATTTACATCTGCAAACCAGTTGCTCGCGAACCTCTCGGTTCAGAAGTGAATATTCGCCTCTTTATATAATATGAGATCTTGAAATTAATTGTACATCAACTACATTTCCAAATGGCCTCCATCCTTATGGAATCAACAATAGATTAAATTTAATGATTCTCTGACAAGTAAATTACGAAAATGTTAAAATAGTGTATTGTCTTCGAGAACGCACAAGTGTACAAAATTTGGAAATTCGAGCACATCAAGAAGTGAGTGAAAAATCAATTGCAAAATTCCATCTTTACAAACATGAAAGAAGTGAAGTTAAATGAAAGTGTAAAAAGGTGTGCTAAAATTAAAATTTTTTGAACAACGTGACAACTAAAAAGGTTTTCACTTAGAGAACCATATTCAGATTTTATGGTTTAGAGCCATGTTTTTTCATTAGCTTTTTAATTTGCTTTTTTTTATAACCGAGCTTAGAGATTTCGCTTCTTTTTTACTTTGCATATGCGAACAGCCTTTGTTAAAGCGTCACATTTTTTCTCCCTCTTTTAGTTTTAACAATGGTATAAAAAATCATAGCCTTCAGATTAATGCATTAACCTTTTATTTCACTTATTGCATTAATCGTAATTTTCATAACCCTCGGCTGTTTTTAGAAGAATAAAAAGATAAGAGTTTATTTTTATTCCGCCGCTTTATTTAATTGAGATGCGATACCTGTAAAAACCGATTTAATAATGAAATTAAAAAGAATCTATAATTCTCATTGGTTTATTATTCTACATGATTTAAATACGGAGCTGTTTTTCCAAGAAAGTTTACTTTATTGAATTAAAAAGGCTTTTTCGTGTGTATATGTTTAGTTATTAATACATTTAAGAAGATTATTTTTTCCACTGAGAAATTGAGATAAGCAATTGAAATAAGCTAAATTCTAACAGAAGATGAGTATGTATACCAAATTTTAAATAAACCTAAACCTAAACTCTATTGTATAATATTTCTTTGTTTGCGATGGCGTTGATGGTACTGGGTTGCTATAATTAAAGCTCGCCTTTTGAGAACGCCCTAGAGCCGGTTCTACCGCTTCAAACGAAAATAAACTTCACTAGTAATAATGCGAGTTTATGAAAACCGAAGGAAAAAGAAAGAATGTTTTTTTTAAAAAAAGATAGAATAAGGGGCGAATCCAGGATTTGTGTCTGGGGGTCATAAAATTTTTTTATCGTCGTGACGAATGTCAAACCTCATGGCTTATGTAAACCAAAACACTTTAACGTTACAGACTTTACTCACATGACAATAAGAATCATAAAGAACAATTCAATACTTCCGATAATTTAATAAAAAATACAATGAAATAACTAGCCAAAAATGTCTTCGGCCGCGTTAACGTTACAAGTACAAGTGGAATGACTAGAAAAGTGGAAAACTTTTTGAGCCAGTAACGCCAGAAAGCGATGTTGTCACGTTTTCATTATTGTTTTAAAAAAGGGAAATTAAGAGCAAACAACTGTAGTGAATTTAAATAAAATCAAGAATTCTGGCTTAGCTCTGGGGGTGCAGCCCCATAGCTCCCCCAAGATTTGCCACTGGATAGAATTTTGAAGAAAAAATAGCGTGAGATTTTGCACTTTCCTGCCATACACTGTATTTTGAAAGAAAAAAAAAACTTTGAACTGAATTTCGATAGCTCTTTTAGTTAAACTAAAAAATCTAAAATGAACTATTCAATTCTGTTACAGGGGGGAGGGGGGATACATCTCAGATATAGGCGCAGCGCCACCCAGTGTCTAAACATTTACATTTTTCTTTTCTTCTTCTTTTTTCTTCGGTTTTCATAGACCGCATCAGTTGAACTACATTCTAGTGAAATTTTCTTAAGTTTGGAGCCATTAACTGTCTCTAGGACTTTCTGAATAGGCGAACTTGAATCATAACAACCGTGTGTTGCATGCAATTTATAGTCTATTCACTACTAAAGGTTTCATATGATGATATCGTTAATGGCTTAAAGCTAAATTAAATCCCATTTCTCTTGTTTAGCAAATTGGGATAGGTTCATTAGAATATTGATGATTTTAATAACATTATATTAATAATCCATACTATTATTTATAATAAAGTGTTTTTTAACATTTCGAGTTTTGTAATGATATGTATGGTTGCAGCCTATTTTCTCCTTTTTTATGTCATTTGATTCGTTTCATGTTCTCGATGAATACACTATTCGCAGTCGATCCACCTGGCAGTGGATTTGAGAAAAAACAGATTTCTCAATTCTATAATATTTATAATAATGAATTATAAATTACAGACTGAAAAATAATTTCTACTTTTTAATACGCTAATAAAAGTGTGCGTTTAAAACTGCGTTTGTTAAATTTTTTTAATATCAATTTTGCTAGAAACATATAAGCATTAACAGAATACTTTTAAAATATCAGTTTACCGGCTCAACAATTTCTTCTAGAAATTGTAATATGTATATGGGTACAAATCATCTCTTCTCTGAGAAAAACTCTCGTAAAGGTCTTTTGGTTCAAAATATAAATCTCTCGGGGTGGGAAGGCGTAGAAATAGATGTAATGTTACAAAATAAATACAGAGATGGGAAGGAAGCTGTTTGTAGGAACCAAAATATCGGCGGACCAAAAGATTCCATCACGTTCAGTATTGACGCCTGTTACAAAATCGTCTTGTGTGTGTAAGCGAATGCAGTCCAATAAGCAGAATTTTTAAAAAATAAAGCTCTTTATTTTACAAATATTCTAAGCCAAGAAACGTAGATAACACAGCACTAGTAAAAATTCACAATAGAGACTACCAATAAATCACAACACAGCGCTCAAAGGTTTCTTGTTAGCTCACCAGCTTGCTTGCTGATCACATTCCAACCGACTCTTCTTGGCTTGAGAGCTTGCTTTTACACCTTTCAACAGGAAGTGACTTCGTTATGTAGGAAGTGACGTAATCTCTAGAAAGTTCATGAAACCAGTAGAAATAGGTTGAAAGTTCGAAGTCCTTCTAAAAAATTCCTTTTTGTCGCCAAAGTCACCAACTTTGCCGCCAAGTCGCCAAAATGGTCGACAAATTTATCGCCAAGTCGCCAAGTTTAGCATCTCAGGGAAACGACTTTTTAGCTTTGTAACAATATGTTTCTCTGAGAAAAACTCTTGTAAAGGTCCTTTGGTTCAAAATATAAATCTTCCAGGGTCGGGAGAGCGTAGAAATAGATGGAATGTTACAAAATAAATACAAAGATGGGAAGGAGCTGTTTATAGGAACCAAAATATCGGCGGAGCAACAGATTCCATCACGTTCAGTATTAACGCCTGAGGCATTGGCTCACTCTTGCCTTTCAAAGGAGAGAATAGCTTAATCTGAGAACTTCATCTCGTTCCGTTGATAGTATGTTGCATACATTTTATAGTCGATTCACTCAGGGACTGATTAAGCTTGGTGGGGGCACCTGGCGCTAAATTTATGGGGCCCTCAGAAACATTACACGTAATTAAATGGACATTTCTACTTTTTTATCATTATGTTTTGAAGTAGTATAGTTTTCAATTCTTTTAGTTATTATAATCACTTTCTAAAGTATAGTTACTACTATAATATAAATTTTTTATAATTAGCTTAGTTAATCTGTGCTGATAATTAGACGCTATTATTTCAGCTATTTTATTTCTATTCAATGAACCAAACGAAAACGACGAACTATTCAATCTTTGTTCAAGATATGATAAACTACTTATTCAACCTTAAGATATAACGGTACAGATATATATTTACATAAGATTTCCTTACTATTATAATATACTTTGTGCTTATAATATCAAACAATATTTATAAATTTTAAATTATTTTAGAATGTTAAAAATTCCAAATTTTAATCATTGAAAAGTACTATGTGATGATTACAGTAATTTGACTTCAATGACGTCTCTCGTGTAATCATATACCTATATAATTCTTTTCTTCTTGAATTTTCATTACACAATATATGACAATAAAGCGTATTTCTCATTAATGGATGTATTGTGATGTTTTAGATCAATTTATCACATTAGACAGAAATTTAAAATTACCATTTTAATGCAATATTTCTTATTGGTATTTTTCTTGTTTTCAGGAAGTTTTTCAAGGAAATGCTTTAAATGCAATCAAATCACTGTGAAATGAATTTATATTCCTGAAAGTTTTTCCTCGAGAGTCATGATAACATCCAAAGAAATTCTTCAAGAGTTTCGACGCTTTCTAATGCACCTTGAAAAGATGGTGAAATGGTTTTCCATCATTCCTACTGTTTTTATCTGCTTCGTGAAAAGCATTCCCAAACAAATCTTCAATTGTGCATATTTAGATGGAAATTTCCCGTCCCAATTCACGTAATCATCAAGCTAAGTACTTGATTTCTAATATCCCAATCATTTTGATTTAGTACGATAGTTTCATCTTCACCTTCAACACAATATTTAAAATCATTCCCTCAAAATATGTGTTTTCGAAAACAGTTATGTATTAATTCCTCTTTAATCATCTCTGAGATATATATATATATATATATATATATATATATATATCTATATATCTATATATATATTTAACAAATAAGAAACAATCATAACAGAATTGTAAAAGTAACATAATCAACATAAACATTCATAATACAAAATGTCAAGAAACAAATTTGCGGATTTGCGGGAAGAGAATGCCGAGAGTTCTTATAGAGAGAAAATAAACAAAAGGGGGAGTGTATAAATCGAAAAATGAAAGAGTATAACTGACACTTGACACCCTGTTCACACCCCTTCAACGCCAGTCTGTTGCGTGACCCTCCGCTTACACTGCCACGTCAACATCCGTCCTTCTGGTACGTAAAATATTTTTTCTTACTTTTCTCTAATGTTATCACATCGTAATTCTGTTTTAATTATTCAAAACTCCTCTCTCTGTTTTTTTCTGGTTGGTTTGGCATTAGGGATGAAAATCAGTGTTTTAGGCCTTGCGGCATAACTGATTGCAAGAAAATGTCAAACTTCTATATTTAGCAATTCACAATAATTTCATCCCCTGAAGAAACGTTATTGTGCTTTTATTGCGTTTTTTTCATTTCACATTTTATACTCTTTCATTTTTCGATTTATACTCTATCTACCACAGCGCTTTTGAACTTGCAGCTTTTAGCGCATTCATTGTGTATGTGATATATTTATATATTTTTCCATCTATTACTATTCGCATTTTTGTCTTTACTCGGATTTATTTTCAATTCGTTTTTTTTCATATCCTTTCGAATTTGATATGAATGTTTGTTATTTATTTTATTGTTTTTCTATTATGTTTTGCCTCTTTTATATATATATATATATATAAAAGGGGAAGATAATATAAAATAATAAACGAGTTTAAATTCAGTGTCAATAGATATATTTTTTGGAACTCAAATATATCTTCTAAAATTTACAAAAACACTATTATTAATCAACTCATAAGAATTAACAAAACATGCAGCGATAAAAATTCGATCAAGAAACAAATTCAGCACCTTATAAATAACCTTAATAGTAATAAAATTCCTACCTTCTTCTACGAACCTTTAATTAATGGCTTTAAGATGTAAGTAAAGGATTGCATATTAGAGCTATGCTGGCGCAGTTCTAATACGGTGGTAGGATCTCTCAAGCCAGACAGGTCTAATGTGATTACCTCGAAAACGCATCTTTCAGTCGTTTATTAATGGAATTCAAATTTAAATATTATTTAATACTTATCGTTTCCACCTTAATTTTTAAATACGCTCTTTTGTTATAATTTTTCCTTTTCATTACCGTTTCTCCTTAATCTTTAATTCTTAAATACACCCTTTTGTTATCATCTTCCATTTTTATCATCATATCTTTAATCTTCATCATTTTCTCATTGTAGATCGCTTTCATCTCTGTTTCCATCGGTATCATAGTCTTAATCGAAACTCCCCCCAACCTTAGAAGTTAAACAAAAAAAAAAGTAACTTGATATTTCGTAAATATCCGGACCCTACATGACGCGTTCAGTTCATTCCTTTGTCACGTCTCCCGTTGGCTGCATCCCTCAGTCTTAGGTTTGTAAAATTATTTCCAACATTTGGTATTTCATTCGAATTCTTGGTCTATCATAATGTTCGGGATAAATTTTTAGCTTTATGCTAGCATTGTTCGCAGAAAACATTATGATTTCTCTAATTTTTTAGCGGTTCGTATAGATTCCACTTATTTCCCCCGTTGAGCATCTATACGCTTTTACCGATAAACTACAGTCTTTCCATTTAATTTCAACATTTATTGATTTTCATGACATTGATATATATATATATTCGCTTCTAGAGCTTTAATTTTCTCTTGTATCGCCCCACTATTGATATTTTGGAGAGTTGAGCTCTTTCTGTGCGACACATTAAATTCTGGATAAAGTAGAGATTTAAAGGTTGAAAAGGACTCGTGCAGTTTGTATGGAAAAACTAATCATCCAGATTTTCTAAGAACTTGGTTTCTAGTAGGCGGGTAGAGCATTGATCCACGAAGCGAAGGAATTTTCGTTTTCTATTTCATTTGTTGGATTTAGCATAATCTTCAGATTTTTCAGACGAATAAAGGAATGATTTTACTAAGTACTTAAAAGAATTGCGTAACTAGGAAATTAAATAAATGCCCTCTATCTCGTCAGCTGGATATTTTAAACATAATAAATTGCACAAATGAGGTTATATTTAGATATAGTTCATTAAAAGTTTTTTAAAAATCAAAAATCAATGTCATGATGCTATTCTTGTATGACTCTTTAATCCCTGATCCTATTTTTTTGGGTTTGTGTTCAGTTATTTTTAAAAATGCCTATGGTTATTTCGATAGAAATTTAGATGCAAATTTATACTCTACCAAACGGTATACAGTTGTCCCAAAAGTGGTAAAACAATTTAGAGATTTGTAAAAAAAGTCCTGTAGCTAGTACTGAATTCAAAGAATTTGTTCAAAAATTTTTCATAGCATCTCAATTTAATTCAGAATAAAATTTAATGTACACTTTTATTCAATATGGATTCATTTCTTTTTCTAAAAATGAAATATTAACAATCAAAGAAAAAATAAGTCACAAAAGTGATCGGTCATCAACACATATTCGGATAAATTCAATAAGTAAATTGTCGTCAGTCGCTTTTTTTATTTTATCATGGTGGTTACATTTTAAATATCGCATTGTTATTATCTTTGGTTGCATATTTCACAAAAAATATTCTGTATATTTATAGATGACTCGTAAGCGTAAAAAAACAAAGAACGATGTTGGAAATCTGATTATTTTTCATCATAAACAGTGGTAAATCAGTTCGAAATATTGTTAAATTAGTATGTTTATCCCGTTCGACCATATAATCTGTGACCAAATGCTTTGAATAGAGAAATAAAATCTGAAATAAGACAAAAAGTTGTCGCCAGGCAAAGCTAACTCTACGTGATCAGACATTAATTCTCAAAAAAAAAAAAGAAATTGCGATGAATCCACGCTGAGTGCTGTAAAAATTTCTATAGAATTTAGTTAAAAATTTTCTACTTCAATTCCACAGAAAATTGTACGACGAGTCCTGTGATCAGCTGATGTACATGGGCATTCAGCCAAAAGAATTTTTTTTGAGATTCCGAAGAACAGAAAGATAAGTCATCCTCTATTTTTCAAATTTCAGATTAGCTAAAAGTTTTTCCGCAAAAGAAAAACTTTAAAACCTCGCTTGTAACATCTGTATAACTGTATTTTAACAGCAGCGTCTTCCCTTCACAATCCGTGCAGTAGAAACGAATGCTCTTTGCTATTGCGCGTGCGCAGCAGCAGGGAATCGGTTCTAAATTAGAAAACAGTACTTGAGAAGTTTTACTACAGCAGTATTACGAAGGGAGACGTATCCCTATCAGCAGAACATGCTGTACAATATTCATACGATATTTCTACGGTATTCAGAATATCGTAGCAACATCGTGGAGATATCGTAAAATATCTTGCGCTAATAGGAACCCGTGTTTCTCCCGATGAATGAACTCTCTGAAAGTAAAATTTCACTGGACTGTTGATAGATTTAATATTGCCTGCGAGACGAAATAAATTAGTTATAATATTTACATACAGAAAAAAAGTTGGTAGTGTTGCTGTTGCGCAGCGCCTGAAAACGAGCCTCCCCTAGTTATAACTAAACTTTTAATGGTGATCGTCTCTTTCTTTTTATAAATTTTTCAAAACATATATAACCATTTAGGGGCCGTTCAAATATTACGTAAGCATGTTTCTGGTATTTTTTGACCCCCTCCCCCTTGTCAGCAAAAATAAGCAAATCGCAAACCCCCCTCTTATAATTACGTAAGCATACTGCAACCCCCACCCTCCGTTCTTTTTTTTTTACAAAACGTATAGCAGTAATAATCTAATTTTAAAAAATTTTAGGACTTAATTCAAATAAAAAACTCTAACTCGGCTTAAAATGGCAAAAAAAATGTAAGTTTAATTTCCTTACAATTTCAAGTTTAAGCTTACAAAAATCAAGTTTAATTTTCTTTTGCCAAATTTAACTTTGTTTTCAAATTTAATTTTTTTAAATTAAATTATTTGTGCAAGTTACAAGAGATTTTCGGAAATAAAGTGATTTTAATGTCTTACGTAAGCATCACTCATACTCCCCCTCCCCCCTTGTCAGCAAAAATAAGCAAATCGCAAACCCCCTCCCCCCCCTTGGGTGCTTACGTAATATTTGAACGGTCCCTTACAGAACACTTTTATAATCTTAAAAGAGTCTTAATCTTAAAGAGAAAATAAATCTAAGTGCAAATCCTATTTTTCCTGAGGGTCAAAATAACTTCGCAAAACACTTTTGGGGCCGCCTTCAAATGATGTCACGCTTGGAGGAGGGAGGGGGTTCGTGAAATTGTGACAGTTTGGGACAAGGGGGGAAGGGGGTAACAAGAAGTGTAACATAACACATTTTGGTTAAAATAAAAACATTTAAAATTAACAGATTAAATTTTGAAGTTATTTTGAAATTACCAGAATTTGAGGGTATTTTTTTATCGGGGCTAAAACAACTTTCATGTGATTTTTTTTCACTTATATTCCTTTCTTTTTGAAAAAGGCATTCGGGGTAGGTTCTGAGAATATGGTAGCAGCAGAAATTCTTCATCATTATAAGCAAACCTCCCCTTGTCACACCCTTGAAATGTCCAACAGAAGATACGTCGCCCCACCTGGGTGAAGGTAGAACTGGTAGTGGCACAAACAGATTGATCTTATTGATGCGCTTTTTAAAAAAAAATCAATCTGTTTATGAGTATTTTGTGTTCATAATGTAAAGATAAGATTTAAAGCAAATATATCAAATACCATTTCAAATTCCAAAATACTACTGTTTACAATTGCTCTTTTATATTAATATTTTATTGCTATTATATATTAATTAGGTTTTTTGTTGTAAACCTTAATCTTATTTATACAAAATAAGTACACATATAATCATTATTATTGTTATGCTCACAAATGTCATTAAAGCACATATAGTTAAAGTTTAAAAATAAAATTTAAAATATGATCTATAACGTAGTGCTTTGTTTCTGAACTGCAAGTTTATGTTTATGTAATATAGTGTGACATGTGACAAGGGGAGGGAGGGGGTATAGTGAAGTGTGACACTTCGTGACAAAGGGGGGGAGAGGGGTCAAAAATATTGAAAAAAAGTGTGATATCATTTATGGACAACCTCTTACGAGGAAAACATGTATTCTGTGGGGACATCAGAATGTAGGAATAAATGATATGTGACAAAGTAAATGTACGTATGGGAATGGTGGTGTTTATAGGAACCAAATTACATTCTGCGGTATCACTTCAATTGCATTCAGTACATGCCTAAGGCATGTTTGCCGAAAACTCATAAACTTTCATTCATGACTGTTCACAAACATATTAGTGGTGTGCCTTTAGAATCAAACATAAGTTTCTTAGGAATAACTAAATACAGCATGATTTTAAATGAAAGTCTTTGGGGTATTATTATATTAGAATTTATTTATTTATATTTTATTTATATTAGAAACAAAGTTTATATGTTAAAATTTTTGTACTAAGTTCAAAAAAATAAAGTAAAATAATTGCATTAAAAATTTGAGTGTTCGACACATTATCAGAATCAGACGCTGAAATTTCTTAACTTTATATTTTTTGGGTTAGTGAGAATGAATATCGCATTCCTTTTTTTTTCAAAAATCAAAACAGCGGATTCGTAAAGCAACAATTTTAGGCATAGCGTTATTTAAAACACTTACGCCGATTACAAATGATCATAACTTTCTTAATAAACAACGATAGGAAGAAAAAACTTGTTAAACATAAAGAAGGAAGCTTAAAGTTTTGTTTAGGTACGTAATAACTGCCTCATGTGACTTCTCTTGCTTAGCATGACTAACATCATCCGGCAGTTGATTTCAAGCTAGACACCGTGAAGCATTTTCGCAGCCATCGATGCGCGTTCGATAGTCGCATTATGTTCTGCATATGACTGTCCCGTTTTCAGTAATAATTTTATAATTCTTCATTTCACATTTCAATGGGCTATGTTGTAGATTCTCTCTTAGCGTCTCCTTTGCATGCAACAAACAGTGAGCGAAGTGCGCATTAAGCTTCTCATGGTAGCGAAATAAACTACAGCAGATGTTGCTCATGTGACGAAAGGAAACCACTCAGGACGTTAAGCTTTTTCTGCATATAATCTCTAAGTGATTTATTTCCCTAACCGGTAACATCCATGTGACAGTCTATTTCACGATCATGTGAAGCATTAAGGAGTACTTTCTTTCGCTGCTGCACGCAAAGGAGGCGTTATGATAGATTCGACAACATATCCCAATGAAACATCGAATGAAGAATCAAAACGTAATTTCGAAAGATTAGATAGCTACATGCAGAGCAAGCATGTGGCTATCGAGAGCGCAGTCAATGGCTACGAACATATTCATAGAGTCGGTCTTGAAATTGATTGCAGAATGGTGTTGCCCGTGTGACCAAGGGAAGTCAATTTGCGCTATCGTTACGTACGGAAACAAAATTTTAAGCTTTCACCTGCATTTTATTCAAGTGTTTTCATCCTATAGTTATTTACAAGGAAGTTATATCCATTTTCAATCGATAGAAATTGTTTTGAATAACCATGTACCTTTCCGTAAGCTGAAATGATGCCGAAAAGCGCTCCAAATTCACCAGTGCTGCAAAACATGCGGTTTTATGCCAACTTCACAGCTTAAAATTGCTGAATTTGGCACAGTTGCATATATTGAGCGAGAGCTAAACGAAACTGTCTGTGGTGGTCAAAATGTGGAACTGAGAAGCACACAAGTATATCTTTTAATGGAAGCATGCATAAACCACGAAGGAGTTACCCCGGCCTGCAGAAGCGCGCGGAGAACAATTGAAGAACGGTCGCAACGACAGCAATCGAAAACTGAGATCGGAGTCCTAACGGCCATCACCGGCCACGGCCTAACGCCTCCCGAAGGAGGTACGTCCCGTCATCGGCGAAGAGTAACTCAGCCCCCACCATTACTGCATCCCGAAGAGAAGCAAGAGCCCACTTACTTATCCGGCGGCTTCTTAGACACGTACTCCTGCTGACCACGGGGATGGAAACATGCATAAATGATGCCTATTTGTATTATAATGTACTGTTACTCTATGATTTGTTTTAAAATTTTTAATTACTGAAGCAATTAACTCTTTCAATACTGAAGCGCCCGAAACGCCGGTTCAAACAAAGTACGGCGATTGTATGGCGATTTTGATCATATAGTGTACTTTAAATATATGCTTAGCAGAGTTTTTGGAATTCTTTCTTTTTTAACTGTGAATTAAGTCTTTTTCTTTATTTTGTGCTGCATATGAGAACCTCCTTTTCCCTTTTTTCTATTCTTTTAGCCTTGACAACAACATAAAAAATACAATAAGTAAAATTAAATAATTAATCCTTTGTTCTTGCTGGACTTAATATAATTTGCATAACCCGCTGGGTTTTTTCTCCCGAAGAATAAAAGAGGAGGATTGTTTTGGAGCTTTTTTAATTGAGTCAGCGATGAAAAAAGCTGCTAAGCTGGAAGCCTTCAAAATACTTTAATACAGATTAGTATTTTGCCAAAAGAGCCTATTTATTCAATTTAACACATCATAAAGAAATATAGAAGTTGTTACATAACATACTTATTAAAGTTTTTCTTAAAAGCCATTCCGGTTTTGTTTCATTTATCATTATGCTAAGATATTGCATAGATTTGCAAAGACAGATTGCAAAAATACTGAGATGCAAAATTATATTCCAGAAAAAATCTTAATTTCTGCATATTTTTTGTTTTAATGCTATTAATTTTATATAGGATATCCATTAAATTCTATTTTTCCGAGTTGGATAGTTTAGTTTAGTTATATTAACGTCTCGTTTTGAAGCAACACGAGGGACGGACCTCGTAATTTTTAACTGCGTAAGATGACGAAGACGACACCTGAGCTAGCCCCCCTCTCCAAACTTCTGCACCACGCCAACGGGAGTTCGTTTGACCCCCCCCCCAGGGTTTCCAACCTTCCGATGCCGACACCTTACCACTAGGCCACCGCGGCCTTCGAAATATTGGATATGAAAGTATTATTTTGAAAGTCGGGGTATGTTGCAGAATATCTGGACATATTAGTGCAAACTGGAAAAGTAATTATTATTTATCGCATATTATTTTCATGTCTGAAGAACCTCTAATCCGAAACATTGTAGTATGATCATGTCTTAGGTGTGATTCGTCTGTCTTGTCTTCATCTGGCTTGGTTGCATCAGCCGTTTCATTCTGTGAGTAATGATATTTACATAACGCAATTTTTCGAAAGGATGTTGGCCTAAAAACATTTTCTTGTTAAAAAACAATCTGAGTTTTGAAATGTGTTGAAGCATTGGTTATTAATAAACCGGAAAATCTAATATTTCCACTTGCTGAATCGCATGACAGCTATTAAAATATTCACATTGATTATTCACAATGTTGCTATTTTTTGCACGTGTTTAGAAAAGAAAAACATTGTTATAAAATTGTGTTTAAAACTAATTCTAAAAAAAAATTATTAAAATTCAAGAAATGATAGCAGGAAAATAAAAATGGCACCACCAGAAAGCTAATTTTTGAATTTTAAAGTGGTGTAGAATTAGTTTTTGTACTAAGCCAGAAGTTACTGAGGAAAAACGTTAAAATTTCGATTAATCTCTTGAAAATGAAAGTTTTAAAAGGCGTTTATCTAGTGAGCACCGACTTCTCAAGAAGTAACTACCTGCCTAATTTGGTAGTTGTAGCTCCCATCTGTCCTGTAGAGGCAGTTTGGACGACTTTGCATCGCGCATGACTCAATTTGCAGATAGTATCCATCCTATAAACATTACTGTTAGGAAATTCTGCATTTTAAGCTACGAAGCTTGCATCTTTTCTAAATTGTCTCTCGTACCTTTACTCTAAGATTCGAAGCATTCTTTCTTTAAGATTTTTACGTCATTTCTTTGAGCTAGTCACTTCACTTGACATATATACTAGCAGCTATTTAATCGGAATCGTATGACGTTGTCTATTCGATTCCCGCAGCTGATATGTAGATCTACTGATTATTAGCAGAGTATATATACTTGTCTCTACTATGTCATTTTGGTACGGTCTGTAGGTCCCCTAAGCATTCTCTCCTCGGAGAAACTTCAGTGCCATGTAAGCTGTTGCTGGTACTGTACCTATAAGATGTAGGACAAGTATCAACCCTGTTAAATGGAAATGTGGTAATCTGTAAATATGTTCTTAAATGTGTTCGTCCAAATAAATGTCTCTTTTAACTTAAATGTTTCGTCATTTCTGAAACAATAAGAAATGCTCTATCTCATAGAAATTCCACTGCAAAAAGCCAGGACGCTTTTAGCTTATTATCCAGCAGCTCTTCATAACTAGTGTTACTCAAGCTGCCTGTCTCTACTACAAGGATTATAGTTTTTACGAGACGAACAAGTGATATTGGCAAACTCGCTTCCTGTGCCTAACAATTACCATATTAAAAAAAACATATATTAGTCGGAGAAAATTTCAAGCTCTCTTGTACCTGCATGAATTTCGGTGGATGCCTACTTGGATTGAGATGTAGCGTCTCTCTTTATCTCTAATTATCTTTGTGTTTGTTAAATTTAATGCAGCATGAATCGCAGGCGAATTTGTAAAATTACAGCATCTCTTTATATAATATTTTTTTGTTCATTTTAAATTAATTTTTCCCAGAATGGCAATTTTGTTGTCATAGCTATTAAAAATTATTATAGAATGAGAAAAAAGAAGCTGTTTGGAATGAATTGTTTTTATTTGAAGATGAATTTTTGTTTGGTAAATTGTCGCATAGAGTGACTTTGATTACCGCAATATGTATATCCGTTTCCTTCTTTTAACCCTTCATTAAGATAGGCTATTAGGAGCAGCGATAGTCCAGATCACATGCTTTCAGATACAATGTCTTAATTTTTAACTTTATAATTAGATACGTAAAATTCAAAACTTCCAAAGAAAATTCACTTGCAATGTTATATTTATTTTGTATTTAGAGATTTGAATGTTTATAAAGTAAAAATGTAAATGAGAAAAGAGAAACTAAACTTTTCTACCTTGAGCCTGGTGGCCCGAATTGTGGGTTCAGGCCCTTGAAGGTGAGTGTTTGAAGGTAAAAATTCGTTAATCCTTATTCCTCGAAGGTCTTTGAAGATAGCTAAAAGGACGCAAAACTGATTTCAAGATGAAACGCAAACTATGTTGAAGAGATATCAGAAATTGCTATCGCCTGACAGAGGTTTAAAGTAATCCATTATGTAAATTCTCCAATCAATCAACCCTTCTTCAGTTGAAACTGGTTTTAGGAAACTCTCTTTCTTTTACAAATCAAAGTATTTACGAGAAACCCTATTTTAAAATTTACTCGCAATTGCAGCAACGATAACACACACACACACACACACACACAGCATTTAATATCGTAGCTAGGTACATGTTTATAAATGGAGTACTGAAACAAAGCAAAGTATTGTTGTAAAATAATATACTTAATTTTTTTAAATTTATTAAAATAAAACAATTTAGTATCACTGAAAAGCTATAAGTTTTGAATTTTAAAGAGGTATGATATGATTTTTGTGCAATAATATGCTCCTAAATTATTGAGTTAGAACTTTAAAATCTCGATTAATTTTTAATTCAAAATCTGATTAAAATTTTTGGAAACCCTTTCTTAGTGAGCATTTACTTCTCAAGAAACAATTACCCGCCAAATTTGGTAGCTCCAAGTCCATCGGTCTACCCTACAGAGCGTTTTGAACGGTTTTTAGCATCACATGCCAGTCAAATCAAGCAATTTACAGATAGTATCCAGCCTACAAACATTACGATATCAAAAATTAAATTTGTGCTTTATTGAAAACATTTGGCTAAAGAAAATATCTACTTCAGCAACTGTCTTTTCGTATCAGTGCTACGCATTAAAATCTCTGATAAAATGATGGCCGATTTCAACAACAAATTGCGTTGACAGCGTTTCAAAATGTGTCCCGACTTGTTGCTTTGTTTCTCACAACCGGAATAGCATTCTAGCTGTCTTTCCGATCATTAACTCTTTCCACCCGCTGCTGTTATTTGTCACTGGAACCAAAAACTTTTCTCCGCTATTATCAACAAACAAAAGCAAGAGAGCTGGAATCCATTAGTGCGGGCCCATAACTTTTTAGTCTTCTCGCTGCTTATCCGTCCATCTGGCTGCCGAGACAGTTTCCTGTTTTGCTCTCGGCAGCACTATCGGAATCTTGTTAGTCTAATGGTCGCAGTGGCTCATCTGTGACAAGCGGGGATGAATTGCGCCTGCGGGACGTCCTTTATCAACGGGACCAGGCGGTTGTTTCTGGATCTGAAAACTTCGAGCTAACAGCTCTTGCGGCCTATGGCGACGCTATAGTTTAGTGTCCTACCTGGATAGCAAGGGTGATGTCGAGCACAAAGTTGCAGGAATAAAATTTAAAAAAAAAAAACACGAGTTTTGAATGTTGCACAATACTGAATTTCATTTGTTAGTTTATGTTAATTTACTTAGATTAATGTCCATTTTGATTTTGAAGCTACATGGCGATTGTTTAGGAACTGACCTTGCAATTATAAGACGTGATCAGATGATAGGAACGTCACCTCTCTGAAGGCGCGTATACATTAGCGAGCGGTTCTCTAACCGTCCGTGAGCCGACCGAATAAATTATTTTCTCAACCGACTAGCCGTGAGCCATGGGAAAGGAGCCAATCCGACTCGAACCATTAATCAACGCTTGTCAGTGGAGGGGTTCTTTGGAAGCGGTATGAAATAAGCTTTGATTTGCAGATTTGACCTTGCAAGTTCGAAGGAGGCTCTCGAATAATGAAAAACTACACTTGAACGCGTCCCAACGTGAACTGCGAATCCTTTTGTGTTCTCCGAAAAACAGACCGGATTTGGTTTGCTAGCGTGTAAGCGGCTTAAACTTCCGAACCTCATCAACATCACGCTATTCGACACACAACAATAGGGTTAACCTGTACCAAAGTTACATGAATAGTGAATCGCCGGTCGAAACATACCTTGAACTGACGATTTTCGTATCCTGATGCGTACACCATTCCATCAGCCCTCTTAAGCCCCATATAAAACACTAGAATTGCAATAATCAGAAAAATAGTACTGTACAATGTTCAGAAATAATATTGTATAGTCTGGCATTTTACAAATTTTCAATTTTGGTAATCAATACTGTACAGCCCCGGGGGAAAACACCAAATTACTAAGCCTTATTTTAGTACCGTTCATTGTAATGCTGTTTGACGTAATGTTTGCTTTCACTTTAAAATTGGACCGCTGCGTATATTTACGTCACCAAAAATGAATATCGCCAAATTTCGAAATTTGTTTATATTTGAATATGTAGACGACCCCTCAAGAAACTTTCAGTCGAAACTTTTAGACGACGGTATTTCCTTTCAGTTGGTATCTTTTGTTTAAATTTGTGATGAATGGAGCTAGAATGATGCTTTTTTTCCCCTGCCAAGGTAAAATATCGCATTTCCAAGTTCAAAGCGTCTTTCAATATTGTGTGTTACTTCGGTCGCATAAAGCTGGACATTCATGGTGAGACCTCTCCACGCAAATGACGTCGTAGCATTTCATACGATTCCAATTTTCATCCCATCGATTTAAGAGGGTCATTCACGGAGGCTCCATGCAAACAACAAAACCGGTCACTCCGCTCCTCTAGGAATAATGCGTCTACTCCTCCTCCTGATTTCGAAACATGACACCCCGCCCCACATTCGCGAACGAGCCTCACTCCACCTCCCCCACGTGTTTATATTTTATGGTTTTTCGCTTTTGTGAGAGAGCCTCACTCCCTCTCCCCACGGTCGCATTTCAGTTTTATGATCCAAATGAATATTGAACGAAGATTAAAATTCAAACTTTTCGACCATTCCACGTCAATTCTCGTCGGATTGTCACATTGACGACGGGTTTTGGAACAACGCGACCGAAATTGTGTGGAGCGTTCTGACCGCGAATGCGCAGCTTTAGACATCCAATTATATTCCGCCGTCCTTTTCCCGCTGACTGGTCCAGTGCTTTCAAATTCTCATACGGTCGAATTTGGATGCCATCATTGGAGGCTAAGTCTATGATGCCAAATATTGTTGCATACTTGGACAGATAAGTGCCGGAACTCATGGAGTAAAGATGTTTATTTGGTCGCCGAGCAAAGCTCTCAATAATTTAAGTGAAAAATGTTAGCTTCTGAGGAACGGTGTTGGCCTCGCTAACTACCTTTGACTGAGTGGTTAAGTGTACTGTAAGTAAATACCAAACATTACTGGTTCCTGGGACGCATTAAACTCATGGAGTAAAGATGCTCGTATGGCTGACGAACATAGGGCTCAATGTTTTAAAATTATAAAGTTAGCATCTGTGGTGTTCCACAAAAATGTAAGATATTTCATTTACAGTCCACTATTTATTACTGAAATATTATCACGGACAAATGGAAATTAGTATTTATATTTCTGGATGAAGAGTAAGCATGAATAACTTCAACATGATGGCTCTTATAGGCAGTGGTGGCTCGTCTAGTAGGGTTGCAGAGCTGCAGCACCCTCTGAAATTATTTTTTTAAACTTGTATTCTCGTTTTCAATCTAATTTTGTAACGTTTCGATTCTGAGTAATCGATGATTAACGAAAATGAGAAAAAAAGTATTAAAAGCGAGACAAGAAGACAGAGAATCAATCAATAAGTAGGGAGATACAGATTGGGGATGCAAACCGAGTAGTCCTCAAAAGCATAAAATTCGCCCACTCGCATGGCTGAGTGATAAATCGGGAGTCGAAAAGCAGCTTTTTCTCCCTTTGAAATTAGAGGTCCCAGAGCTGGATTTTCCCACAGTCCTGGTTTGGCATGAGACAAGCTGATGCTCCGTTTTCTTCTCTTTTTCCTCACTCTTTTCGAAAGTTCGCTTTACCCCCTAGATATGTTTTTCTTCGCTTTCTATTTTTGGCCGTTTATGAGTTTCGGTTCTGTCTCAAGTTTCCGCATTTAGTTCATTGAACATTCTTTTTCTTTTGTTGGAAGTCACCCTTAAAGAAGGCTCGTAGATAATTTTCTAGAATATTATTCAGGTGAAATTTTAGTCAAGTGCTCTCAATCGTTATCATTAGAGGCAGATCTTCAAAAAAAAATTGTATTTTTGCAGCTTTTGCTGATCAAAAAATTGAATGTAATTAATAAGTCTTTCTATCCCGGGTTTGAACATTGTTGAAATGTCTTAAAGCAGGAAAACGCACTACAAGCAGTTACTGTTTTCTCAACTGACAAGCCGCTACTGATTATAGAATTAGGTTTATTTTAATTAAATATTTAAAGAAAGCAAATTAAAAGTCCAAATATCTAATTACCTAAATTAGTATGATATTAACTAAAAAGAGTAATGCAATAAAATTATTCAATTAAACTAAGACAATTTCTATTATAGATCTATTAGCAAACAAATCAAAATTCGTATTTTATTACCCAAGTTTATATACATCACCTGTTTCGTTTTGTGCTCAAATTTTGAAATTTTGTACATTTGCGTATTCTTGACGACAATGCACTATTTTAATATTTCAATAATTTAATTATCAGTTAATCTATTAATTTAATTGAATTTTAATTCCACTCGATTGTGGTCACTTAGTTGTAAATATGAGGAAAAAAATCGATTCAATTATTTATAATATTTAAAAGAATAAATTATAAATCAGGGGCTGAAAAGTAGAAAATAATTCAAATAAAAAATCTGACTTATTAGTTTATTTATAAAAAGTTGTTTTTAAAACTGCTTTTCTTAATACACGACTCTTCATTATCCATAAATCAGATTAACAATCGGAGAAATATTTCAGACGAAGAAGAAGGTTTAATTTTGGCTTTTCCATAATCTCGTTCCAATAAATATTGCTTAAACGTTTATGTAGCTCCAAACAGACTATTAATAAACCTAAAAGTCTGCGAGTGGCATTTAGCAACGGAAAGGCATAAAGAATTCTTAAATTATAGACATGGAAGGGGAGTATTTTGTTGTTTTGCTTTGATTTCTTCTTATAAATTAACTGAGTATGTCTTTTTTGCTCCGTGCTG
The DNA here is from genome assembly GCA_013235015.1 of Araneus ventricosus. Taxonomy (NCBI): domain Eukaryota; kingdom Metazoa; phylum Arthropoda; class Arachnida; order Araneae; family Araneidae; genus Araneus; species Araneus ventricosus. Next base: position 912,625 of record BGPR01000177.1, read on the forward strand.
TAGCTTAGAAATACTATTTTTTGTAGCAATAAAACGATAGGATATTTTCTTTGTAGGATTATATCCCAATTGCGAGGGAGACCTCATTTTGTGAGACAAATTAATAGTTACTCCTTTGTGGTCTCGTCTCCATTTTTGTTCTTTTTTTTGTTCTTTTTATATTGTGCATGGAGTTAAAAATAAAGTACCGGGTTAGAATTATATTTAATTACTTTATTCTTCTATCTTGCTAAAGATGGAAAATATTTTGCCGACAGTAATTTTACTCAAAGGAAATATGAGCAATCGTATAGAAGGTTTAATATGTTAAAAATAAATAAGAATAAAAAATAAGTGAAAAGGGTTGTCGCTTTGATGTTAAAATCAATCACTGAAATATAATCTTCATTGCTAATAAAAGTGAATGAATATGTCTATTTGTTGGCGCGTTGTAAGGCAGCTGCCAAATTTATCACAAACAAACATATTAGAGCGATTGTTTTGAAATTTTTATTAGAATTTTAATTAATTAAAAATCACGCAAAATTTTGGAATTTTTTTGGGTATAACTCCCGAAATTATTATTGTGTAAAAAGATTTTTACACTACCTGACAACTTAAATCTTGATATCTTGAAACGATAACAATTTAAATTACATTTTTAACAGTTGGATTTAAGAACTTATATGATCCCCGGGAGGCATCGTGATTACACGAATATGAGTTGCGGGAACTCCCAGTGGATATAGTAATGTAGCGGTTGCGTTACCTCCCACAAATGATAGTACGTACCTCCTTCGGGAGGGGTCAGGCCGTGGTCCAGTGATGGGTTACTAGGAATCCTGCCTCAGTACTCGAGCTATTGCAACGGCTTTCATTCAGTACTCCGAGTGTAGCACGGTTTGCGGTTATGATCTTATATGATTCATTGTAATATTTCCAAAACATTCAGTTCGTTTTAGACATTTAAATTTAGTTAAAATGTAATACATTTCCTGTGAGGAACTGAAGAGGAACGAAGGCTCAGTAGATTACATTTACGCAAAAGACGAGCTCTTGGAAAAAGCTCCTTTTACTATACCCCAATCTGACAGCATTTCAATGATTATCGGCGACATTACTGAAGAAAAGCGGCAAATTGCAATTAGATACAGAAAATTCTACTACTATCGTAGAACTAATTGATAGAGCAACTGCACTTGATGCAATTCATAATATACAGCATGAGAACAGGTCACGCCCGTCGTACGGATCACGTTCATCACCAAAATTTCAGTCAAGACCTACCTATTCTCATAGTGAAGAGTTTCACAAATGCATGATATTCGGATATCACTTGTTGGAGATGTAGAGACTAAGGGCATGCTTCGTTTATGTGTAATTTACCGCCTCCTGAACCAGGCTCACCAACAGATCCTTTAAGAAATATACCACGATGTTCTCAGGATTCAAATAATCAATGAAACACTCCTTTTTTCACATTCTGGAAACACAAACGGTTCCAGTTATTCCTCACCACGAGGCGCCACAAGTTCCACTTTTGTAGATTCTCGCCGCAGTAGCAATCGCAACTCAACAACAAGACCTGTGGCCACAAGATCGAATGATTGTCAAACTATAAACTGCATTAAAACTAATACAAATAAGCGTGCTCTAATTCTTGCTATTATTAAAACAAAAGTTCAAGGCCTTTGTGATCCATGCGCAGACATCACAGTTATTGAACAATAATGTGCTCCAGCTGCTTCTGTCATTCATCCGTGGACTGATGGAGAGTTTCAGGTTGTTCATCACGAAATAAGGTCCATAGGTTGGATTTTGATTTCCTTAAATATCAATGCCGGCAAATTGATCACTTGATGCCAAAAGTAGCAATTTGCATCCAATTTCCATATTCGCTTATCCTAGTATTTAACTGGCAGCAACAAGTTAAAGACAGATGCATTTACGAGCCTAACGGTTCATTATATATGAGACCATCTGCACTTTTGAATGCATTCAGGCATCCACAATCAGTATTAGTTGCATTTCTACTAACGAAGATTCATTACCGTCTTTAGATGGTGTTATTTTACCAGTCGCAGCGCCTTGAATACCGATTCCAAAACTAAATCACAGTTTGATTGAAGATATTATCGATTAAAAAAATATTGACTTTGAGCGTGAAAGCAATGAAGCTTTGAATGCAATCACTTTTCCAAAAGAAGATGGTAAATCCATTCATGTTCCTTAAGAAAGATTCGTGTCAAAAGATAATGAAAATGATCTTACTTGAAGTTCCTAATTATGGAAAAACGCAAAATTAAGTATCCATCAAATAATGCAAAGCCTCTAAATGGGAGGGATAAAGTAAAAATGGCAAATTTGGACATTAGTGAAATTAGAGAAGATTGACCAAAAGATAAACTTATGTTTGATACTCTTGTAACTTGTGAGGATCAGCTCGACCTCCTAACTTCTGCCACGGCCGAAACAGTAAATGAAGTGTCCGAAAGACGTTTGGCCAAAGAACAATTTCATCGGCACCTCTATTCATTTGAACCTGGAGATCTTGTATTGTACGACTGGCCTAAAAAATGCGATCGCAAGCTCACGACAACGTTCAAAGGACCATTTGTGATTGTCCGTCCAGTCAGGACCGTATGCTACGAGAACAAATCTGTGACGGAACAAAGAAAGTTTCGGAAGGTCGTTCACGTGCAACATCCTCGTGCATACTATGAACAAAATACGCCAAAATACGCTGGAATTGCAAGTTCAGAGGAACAGGAGGAGGAGGCAGTGGAAGTAGATGACCACGCAAATGTTCCTGGCCCCAAAAACCTTCACAGAAGATCGAAACGATTCGCAATTCGTCGGAACCGTCGACCGTCCAAATGATGCGATCCATGTCTTCGATAAATTTCCTTTTTTTGCTTCGCCTTCCTTTTTCGCTTCAATTTCAAAATTTCTTTTCTAAATTTTTTATTGAGCGGGACCGAATGTAAGGCTCCAATTTATTTTTAAAAAAATTTCTTTTAGTAAAAGAAGAGTGAGTGGCAACGGAACAACAAGATTATAACACCAGAGTTGTAAACATCATAATTCGCTTATCGATGTGTATCGCTATCCGCATATCTATTTCTCGCATCTAATGATATCTATTTCGCGCATCTAATGATATCTATTTCGCGCATCTAATGATGTCTATTTCGCGTATCTATTTATATCTATTTTTATAATTTTTGGCTATATTTCAATTCTAAATTTATATTTAAAGTCATTTACCACCTAAACCATTTCCTTTATACCTTATATAGAATTAAATGTCTCTCACTACCAAAATGATTCATATATTTTTAATGGTGCCAAACTCGCCATTGACTCTCCTTAGTTTGAGATCATTAAAACGGTTACCATCTTGAAACAGAACCCAAAAAAAAAAATCTTCATATATACGTCGTTTTCAATGACTTCAAGGAACATTCATGCCAGATTCGAAGAAAGCCGACCAATGTGTTTGGTCGTGACTAGATAGCAAACAAATATACTGACAAACAGACGAAATGATAATCGATCGAGTTGAAACAAGATCCTGCTTCGCTCGGACATGAAGGTTTCATGATTTCAGTTCGCGTACGTTTCGGGCAAACTGCAATAATAAAATTCCAAAATTTCTTCCTCGTCCTTTCTTTTTGGCGATTATGATCATTTTATGAGCATATAGTATTAAAAGAAAATAATAAATTGCGTAATGAGTCGTTTATCAACCAACATTCAGTGACATTTATTTCTATGAAAAGAGTGTCCTCCCATTCATTGAATCAATGCAAATTTTATATTTGTCAATTTTCGGACAAGATATCAGATTGAATACATTAAATATTTTGTTTCTTATTGAATTCGAATGAATAAATTGTAATTAAAGGTATCAAAGGATAGTTAATGATTTCCAAAAAGTGTAATTATCAAAATTAGTTTAACAAAAAAAAATGCTGTTCCAAACTATTAAATGTATTCAAAATTTAATTATATTTAAAAATAAGAAAATTTAAAAATGTTTTCATCGCATAAAAAGAAAATTACTGTTAACAAAACAAATCTGCGAACAATTTCTGATTATTATAAAAACGCTTTTTTTACCAGTAAATTAGATTAATGGCCACCAGAAATTGAATTTTGAATTTGCATAAATAGGCTCCAATAAATATTTTTCAAATGTCTGATTGGCTGGAAATAAACTGTTCAAAACGGGTTAAACAGAGAGAGAGATTCAAATTGTGCATTTATCAGAGGAAAGTGTAAAAAAGAGTTTGCAGCTTATGGGTATAGAAAGAGAGTATTATTTTTTTTTGTTTTGCTTTGAATTATCAGTATAAATTAATTGGTTGTCTTTTTACCCAGCATTGATTGTTAGATAAAATGTTTTTCATAACCAACAATTGATGAAATCTCTTCTTCTTAGGATCATTTTACAGTTGCGAGTGCGATCTAAATTTGGTCTGGAAAATTAATAGTCACTCCTTTGTGGTTTCGTCTTAATTTTTCTTTGCTTCGGTCTGCTGTTTCGTGTTCTTTTTAACTAAAATACCAGCTTGGAAGTAATTCTAAGTTATCGTTTTCTTCAACCTAATTGGAAAAAAGGATATTTTACCACTAGTATGTAATGTATATGTTACCGTTAAAGTATGAAATCTATTATTCAATAGAATAACTGGTCAAGTCAGTTAAAGTGTAAAATAAATTATTTTACTCTTTAACTAGTTATTCTGTTGAATAACGGTCCACACATCGTTAAAGTGTGAAATAACCTACGAGTCATTCCGCTTGTTAGCCGATTTGCTTATTTGTGCTTTACGGTATCTTAAATGGGCACCCGGAATATTTTTGAACTTTAAGAAACTTCTTACGGCTTCTCAATCAGCGGGAGTTGGAACCTAGTAGCTTCGCTTGCTCGTTGAATGCGAGGAATCTGCGCTTTTCAGCTACCCAAATAAAGAAGGAAAAATTGTGCTCGCGATGCTTGTGGCATCTGTAATGGGCACCGGGCAATTTTTTTAACTTTAAGAAACACCCTGCAGCTTCGGTAGCAGCGGTAGCCGGAACCCAGTAGCTTCTCTAGGTCATTGAATGTAAGGAATCTGTATTTATAATGGAATTTGGTATTGTAGTGGTTTTAGTCATTTTTTGAACCATTTATTGCTTGTTTGCAGTCAATATGTCACGGTGTGATTTATAAAGAAACGGGCATGTTTTAGTGTCATATTGTTTATTTCACACTTTAACGGTCTATAATTAGTTATTATTTAGAATATCTAATTTTTCGTAGAATAATTAGTAAAGTGCCAAATAATTAATCTATTATAAACTTTAACTGACTTGATCAGTTATTCTATAGAATAACTAGGTATTCTATAGAATAACTGAATTATACACTTTAACTGTGACACATATACCAAATACAATATATAGGGCGACCATTCCATTCATGTTCCAATAGCTAATTTCTACACCGTTAGAGATAGGCTTATACTTCCAGTTAGAAAACTGCTGTAACTGACGTGAAGAATTATTTTTATGTCGTTCGCATCAATAAATGTACTGGTTAAAAAGTTGCAAAGTCTAAACTTTATACAGTTCCCAGGTCATAACAGTCAAATTTAGTAAAATATTCTTGACGAGCTAACATTTTAAATAAAAAAGTTCCACTCTCTTCCGACCAAACCTGACCGAGTTATGAAGCTTTGAATTTCATCATTTTAAATCAATCAACGGCAGCCTCGAGCAAGCGCTGGACATTGATTGGCTGATCTTCGCCGAGGCGACCATGGGAATGGTCTAAAATAGAGATTCAGAACTTCATACCTCAGTTTTAGTTGCAGAAAAGTGGAACGTCTTTTTTTGTTTAAAATGTTAGTGTTTATTTTACTAAATATAACTAATATTTAATAAACTATAAATTAACCGGGTTGGGGTGTATAAAATTTAGACTTCGTAATTTTTTCTAATCGAACGAAAGGAAGATGTTCAAATTGCATACCTGATTTCTTCACCATACTACGAAGCACAACACGTGCCATATTGTGCCGGTATTTGTGAGAGTGAAAGGGAAAGATCTCCGCTGGTTAACTTCGGGATCTTGATGATTTCCGGCGGTAAAATGAGAAAATAAGTTACGAATCAAGCCTTTTTTGTCATTTTATTATTCGAATAATTATATATTTAATGGTGTGACAGTTACGATTAATATAATCTAATAAAATATATTAAAAATTATTTAAACTGTTGTATTAGACAGAATGGCGCATATGCAGCAACTTCCAATAAAATACAAATACAGATAATCGAATACAAAAAAAGAAAAAATACAGAAGAAACAGAAGAGGTAAACTAGCGGTAACAATACACCTTTTCGAGCGCCCAACGCAGCAGCATCCAGTGATTGCATCAACAATATTGTCCTACAATTAACCAACAAATCACTATAGAAATAGACAACATATAGTGACTTGTTGGTTAATTGTAGGACAATATTGTTGATGCAATCACTGGATGCTGCTGCGTTGGAAGCGCGAAAAGGTGTATTGTTACCGCTATTGTTTACTTTTCTTCTGTATTTTTTCTTTTTTTGTATTCGATTATTTAATGGTGTGAGTTTGTTAACCAAACTTTTTTTCTCTGATTTTTAAAGTTTCTTAAAAATGTGTTTTTAATCGTAGGCGAAAATTATTTGCAAATATCAAAACTATTTCAGTATTTAAATGATCGAAGTAGTAACCTGATTGTAAATTGGCGCAGTAATTAAACGTTTAGGTAATATTTTCTTTAGACGTGCTCAACAATATGCAGGCAAATGCCTATAGGCATGTATGCAATACTCTCTTCGACATCATCAGCAGCATGCAGATAATTACAAGTTAAAATGTATGCAATATTTTCCTTCGGAGTAATTAGCAGCATGCAGAAAAACATGTACACAATATTTTCTTAGACATGATCCACAACATGCAGGTAATTGCAGGTAAACATGTATGCAGTATTTTCTTAGACATGTTAAGCAACATACAGAAAAATGTAAACAAACTTGCATGAGTTACCGGCATATGAATCGCCGCCATTCTATAAAATACCTAAGGATTTTATAGCATTCCGGGCGTTTTTAGGCAAAGTATGAAATTTGAGAATTATTATATACTTTCCCTAGTCATTGCATATAATACCTAGGCATTTTCAAAATGGCAAATGCTATTTAGGCATAGTATGAAAAAAGATCACGATAAGACTGTTATTTAAAAGACATGAAATACTCAAAAATACAAATGTCCTTTTGAAAAAATAACGAAAGAGTGCCATTAAAAAAACTTTTATTCAAAATACTTAAAGGAAAATGATATGAGTTATACATATTATAGTTTATGCATTTCTTATTAAAGGAAACAAAATAGAATGTGAACCTACTTGTTACATCAAGGAAGGAAATAATTTTATTTTGAATTGTACTTAATTTTATTTCTTATAAAATCGAATCGACGATGTATTTTATACTTTGCCGGTTTGTCATTTGGCATTCTACAGAATGCCTAGGTAATGTGTGAAATGCACATCCTTTCATACATTGCCGGTCAGTTTTGGGCATTCTATAAAATGTCTAGGTATTCTATAGAATGACGGCTTTCATACATTGCCAGTAACATAAACATCAGATTTCTAAAAAATTTTAGTTAGAGTCTTGTTTTGAAGCTACGCGAAAGGATATCTTGGACGAGATGGTATCATGGTCAGGTGAACAATCAATGCACATTCCCTGAGATTTGTTTTAATATAACAGTAAGCATCACGTGATTCGAAAGTCCAGAATTTTTTTTTAAAGTAGTGATTTACAAACGAATGAAAATAGAACGATACAATTTGCATAGTTAGAATGGAAATAAAACCCTTTGCACATGAAAAAACGTAATTTATTGGTAGCACAATTTAAAGTTTAAACCACCAGATGGTTCTCCAACTTTGCCAGTTTGTCATTTGGCAATCTATAGAATGCATAGGCAATGTGTGAAATGTTAATCGTTTCATACATTGCCGGACAGTTTTCGGCATTCTATAAAATGCCTAGATAATCTATAAAAGGCTGGTTTTCATACATTAATGGCACGTATGCAATAATTTCTTCAGTGGCAGCGTGTCGGGGGGTGAGGGAGACAGTCCCCCCTACTTTTTGAAGGAAAAATTAAATTTTTATCTCATTTTAGCTGCCTAAAATTAGGAATTGTAAATAGCAGTAGGGTCCGGGAAAGCTAGCTAATTAAGTCTACCCCCTATACTCCCGGATACTTTTAGCAGTCTATAAGTTTTTTGCCATCCCCCCAACTTTCTCCACCCAATCGCCGCGACTGATTTTCTTAGACGCGATCAGCAACATGCAGGTAAACATGTATGCGATATTTTCCTCAGATGCGGTCGGCAACACGAAGGCAAATAAGTGCAAAACATGAAAAGAAATGACAAGCAGCATGTTAAGCAAGTCTTTGAAAATAAAGTTCGTTTTAGATAGTTTTTTTATATTGAGTCGAGTATATAATTAGGCAAAAAAAACCCTGTTCCCTCATTTGCAAATACGTACATATTTGCATTTAATTATGACGTAAGTATCCCCTGCCAAATTTCATTCATTTAACTTCTTCTGATTTTGAGTTACATTTACCCATCCACATAATTCCAAAAGTATTTTTTTTATTAGGGAAGACGTTTATTGGAAATTTATCAAAAACCTTAGATGCAATGTTTTGACGACAACGATGCCTTTTCTATCCATACTTTATATAAGGTTGTCCCAAAAGGATTAGTTTCTTAAAAGATATACAGCGATATCTATTTTTATATAAAATATGACTCCTTCCTACGTCTTGAATGAAAGAAAATTTAATTTGTGTTTATTTTTGGACGAAATGTCTCATAGAATTACTTAAATACAATGTCTCTTATGGAACGAGAATGAAAAATTTGTAATTAATTATTTCCAAATAACGACAGATTAGGATTTCGAAAACTCTAATTAGAAAAATTAGCTGAGCAAATAATATTAATAATAATAAACAGAAAATTCTCCTTCAAAAAAAGTAATTCAGTTTAAAACAATTGAATTTGAACAATGTTTTCAGCCCAAAAAATGAAAACATCAGCAAACGAGCAAAATTATTTTCTTAATAATATAAAGACACATCATTATCTACAATTAGATTAATGAGTGCAGAAAACTTTCAGGTGAAAGCGAAAGTTTTATTTCTCTTTTTTCATAAACAGGCTCTAATAAATATTTTTCAAACTGTTGTATGGTGGCTTACAGAATATTAATAAAACTGAAAGTCTGCAAGTGGCATTTAGCATAGGAAAAGCATAAAAAATTCTTAAATTACGGACATGGAAAGGGAGTATTTTGTTGTTTTGCTTTGATTTATCCGTATAAATTAATTGAGTGCCTTTTTTCCTGCATTGTAGCTAAGAAAAGTTATTTTTTTATAGTAATAAAACGATGAAAATCTTCTCTTCAGGATTATTTTCCCGTTTGTGAGCGCGACCTCATTTTCTAAAGAAAATTAATAGTCGTTCCTGTGTTTTCTTTATTTTGCTTCGTTTCTGTCTTTTATGTTTCCCGTGAAATTCTAAGGAAAGAGCGACCTAGAATTATTTTTTTAATTATTTAATAACTGAAATAAAAGGAATTTTACCCGTGGTATAGTTACATAATGCAAACACAAGAATTCAGCAAGAAAGCTGACTTTAAAAATATTTCTGTAAATCTCAAGCGATCTTTGAAACATTGCTTGAAATTAAAATAAATTACGAAGTTATGATTTACAATAGTCTCCAAATATAATTTAAAAACCTCTTTTAATTTAGGAATATTTTCTCTCAAAACACATATTTCTACGGAATTTCTTTAGAAAATGAAATACTTGACGGAATATGAAATACTTGATTTTCTTTAAGAATATGTGAATTCGTCGCTTGACATGCAACACCACCTATCTCAATTTTCCAAAAGGAAGAAAAACGGAATTTTCAGCAACCAATAAAAATTTTTCAGGTTTCTTTTTCCGACATCTAGTATGAACACATGGTCTCATGTTCGTACCAATAGACTTAGTAGTCCAGTCAACGAAGGGTTTGAAAAAAACTTTAAATCATATAGTTTTGAAAATTGGTACACATGTTCGTGAGGGGTTTCTGATGAACATACTAAAAGTCCCCGGTCCTGGGGGTGAGCTCGCGGCGCCATCTTGATTTCACCCCCTTTTTAAGTTTTTCCTTAATATCTTGAAATATATTCAGTTTTCAAATAAAAAAGGATTTAACGCATTAAAGTGCGTAAAATTCCCTATAAATACATGCTTTTAGTTTTCTTTTATCTTGAATAGTTTCTGAGATAATGGGTCCAATGGGTCACCATCTTGGATTTTGTCCCCCTTTTGTAGTTTCTCTTGAATATCACGAAATCTAATCAATTTTTAAATTACTTGTGACCATCAAATTAAAGAGCGCAAAATTCCCTACAAATACATGCTTTTATTTTTGTTTTAGCTTTAATACTTTCCGAGATAATGGATTTCAAAGTTTGCTATCACCTTGGATTTTATTTCCCCCTTTTTTAGTTTTTTTAAATATCTCAGAAACTATTAAAGCTAGAAAAAAATAGAAACATGCATTTGTTGGGAATTTTACGATCATTAATTTGTTGTATTACAAGTAATTTGAAAATCAAATGGTTTTTCGATCTTCAAATAAACCGCGAGTAAAAACTGAGGAAGAAAACTGAGTTCCCTATATTATTTTTTCACTACCCGAAGATAATGGGTAGATGAAACAGTAACTACAGGTAACTTGAACTATGGAGCGTTGCAGCGCCGAATTCCGCCTGCGCGCATGCGTAGTTACAGAGCGCAAGCTTTCCCATTCCTTTTCCTATCATGTTCTAAAGCTGAAGGGGGAACTGTGAGATCCTCAGCACCAGATAATCTAGAAACAGAGTTTCAAACAATTTTGCACAGCGGAAATTTTTTCCACGAGCCAAAACTTTGAAAATAAGTAAGGAAGTAAAGAATAATTAATTATAAATAGAAATTTAATTGAAAAAAAATTATATTAATTAACTTTGGATGAAATTTCTTTCAATCCAAAGAATTTTTTCGATAATTTTTAGTTATAAATGCTGATGAGAAATTTTCTGCGATACAAATGTTTTCAAAATTTTCGCTACCCTCCAATATTCTGTACCATCCTATTTAGGATCTTTATTTATAGTTTAAGAAGCCACGATTTCGAATAAAACACCCTTCTCTTCAAGGAACTGGATTTCTGAAAGAATATTGATATGTGTATTCCCTTTTTAAAATATCCCAGTTCACCTTTAGATATAAGTAATAGAATAAATTAATCTTTCTTTTCTTTTTTTTATTTTGAGAATTCCCGTTACTACATATGGAAAATGGGCTAAAACCGGCTAGAGCTAAGGTTCGAAGGCCTGTTAGAGCTAAAATATTCGACATAGAGTTAGGCTAGGCTCATACAGGCAATTCCTTCGGCAACTACACAGTTTAGTCGGGTTGCCTGCACCGCGCGATTTCACGGTGACTAAACTGTTTAGTTGCGACGAGTGCGCATACATGCGATTTTTAATCTCTTTCGATTCTTCATTTTTGGATGCGCTCGCTGTCTTTTCGAACGCACTGCGCACGCGCTGGGAGCGCCAAAAATAATAATTGTATGTATGCGCATAGCCTTTATCAAATTTTATTAAAATATTCATTGTTTATCCTATTACAATGTATCTTTCCAGAAAAGTTACAGTTTCATTACTTTTTTACTATGATTTTTTTTATAAAAAAAATGTCAAACTACCGGTTTTACCCCACTAGTGGGATAAAATCGGGTACACGCGTTAAAGTTAAGGGAAATTTGGAAAACTTGATTTTCAGTTGAAAACTTTTAATTATTTTTATTTTATATGACAATTCAAGAATATTAGTTATAAAATTCACATGTAAAAGCGGTTGTCCTCTTCTTCCGCGCCACTGCAGCTTTCGTGAGCACAGCTAAGACAGTTTTTACATCGGATTAACCTTTCTTCTTTATTCAAATTAGAAAATACATCATTAAAATATAAACAATCAACGTCTGATGTTTTTTTATCTTCTTCAACAGAAGGATCATCAATACTGTCTGGCTACGTCTTGCGCCACTTGGAGTACACCGTTTTACCCTGAGTGCAGAGGTTATAAAAAACGAAATAGAACTGGGCAATTTTTGGTCTTAAACCTTATTGTTGGATAGGTTATAAATCATTAGTAAATGTTCAAGAGTAAGCTTGATTAAATATAGTTTTTATAACTGTAATGATTTTTAAATAAGGATAGTTTAAAATCAAACGGATATTAGAGAGTTGACGTCTTAAAACAAATAAACTTTCACAGATGAAGTGAATTCAACAGCTATAACACGCCACGATGACTGCTCCTTTTTCTTGACTTTTTTTTTTTTTTTTTACTAGTCAAGAAAGCCAATCATAACATGCTGCTATTCAATTCACCTGTATTTCATTTTAAATCTATATGTCAGTATCTGTCTGCTAGATAAGAAAAATAATAGCTCCAGAATCAAGGGGACACGGTTTTTCCCCCCCCCCCCACTCTCCCCTACTACATCAGAACTTGAAGTCTACCTTTTAAACCTTTAAAGGGCCCTTTATTTTCTAGTAATGGTTTAATAAAATAACTTTCGGATTGAGGTTAATTTAAGGAAAGAAATTCATTTAGCTTATTGGACGACATACATTTTTGTTAAATAATTTACAAATTAATAATTAATTATCAAGTCAAGACACTTTGTTTAGGTTTGATATAAGAAGCTGGAGCATCTAGGTTTTTTGCTTCATCAAAAAAGTTGCGAGAAATCACTCCAACCTTAAAACTTGCATTTAAAAATTGACGCATTTGGTGGGAAGTATTCTTCCCACGACCTTGGAAAGGGCTCACATTAAAAAATAATAAAATATTTTCTGTTGCACACAATATGAATCGGGATAGGTTATATGTAGCCGTTTCGATTTCAAAGAATAAAACATTTTTTAATCGTCATGCAAGCATCAAGGCCAATGTTTTCAATCTTTTCGCTGGAAACAAAACGAGAAGAACGGGTTTTATTTTTAAGTAATTTTTAATGATACTAATAAATAACATTCACTAATTCTTAATTTTATATGAAGCTATACCATAACATTTTTTCTTGTAAGTTAAGAGAATGATTTTATACTGTCATTTTATTGTTCAGCCGCAGCTGTGTAAATCTTTATAAATGTAGTAAGGAATACAGGAAAAGGAAAACAAATTTGTAACTTAAATTTTTTATTAAAATGAATTTGTTATAATACTTATTTATTAGAAGAGAAAAAGTGTTATAAGTTTATTCATTGAATATGTAACTATTCAAAGTTAGTGAAAAAATACAAGAAATGTAAGTGATACAAATATGCATCACTGCATAGTGAAGGATTAAAAGTTACAGCACCTCCAAGATTACATAACACGAGTCGCCACTGCCGTGTACCTCAACCATGCTTTACCGTAACCCACTGGACTACTGGTGGGCACCGGTGAACTATGTTAATTTGACATTTAGTCCGCTGTATATTTTTTGTACAGAATACATGGAAGGAATGAAATCAACAGATTGGGATTGTTTATTTTGGTTTATTCTATGTGCCGCTGACATACAAGTAAGTAAACTGGCGAGAAATATTAGTGTCACTAGGCAGGATGCTGGTGACGCCACAGAAAGCGATGCAAACCTGCTTCACTACTTGGAGATTATAATTTAATTTTTGGGTTGACAATTACTTTATCTGTAAGCATCCCAAAATTTTCAAATACTCTACTCATTTTCTATGAATAATCTCCAAAATGTCTCTGCCTGCCATAGTAGGCCCTGCACACGTATCATCATTGACTGCAACACATTCATCCAATGATACTGTAGGATAGTCTAATAAAGTAGAAACTTTTCCAAACATTTCATTAAAATTCGGCTCAATTTCAATATCGCCGATTCTTGAGGTGCCAAAGAACCTGCTACTTTGGAGAATCCCGCATGCCGAAAGCAATTCTCGGTCTTCTTTGGCGCATCACGTTGAGCACATTCGTTACGCATCATCATTGACTAAAACACATTCATCCAATGATACTGTAGGACAGTCTAATAAAGTAGAAACTTTTCCAAACATTTCATTAAAATTCGGCTCACTTTCAATATCGCCGATTCTTGAGGTGCCAAAGAACCTGCTACTTTGGAGAATCCCGCATGCCGAAAGCAATTCTCGGTCTTCTTTGGCGCATCACGTTGAGCACATTCGTTACGCGTCATCAGTGACTGCAACACATTAATCCAATGATACTGTAGGACAGTCTAATAAAGTAGAAACTTTTCCAAACATTTCATTAAAATTCGGCTCAATTTCAATATTGACGATTCTTGAAGTGCGAAAGAATATCTGCTAATTTGGAGAATCCAGCATACCAAAAACAATTCTCGATTTTCTTTGGCGTCGCCAAATTCCACGCAGAGCGCAATATATGCAGTGCCTGTAGTGAACGAAAAAATAATCGAAGGAAAAAAAATTCGCTAAAAAAAAATCTGGATGACTATTTGACTGTGTAAAAGCAGGTATATTTTGTTCGTCCGAGAAGCGAAATCTTTTCGTGTTACGCGATTTTTGTTTCGCGTTAAAAGAAAACAGAAATGCAGGAAATTACGTAGTATTAACCTGTTTTTAATCTTAAGCGTTTTCGTGTTAAACATTTTTCACTGTAAATTTATTTTTAACAGAAATGTTTAGTCTGGCAGGATTGTACCCAACGAATGACTCTTGCGCCAATAAAACAAAACCAAAACCAAATGGATCAGAAATGTGACAAAACTACGAAACATTTTTCAAGTGTTTAAATATTCTTGGTAGAGAATATATGCATTTTGTTACTTCAGTTTATTCCAGATTATTCAACTTGACACCTCTATCAATAGTACTTTTTCATCGATATTAATGCATATGAAACTTTAACTAGCTTCATTCAAAATACTTTGATTCTCCTACATATCTTTAAGTTCAGATTATAGAAATATTTATTCTGGGAATGAATTCGATAGATTTTCGGACCAAATTTTTGAAGCTTTTCGAATAAATCATGATAATTTTTTTGTATTTTTGTAGTTTTTTTCATTTCGTAGAATTTGGCTGTAGTTAAAAAAAATAAATACGAAATTTTTTTAAACATTTAATATAAATTTCTCTTCTGACTAACAAAATTAAAATTGGAGCTCAATTACATCTATACTCAGTAAAATAATATTTCTCACCAATATATTTAAATATACATTAAGGTAAATTTATTCATGAAAAATATAAAATTATACGTTACAAAAAATTGCTTGGAATATATTCCAACTAGGTAAAATATAGCAGTAAAAGTACGCATTTCTAGGATTGTATTGCACCGCATATGATGTTACATACTTGTAGTTTCAAACACTATTATATTTTAAAATGGAGGCATATTATTTCTTTCGCATCCTTTCGAAACCCTGTTCAAAATTCAGCATCAAAATTGCATATAAAACGTGATTTAAGAGTTATTTAATCTTCTTTTGGAAGAAAGATAAATCACGTTTTATATTGCCTTTTTCCTCAGACATTTGAAAAAGTCCTTATATAAAAATACTGAACTTAGAATAAAATGCGCACAGGCATACGCAGACATATATTGCATTTCTTGTTCCTTTTAAGAAGCATGCAAAATTTTGCTTCAATGGCTGCATTTTTTAAACGTCATTTTTGTTTTATGTATCCAAAGAATTTTAAGGCAGACGAAATCTTGAACATCCGAAATTCAGTGCTGTAGCGCTGCAGAAAATTCAGATTTTTCGTAACATGATTCTTTGTTAAGCCATATTTTCGAACTAAAGAAATTTCAGAAATAATAGGCTATTAGAATAGCATTTATAAACAAAGGTATGAAAATGTCTCATTGGGGAAGCCTGTTTTTAGCGTCGCTTGTATTTTCAGTTATATTCTTATCAATCTATCAATTGTTTTTTCAGGTCATTATCTCTAAAAAAAAGAAAGAAAGAAATTTTTTTAAAAAAACCTCACCGTATTACCCCCCCCCCTATTTTTGGAAGTTTTGGAGATAAATAAGAAACTACAGTAAAACCCCGGTTAACTGAACTGGAGTTAACCGAAACCCGGGTTACCCAAAATGCCTCTGAAATCAGAAATCCAAAAAACACGTACGGTACTGCACGGAAATAATCGCGAAGGCGAGATTTTTTGCAATGATATCCCCACTTTTTTTATTTTAAGCCTCCCCAAGAAGGTCAGTGATTAATTTTAGAATCCTAAAATTAATATTAATGGGTACTAAAAATATAAATTTCCATATTGTTTACCTGTGCCTGTCAGGGCATTGCATCCGAACTAAACGATGCGAATATTGTGCCTGACCGAGGATCATTGATTAATAATAATTTTTTTAATAAAGAACATAAGTGTAGCCTACAAAGAGAGTTTTGAATTCGTTTTAAATTCAAAACACTTCAGAATTACATACTGTAATTAGATACTAAATAGTAATACATGTTCATGGCTTAACCGAAAAAATCGTCATCCGAAACGTCCCCCCCCCCTCTTTAGTTCGGTTAATTGGGTTGTACTGCATATTTGTTTCCATTCGGAAATGTTTAACAGCTTTACAAAATGGGAAGGAAGAACGATAGGAAGAAGGAAGAACGAATTTTTTTCCTTCAAAAAATAATGACACAAGATTCTATAAATAAAGCTATAAAAATAACGGAACAACTGTTTCATATAAATCTTCTATTTCTTCCTCTTCCACCGATAATTTTGACTGTCTAATGACCGTATAAACTGAATGAACAGTTATTGCCCATATATATACGATAAAAGAAAGTGAAATTGACAGCATTTTATGTATCGAAACTATAAATCTCTAATCTTCGTAAACGGTGCAATTATTTTTACAGCTTTCAAATATAAAACTTTCCCGCTATTCTGAGCTCTGTTTTCATATTTATTGCTTTAAAAAGAAAACAATTGGGAATTTATTTTACGGCTTGTTCAACGCAGGAACAGGTGTTTCATGAAAAATGTGGCAGTGTAATAAATGATCCATTATGTAGTTGAAACTTCTTTTATTGAAGAAATTTTACAAAAAGCAATGGTGTATACTTTTGTTCGCCATTTTTTGTGAAAACTGCTAACAATAACAATAGGAGCGAAATAGATTTAGCTAAAGAAATGTAACAAAAACTAAGAAGAGTTTCTAGAATTGTTCTTGGTGTGGTGTATCTGGGTGTATTCTGAGAATTTTTAATACTCTTTTTTAGCATCGAGAGGAATTTCTTAGATAACATGTATGATACAAAACAGATTTATGTTTCGCATTTATACAAGGTTTTATAACGAGGCGAGACTTTTATGCAGCGGCCATCCTTCATTCCCAGGAAAATTGGCCGCTCTCAAGGGAGTTTCATATTTTGAAATTCAAAATACGTATTCAAACGAGCCCTAATTTGTCATTTCTGATAAAGCGAATCTTAAGAATCATTTAAAGAAAAAAGTGCTTTATTCGAGAATTTCTACTTAAAGAAAAAGATACGATTTATGTTTGTTTCAATCTTTTACTTTTTTCGGAGGTAACTTTTTCAATTTTTTTAATTGGAAAAATAAATTCCTAATCATTTCGTCGGTAGTTGTTGAGATATGGTAAATAATATCATTTATTTGTCCTGAAGTATGTTGAGAAGAAAAATTCATTTGCTAATGGTAGCTATCCATATCAGCAACTTCTTTGTTGACTGACCGCGGTTCAAAATTACAAGGCTCGTCCTAAACTAAATTAAAAACTAAACTAAACTAACGTAAGAACGCCATATCTCTATAGTACGACAAACGAGTGAAGCAACAAGTTCCCAAAATGAATGTTTAGTTTAGTTTAGTTACATTAATGTCCCGTTTTAAAGCAACACGAAGGCTATTTTTGGGACGTAACTCGTAATTATGAGCCGCGGAAGATGAGAAGAAGAAGACGAAGATGACATTTGAGCTTGCACCCCGACTCCAAGCTTCCACACCACACCTACGGTCAGGAGTTCGGCCACTGGCGCAGGCCCTATACACGACGGATATTCAATGTAATCGGGTTTCGAACCTGGAACTCTCTGGTCTCGAAGCCGAAATCTTATCACTAACGGCCTCCAAAATGAGCGAAATAGGAAGACAGACGAACAACTGGTAGCATAGGCAAAATTCATTCGTTGCCACGTAGTAGTTCAAGCATAGTGACCATTGTAATGTCTTAGAAATAAAACTGTGCTTTTAAAATATCACAAGACATTTATTTACAAGACACAAGACGATACAAATTAACATTTAAAATAAAAACAAATTTAGAATAATAAAATATTTCTTGAGTTATCAAAATTAAATTAACCCAAAATCAAATTCAATATCAGTCAAAATAAATCGAAATCAGTCCGTTATATAAAATCAGAATCTTGCCGACATCCTAAATTTTAAAAAATAGCATATCAGCTTAATTTAGGCAATTGGACACCATTCTCACGGCTCCGGTAGAGACACACACTTCAGAACCACATTCTCGGCGAAAGGCGCCCAAGTCTCTTCACTTCGTTTCCGTTTGGGGAAGGGATTCGTTCGAGCGAAATAGTTCAGTATTCTTCTTGGCTCCAGTGGGATGGGCTAGCGCGAAATATAGCGGGCAGGACGTTACAGTCTTAACTCCTCCCCTCTTGGAGACTTTTCGCAGCAGGGCAAGAAAAGCTGAAAATACACTTAATAGAAAAATTGAATACATATAATAGAAAAAGACATATATATAGAAATACAGGAACATCTTCAAATCAAGTGTTTGTTTCCTTTCTCATATTTGCCAGAAAGTACCGCAACAAATATTATATGTCAGTAAGAGTAGGGATCCTGCTCAACGCGTCAGCATTTTTGTGCCGAGTCCCCCTACGATGGATTATAACGAAATTGAAGGGTTGGAGTGCCAATGGCCATCTCAAAATTCGAGCATTTTTGCTCGCATTAGTTTTTAGCCAAGTTAGCGGATTGTGATCTGTTACAATAGTGAAGGCTTGGCCATCCAAATAGTATTTCAGTCTCTGGATACCAAATATGATAACAGCACATTCTTTTTCACTTACACAATATCGTTTTTCTACATCCGAAAATTTATGGCTAAGGTAGACGATTGGATGTTCTTTATCATCTTCAGTTACTTGAGAAAGAACGACTCCTACACCATTGTCGGAGGCATCTGTCTGCAATATAAATTGACGGTTATAGTCCGGAGAGTGAAGGACTGGTTTACTTGCGAGAGCTTGCTTCAGCGAATTAAAGACCTTCTTTCAATCTTCTGTCCAATGCACAGCTCTCCTTCGACATTTTCCTTTTAATGCATCTGTGAGAGGCTCAACAATGCTTGAAAACATTGGAATATAATGGGAATAATATCCTGCTAGACCCAAAATGCTCTTATGTCCGTTTTGGTTCGCGGAGTAGGAAAGTTCTTAACGGCCTCTATCTTCAGTTCTGATGGCCTTCTACGTCCTTGTCCAACTATATGTCCTAAGTATTTGACTTGGCTCTGAGCAAATTTACATTTGGACGGTTTAATGGTCCAACCCGCCTGTTGTATTCTTTGCAGTACGGTTTCGAGGTGCTTGATATGCTCTTGGAACATAACAGAGAAAACTGCAATGTCGTCGAGATAGGGCACAGCAAAGTCTTCACAAACCTCAAGCAGCTGTGTTACCATTCGACTAAATTCGTAAGGAAAATTCTTCAGCCCAAATGGCATACGCAATGGTATGTATGTGCCAAAGGTTTTGACAAATGCGGACAACCGTTGGACATTTTTAGACATAGCCAATATCACTTTGACAAGTCCAAAACCGTAATATATTTTGCAGAGAAGTCTGTTTCAATTCTACTCTGCACTTCGTTTCCTTTTGGGAAGGAAGATTCGTTCGAGAGAAATAGTTCAGTATTCTTCTTGGCTCCAATGGAATGGGCTATCGCGAAATATAGCGAGCAGGATGGTACACCATGCAGAATTAATAACAAATTTAAAACATTGTAAGAGTCAAATAGATACTTACGATTGTCATTCACATTCAGATGTCAATTTAATAATTCAATTTTCAATTTAATAAACGTGGAGATAATTTATAAGAGAATGGTTCAAGGTTGTATTCTTTTATAAAAATTCAGTTTCTAAAATTCGGGATACTTTAAAAGCAGTGATATGCAACAAATTTGTCGAATGATTAGCAACTTCATATTTTTTTGAATTGCAGTTATATGAAGTATATAGACTTGTATTGAAGTAGACATCATTACCAGTTTCTGTTTTTTGCTTCCTTTTGTGTGCACTTTTGCCCCTCTGGGGTGAGGTTTCATGTATATTATTTATTTTTATTTTCCTTCCAAGATGGGTGTATTATGTTAGTTTGAAACCCTTTCTTTACCGACTGGTGTGAAGTTTATTACTCCTAGGGTATGCTCACTCAGCGTGGCTAAAAAAAAGGCAAATGAGATTTAAAAAATGGCTTATTTTGCCAGGCTTCTATTTTTCATCTATATTATTCGTTTAATTTCTTCTTTATTGCGCCATTCTTTTCCTATCTTCTTAAATATAAATTATTGAGATTTGTTGTTCTTATAACAATTACGTTTTTTCTTTGGTAGTGCTCTAAACTTGATTGGCAGTGCGCTAAGCCTCGCTGAATTGATATTTTAATCGTACTTGATCTCGGAGCAGTTAATTTGGGAAAATTCGTTAATTATGGTTAAGAGTCGAGTGTCTTTGAAAGCGAACGCCCCATCTGATGGTTAGAATAACCTAATGAAGTCAAGTTTACCTTACCCACTTAGCTGTAATGAGATGAGCATCATTTTACTAATTCACTCAAAGCGTAATCTACTAATAACCTGTTGTTCATCTCATGAGCCGTTTCTTCATGATATTAAATGCAGAATGGATTTTATAGTAGATTCCATGCATTTTATAGTTAAGCATATGTCAAGATATTCCAAAATGTTTCAACTCAGATAAAAATTAATCAAATTTAAATTGGCCGAAGAAAATTCCAGATCATCATATAGCAACATAAATTTTGGTAGTGGCTTGATTTTGGTTATGAATTTGATTGCTGTTTTGAACTTAACCCTATAGCAATTGTCAAAGCGTATTATTTCGTAAATTACATGCTTGAACAGTGGCCACTGAATTGAAATTCTTCTCACAAATTTGCTATCTATTGGCATATATGAAAAATAATGAAGTTAATCCTTTTACCCAATTCTGAATTTCATTGTTTGATAAGTGTATCCAAAAACAACTAAACATATTTCATTATGTCAAGATTTATGAAAAGAAACACCTTTCAAGTTGAACTTTTTGATAGGCTATTTACAATTAACTATACTAATTTTATTATTTATTCATATTTCTTAGTATATCGTACATTAAAATGGCAGTTCTATATAAAAAGTTATATATAAACCAGTTATATATTGTGATGTATTTCAGCATAGCATGAAGAATCGTGGAGCCTTCTTTATCAAAAATAATATTTTTATTGGATCTTTTCCACAGTACAAAACATGTAAAACAAGCACATACACTTACATCACAAACATTACATCACTCACAATCCTTACATCGAATTCCATGTTAAATTCATCATTCTTTTCCGTTGCTAGGCAACGTTAGCAAAAAACAAATATATCGCTGCCACACTATTTTTATAACCTTTAGAAAAGAATTAATACCAAACGATTTTTTAAATTTATTTCTTTTACATCTAAACGATATTTTTAAATCAATTTCTTTTATGACCAAACGATTTTTGTATCTAATTAATTTCTTTTCTTTAAATATTTTAATAATTCTACAAATATATTTTTTTTATTCGTTAAGAATATTACAAAATAAAAGCCTGTCTCTGCTTTTCCCCAGCCATCCACTTGACAGATAATCCCATGCACAATTAAATTGAGGACGTTATGATTCTTTATTTTTTATAGTTGAATTATTGTAGATGCCACCTTCCATCTATGCCAAACATCATCTTGTTGGCACTTGATCACTAGTTACAAAGGGAGGACAAAGCGCTGGAAATGCTGTTCAGGTGCACGAAATAGTTAAAAAAATGTTTGACTTTGCCATCGATTAAAGATGAAAGTTTTTATTTTGGAATTGTTCGAAGTTCTGTGAGGATGGGTTTGATTTGAAATTAAAATATAAGAAATTTCTCATGGAAATAAGTTTACTATATCGCCAATCTATGGCAGCACCATGCTGGTCATTCATAAAATGCAGCTCGAAGATTGATGTATTTATCACAATAAATGCAACTGTATTTTCTTTGGTGCGGCCCTAGGGAAAGTTACTTTTAGAATGACCCTCGTGCATCTATCATTCAATAAAAAATATGCTTATCAAGAAAGTAAGTTTACTATGTCGCCAATATATGACAGGTCATGCACAAAATGCAGCTCAAAGATTGCTATATCTATCATGAGAAATGTATTTTAATGTAATGTAACGAAGCATTTTCTTTCTGTGTGCGGCCAAAGGGAAAGTTATTTTTAGAATGACCCTCGTGCATCTATCATTCAATAAAAAATATGCTTATCAAGAAAGTAAGTTTACTATGTCGCCAATATATGACAGGTCATGCACAAAATGCAGCTCAAAGATTGCTATATCTATCATGAGAAATGTATTTTGTATTTTAATGTAATGTAACGAAGCATTTTCTTTCTGTGTGCGGCCAAAGGGAAAGTTATTTTTAGAATGACCCTCGTGCATCTATCATTCAATACAAAATACGCGATTCAAGTTTCATGGTGATGGGAGAGTTGGACAACTCTTGCATTTCAGGGCTTCCATCGTCCCCTTCTTTTCGTACTAATCTGCTTGCACTGTAATCTGCATACACTCGTTTTATCTTTCATTCGAAATATATTATCCTGTATCACACTGCAAACCAAAAGAAACGAGAGAATCCTTCAAATTCTATTCATCTGAATTAATCGGTATATTGGGTTCAGTATAGGGGGATTTAACAGTGGGGCACGATGGGGTTAAAGGCCAGATTTTAAGGTCGTGGTCTGGAGACTCGATTCATCATGTACGCGTGGCTGACTCAAGTGTAACTCATCAAGCCGGTCATTCACGCCCGCTCCAGTACACGCAAATGGTATGGTGACACTCCACGCCATTCCATTGTTAATCCATCCATTTAGGCAGATCATTCACGACCACTCCAAGCGAAGCCAATCCATCCACTACCAGTCACTCTGATACCCTACCCCCCGCCTTCTCCATTTTCCTCGGTGAACCCACACAGCCCAATCACCACCGTATCTACTATCACCGCTTTCATATCCTGGTAGTCCAAATGGGTTGGTGGATATATTATCTTGTATCATAAAGAAGAGACAATCGAAAATATTAAAAAATTAAAGTATGAATATCTAATGTTGAATTTATAAGAAAAATATTTGCAAGTGGACGTTTGCTAACTGATTTCCTGTCTTAACTGCACCTGTGTATGACTCATGACAGTCTGTCATAAACTTGACGAGCATATTCGTTGCATCGTAGAACGAGGATGTACCAGCTCGCAGTGTTGAATTAATTGGCATTTTTAGAGGATTTTAAAAGTGAGAACGAAAAAGAAAAGGATCAACTGTCAAGTTTTTCTGTTAAAATTTTTTCAGTATTTCCAAATTAATGGCACCCTTTTTATCACACCCTCCCTCCTTCTCTAAGTGACACCACTGTCTTAGTGACCCACGCTCTAATATTAAAAAAATAATGAACTAAATCTGACCCACTTCACAAAAATGCTCGCCGTCACTGCTCAAGTGCATGATAAATCTGCTGTCGTGAGCCAATCGTGGTCACGGCTGGCTTGTGAAGTTTGGTGAGCTGAGTGCTGGCTGAGGTTTCTTTCTTGTCATCTGAGCACGTGTCAAGATGACGAGGTATGTTCCAAAATAGTACTTAGGGTGAACAAGACAATTATTGGCACCTCGGACAGTTATTGATGTCTTAATTTTTAATTCTAAACAATACACTTTGCTAATGTTCCTTTTTACATAACATAATTTTAGGTAAAAAGTTTATAGTAAACTAAATAAGATTGAAGGTATGTCAATAACTGTGGTGTCTCATCCATAGGGTGCCCATAACCGATTATGCACTATTTATTCCCAATATATTGTCAAATACTTTCTAGGTATAACTTTATGGAATCTTTTATTCAGCTTAACGTAGAGTAATTCAGGACAAGTTATAATGAATCACAACTTGATTAAACTATTTTTAATATTTTTCCATCAATTATTTGTATACACATTTCTTTGAGTGTGACAATATCTGTCTTATTTAGCTTATAGTTCCAAAACGGGACATAAATATAGAAGAACTAAACTAAACTTAATCTCACATCTTACATCTGCTCATAGAATATCGACAATCTGTTTAAAATAATGGCATATCTTTGTTCTTTTAAACGGTTTCTGCTATAAATAACAGCCGGAAAAACTGTTGAGCCTGCACAAAAAAACCAAAAATGTATCATTAAAAATACATAAAACATATCTTTTATTAACATCTTTTTAATTAACAAAACTTGGTAAACACTAGGAAAAATGTGCCTTTTTGTATTTAATCAGGGATTTCTCCGAAAGAGATGCTATGAATGCACATAAGCATCAAAAACAGAAATAATAGCAACAAAAACTCAGAAAACCTCAGAAAAAAATTAGTCTCCTTCTCCTTGGAGACAAAAGAAATCCATGTTATTTCTCATTCACCACGTTTCACATTTTACTGAATGCTTCGTTCACCAATTAAACGGATGCAATGATTCTTTTTGATAATGCGGTCCCGCAGTCATTAATTGCGTGAGAGAAGAAAAGAAACGCTGCGAGACAGGGAAAAAAAGAATTCCAGATATCTTCCACAAAACATTCTTTTACAAAGAATCTCAAAATTAGAAAACTATTTTTTGAACTTTGAATAGAATTCTCCACCTACGATCATTGATCTTACTGATTTTTTATTCTTATTGTTCGGCTCACATTTTTAATCTTCGTTCGAAATCAGCAAAGATTTATTCTAAAATTTAATCCCGCCTTTTCTATAATTGGGCACAGGAACTGTTTGCGTTGTTTTTTGTGTATTCTTTATTCGCTTGTTCTTGCGAAGGTTAGAGATATAAATAAAATTTGCCTGAAACGGAAGAAAAGAAATCAATTCTTCAGTTTAAAAGCTGTTTGGAAAATGGTTCTATATTTTTTCTTACGAAAGGCATGCAACAAAAGTAGGCTTTTTTAATTATTAAATTTATGGAAGTTAATAGATCTTAATAAAAAAGTGAAAAGATAGATAAAAGAGTTAAATAATATTTTCGCTTCTGAATTTAGGGGCGATCTGCCAAATTTTTACCGGCACCTAGATTGGACCAGCATCATAAATATACCGCTAAAGTGCTTTAAATATGAGGGCCGTAAAATAGGCAAATTATGTTATAACGATGTTAATGTGTTGTATGAAGTAATTTTTAATAGAAAGCTCTATGTGGTTGTAGTTAGACAACAAGTAATCAGATTTGGATATCATCATTTAAATATTTCAATTAAAGATTTACGCTGTTTTAAAATTTCCAAATATATTATTATATACTCAAATAGGAAACTTGTTTGCAATTACTTTTACAGGCCTTAATTTTTATATATGTTTACTTGCTATAGGCTACAATTTACTACAATAATTTTATAAAAATAGTTTAAAGATAAGATAAGGAGATTTTTTTGTTTTTGTCTAAAAGTTGCTTAGATTGAACCACAAATATTTGAGTAAATTTGACTATTTATATTAATGGGACTGTTATCTTAAACTAGAGGCCATTATAATCACTATTAGTCCTCATAAATTGTAAGGGGAACTAGCCGAAGAAAAAAACAATAAATGACATTAAAAATGTTGGTTCAAAAAGAACAAAAATAAAGTTTGAGTAGTTTTGTATCATATGTGTGAAAACAAAGGAAGAACTGATACAGTTCATAAGATGTCACACTTGGGTTCACACAGTGCATAAATGTATACATTGTGTGCTGGTGAGAATATGAGAATCAAACAATATTTCTGCTTTAATTGCGCTCAAAGAAATTGGGGATTCAGTTTGGGAAACCAGTGACCCAATCTAGGCAGCTAGTTTCCTTAGTTAATTGTTTTAGCTTTTTTCCTTTTTTTTTTTTGAAGCGTATATCATAGAAAGTTAATTACATTGTTTAGAACCTTTTCCTCTCGCGTACCCCTTGATTAGTCCTTATTAGTATTTTTGCTTACCCAGAACTGTCATAACCCCCCCCCCCCTCCAATCATCCGTCTATGCAAAGAAGTTTCAATCAATAATGTTAAGGGCCTAGGTAAGCTTAAGAGTCAAATGTCCCGAATTAATAACATTTGCAGGACTTATTTTTAATTTTACATTTTATTCCATTTTTGCAATCGTATTAGTTCAACGCCAAAACAAATGAAACCAATATTGTTATTATTTCTCATTAACTTAAATAAGAATAGCGAAAAATTATTCCTTCTTTTGCTTTCTTTTTTTTATTATTTTGAGAGTAGGCTTTAGGACCTGCACAACTTTTACTTTTTACACGAACTTGGGGAAACAAAATTCTGCAATGTTTTTTATGTTAGGTGTGTTAAATCACCCTTATGTTATGTATCCCCTTACGTTTTCTTCTGTCCTCCGTTACCGACTTTGAGTTCGCGTACTCCCTGAGGTAGGTTGGGAACTTTTGGTTTAGAAGATAAATAAACTGCAAAAAAATCCTACTTGGTTTTGATTAAAATTAGTTCCCTATCACTCAGAGGATGTAAAGGAATGTTCAGGTGGTCCTGATTCGGCAACGTTCCCCTACATGCATTCTCGCACCTAAACAAGAATTTGAAAAGAAAAGAAATGTTTATTTCATATCCAGGTCAAAATACAAGATTTGTTTTGGCTGTATTGACGTTAATTAACCAAGAGGAAGATAATTACGAAAATGTTGCGCTGAATCTTAAGAAATTCCAATATGAAAAGTTGATCTCAAAAAGTGTAAAACCATAAAGCAATTATGAGAAAAAAATGTAAGAAAACTATGTCAAAAAGCGCATAAAAATGTATTTAAAATCATAAAAATGCACTGTGTTATACAACAATTAACGGTATCAAATATTAAACTACGAAGCCCACGTCATAAAATCGCGAGGAGCTACAACTGTAAGAAATAATTTTCGAATTTGTGATATTGCTAGAATTTTGATGTAAGCACTTCGACGAAGTCGAGTCACACGTTAAGAGATTTTTTTTCTGCGAAGTAGAATGGTCGAGTGATATGAGTTCTCAATAATTTCCGAAGAATTATATAAGGGATGGCGGTTGTTACGAAAATAGCCGGTTTTCGGATATTCAGGTATTTTTCACCTCCGGTTTAAACTGGCGGTTATAACCGCTCGAAATAACAGGTTTTTGAAATTACCGGTTTTCGGTTTTTTAAATTAAACAAACGCCATTT
The DNA here is from genome assembly GCA_013235015.1 of Araneus ventricosus. Lineage (NCBI taxonomy): Eukaryota > Metazoa > Arthropoda > Arachnida > Araneae > Araneidae > Araneus > Araneus ventricosus. The sequence continues at coordinate 940,322 of BGPR01000177.1, forward strand.
GTAGACAAATTTTTTTTATTAATATTGTTTCTACAGGAAATCAATCCATTGGCCTATATTAATCTGTTCATAAAGACTCTTTCAGTAATCCGCCAATCAATAGACACCTCGAGGAAGCGGTTGTCATTGATTGGCCTAAGATGATGAAATCAAAGCTTCATAACTTGGTAAATTTCAGTCTAATCGAACCTAAAATCAAACCTATTTTCCGATCCTGTTTTCTTTGCCCGGATATTGGATTTTAAAAAAATAACTGGTTATAACCGGAACAAAAAGTAACCGAAAAACCAAAGTTAACCGGTAGGTTTCTACCATCCCTCAATGATATGCGAGCATATTTTTCTGGGAATGAGTTTTGCTCCTGTCGTTGTCTGAGATAGATATATCTGAAGGCATTATCTGCATAAGGAAAAAGAGTGGCTGCCTTCTTTTTTCTGATCATAGTATTAATTCCAGGTGATGTTTTTGCCTTTTAGATATAATAATTATATAGGAACCAGATTTTCTAACTCAACATTTTATTAATTAGCAGAAAGCATTGTTTTAAAGTGATAGGATACAAGAGTGTAAGCAGTGAATTTTTATTGACACATTTTTATTTAATTTGACTTGTTTCAAGTTTGTGAAGATCTAATTCTGTTATCGATTTTTCACTCACTTCCTAATGCGCTATGGCTTTGAAATCCTGTACACTTATATGCTAGCGATGACAATACACTATTGTAATATTTTCGGCTCTCAATGATCAGTTAATCGATTAGTTTTAATTAAATGTTAATTATATACGACTGTAAGAAGTATTGAACTTGAGAAAAAAAGGCTCCATATTTTTTATAATTATAAATCATAAATTAAATACTAAAAAGTATAAAGTATTCAAAATAAAAATAATTAATTCCTTTTTTTTCAGCACACTAAGAAAAGTGTGTTTTTAAAATTCTTTTCATTAAATTTATTTAATATAAATTACTAGACATGAACCAAATAGAAACACGAAGTACTTGCAGATTTCAGAAAAGCGAGAGATATAACTACTTAATTTTGAAAGGAATTGGTAGAAGGTCATATGATATATAATTTGATAAAGTTTTAATATAAGTTAAAATGACAAGCTGGATCGGTTGGAAATAAAAGTGGATTTGCAAAGTCTATGAACGTCGAGTGTGCCACCAGTCTAAAATTCCACTGATCTCTATTGATTGTTTCCCACACATTTTCCTAGGCTTCGCGCGTTTTCTACATAAAAAAACAACAACATTTATCATCTAATTAGTGGTGTAGTCATAAATCAACTCTTTCTTTGTCGGCGTAGCACGTCATACATTCCGCTTTTTCGCGCCCATACCCATTGTGTCATGGCGGAAAGAAAAATTGCATTGTTGAAAGTAAATTCGTATCTACTAACGCGTTTCATTGTATTTCGCGATTTTTTTTTGTATTTTTGAATAAGCAATAAAATAATCGACAATAAACGATTACTGTGTGGTTTTTATGCTCTGATGGTCAAGAAATATTGCAAAGCTGTTTTCATTGTAAAGTTGTAAAACCATTTAAAAAAACTTTTTTCATATCATTAATAATTCTTTTCATGCAGATATTTATCTTAAATACTTCAAAGTAATAGATTTGAAAAATATATTATCAGAGAGTATTTTGTTTTAATTTAAAACTTGGGTGCATTGCTATGAAAAACTGGAGATCAGAGAACGGGATATCATATGGCAACCAATAGGTCAAGCAAAAACCGCTTACTGACAAAAATTGTGGATTTTAGAATTCAGGATAGAACGTAATTAATATTTAACAATAAAAAAATGCTATTGGGGGGGTTTGGAACTGAGGGAAAAACATCCGACCAAAGAAGGGGTTAAGCAATACTGGAAGTGTCTGGCCCGGGTGGTATTCTTCGGGGGGGGGTTGCAGAATAAGTGATGTTTGGGAGGGTAAGCAGATGAGATCACTTTACAATAATACAAATTTTGTATTTAAAATGAATAACTATTTTATCTAGATGCTGAAATCTTGAAATAATCAAATTTCAACTATAAAGCAATGCTTATTTTGGAGTTATTATTTTACATTTAATTTTTCATCAAACATTAACATAATGCAAAAGTTAGAGAATAATTAGTTTAAAATTTATGTTAATTTCAAGTTATAATAAAATTAAGTAATTTCGACTTAAAATCATGTAGTGGGTAATTAATAATAAAAATACATTTAAAATACATTTAAATATTTGTAGCCTTAATGTTTTTCAGACACCTCTTGCCAGTGGATTATTACTTTTATAAATTTAAAATACCAATAATATTTTCGAAGGTATGACACGATGTAATAACACTAGGTTCGCAGTCATTTCTTATATTCATATGTCTCCAACACGGGACAATTTGAACCATTAGCAAAATCACACATTTTCTTTTTAAAAAACTTTTTATAAACGTACTATTATAAATGAAACTATGAGATATTATGAGTACATAAAATTCATAGTATTAAACATTATATTACATTAAATTTATTCCGCGCATGTTTTACAGATGTACTTGATTTCTCTAACACACATTTTCCGCAAAGAGTCTTTTTACATTCTGTACAGGTGTTGTTGGTTTTGTTTCTGTTGAAGCTGAAACTGCTAAGACGTCTTCCGCAGGCTAAGACAGCAATTCGCGGATTGATTTTCGTTTGTTCTTCCGATGCTTGTCTCTTTTCTGCATCAGGGTCTTCCTACATAAATACGTAGCGCATATACAGAGCCAATTTACTGGCGTTAATACTTATTTTACTAATGCGTCAAATTGGCCCGTATAGGTAGAGGTAGGTAGGTATACCACATAGAGAACTTCAAAATTAGAAGGCTTTCAAGAAGACAAATTTCGATATGTACTCATCTTGTTGAATGAATAAAAGTGAGTACAAGTGGTAGAAAAACATCTAAAAGGTTTTTATAATTTCACTCATGTGCTCCGGTAAAACTAGTATTAAGGAGGTATCTTAACGATTTTTTCTTATTTAGATCTCGCAAAAAATAAAAATTAAAAATAAACGAAAAATGCAGTGCCTGAACGACGTTCCTCCGTCTTCCGGTTCCACTACACCCCTGCATCTAATGTCCTTTACTCTACATATGATAGCATTTTTGTCTCCAATGTTTCAGTTTTCCTGCATTTCGTATTAATAATCGATAACGAATGCAACAAAAGTGGAATTGTTTCTCCTTTCCGTAATGAAGCCAACTGAAATAATTTCATTAACACTTGACATTTCCAGGAACAATTCGAATCATTTATAAAATTTCCTCTCCCGCAATAATCATCACATCAAGACCAGACTTTAAGAGAGAGAGAGCGCTTGCTGAATTTATTGTTTCTGCACTGCTCTCCATTTAGTAGCACTCACCGTCCTCCATTTATAGCATTTCGAGCTAAAAGGGGGCGATTCAGCTGTAAAGGAGAGGGTTGCTTTTATTGTGAGGTGACCGATCTCCCTCTCTTTGTGTAACCGAGATGTGTCAACACAACCGCCTTGTAGGAATAAACGATTTGCTGCTGTAGTTGGCAACAAAGGATCGCGCTAAAATAAATAGAGGAACCAAACCTGGGCCGGGTTAAAAGAGTCAAGATGAATAAAATTTAGAAAGGGCGGAAGTTGATTGAAAATTTAACGTTTAGCCTTCGAATGAAAACCTCACGGTTTCGACCGTTTATTAGAAACGTGGAGTTAATTTGGTTCCTACTCTAAGATTAGTCAATTTTGACATTGTTGTCCTATTTTATGAACACAAAAACAAAACCTGTGTTGGGTTACAAGAGTCAAAATAAATAAAATTTAGAAAGGGTAAAAATTAATTGGGAAGTGATTGTTTCGTCCTGAAATTAAAATACGACCGTTTAATAGAAGCATGGAGTAAATTTGAATCTTACAATTTCGACATTGTTGTCGACTTTTATGAGTAAACAAATCAAACAAGAATAATTTTCATTTATTAAAACAAGTGTTTTAATAAATGAAAACTGCAATAAGAAGCTCTGTATAATACACGTTTTCATACACAAATTTTAGTACTGATGGCACTTTAGAAATGCAAGTTGAGGGGTTCAGTTCAGTTTAGTTATATTAACGTCCCATGTTAAAGCAACATGAAGGATATTTTGGGACGGACCTCGTAATTTTGAACCGCGGTCAGATGGCGAGGAAGACATCTGAGCTGGCAACCTTCTTCAAACTTCCGCACCACACTAGCAGGACGATATTTGGCGCTGATATATTTCATGCCGAAGATGTCGGGCATAAAATTATGAAAAGCATAAGCTATAGCGTTTGAGCAGAGCAGAGCATAAAGGAAGACCAAGAATGCAAAAGAGGCATTTTTATTACAAACTCAATCATCAATCTGAACTCGAGACATCTTACCTCTCAGGGCATCCGGACACACAGTCCATCAGGACAGATACAGAATATAGATACAGGAGCAACACACATATATATGCAATACTGCAGTGGTAAATAATACAGTCAAAAGAAAGGCACCAATCACAGAACACATCGAACGTCATCAAAATCTGAATGA
>BGPR01000177.1:944904-1023765 GCA_013235015.1 Araneus ventricosus
AAGAGTCAAGATGAATAAAATTTAGAAAGGGCGGAAGTTGATTGAAAATTTAACGTTTAGCCTTCGAATGAAAACCTCACGGTTTCGACCGTTTATTAGAAACGTGGAGTTAATTTGGTTCCTACTCTAAGATTAGTCAATTTTGACATTGTTGTCCTATTTTATGAACACAAAAACAAAACCTGTGTTGGGTTACAAGAGTCAAAATAAATAAAATTTAGAAAGGGTAAAAATTAATTGGGAAGTGATTGTTTCGTCCTGAAATTAAAATACGACCGTTTAATAGAAGCATGGAGTAAATTTGAATCTTACAATTTCGACATTGTTGTCGACTTTTATGAGTAAACAAATCAAACAAGAATAATTTTCATTTATTAAAACAAGTGTTTTAATAAATGAAAACTGCAATAAGAAGCTCTGTATAATACACGTTTTCATACACAAATTTTAGTACTGATGGCACTTTAGAAATGCAAGTTGAGGGGTTCAGTTCAGTTTAGTTATATTAACGTCCCATGTTAAAGCAACATGAAGGATATTTTGGGACGGACCTCGTAATTTTGAACCGCGGTCAGATGGCGAGGAAGACATCTGAGCTGGCAACCTTCTTCAAACTTCCGCACCACACTAGCAGGACGATATTTGGCGCTGATATATTTCATGCCGAAGATGTCGGGCATAAAATTATGAAAAGCATAAGCTATAGCGTTTGAGCAGAGCAGAGCATAAAGGAAGACCAAGAATGCAAAAGAGGCATTTTTATTACAAACTCAATCATCAATCTGAACTCGAGACATCTTACCTCTCAGGGCATCCGGACACACAGTCCATCAGGACAGATACAGAATATAGATACAGGAGCAACACACATATATATGCAATACTGCAGTGGTAAATAATACAGTCAAAAGAAAGGCACCAATCACAGAACACATCGAACGTCATCAAAATCTGAATGAGTTCTGTGGCGCACTAGAGTACTGACATTCGAACCCGATTACAAAGAATCGTGAGACAGTATGCAGCAGGATTGCATCAGGCAGGCCCCTATGTATGATTAAGGTGCAACAGGCCCCATACACGACGGATCTACAGTGGAATCAGATTCCGAAGCTGGAACCCTCCGGCCACAAAGCCGAGACCTCACCCCTAGGCCACAGCAGCCTGAGGGGAACATGAATGAACCAATTATCAAACCTGACATTCCTGTTGGACTTCTTTTTTGTTCCAATTAATTTCTATGGAAAAAAATTCAGCCAACAACTCTTGGACCCTGAGTCACAAGGTTCCCCATATCATCTAGTTTAGTGTGACTCAATCATTCAGGGAAGGAGTTTGACTCAAAGGCTGGTCAAAATACCTACTGAGCGATAAGAGTTTTGCAGTATAGCTAAAAGGAGGGAGATTTCCCTCTTACTGATGTTCCGGTATCTTATTTAGTGTGGGTAAATAATACACGAAAACCTAATACATGCGCATTTATGAAACGGGAATCATTGAAATATTTTATGTGTAAGTGCGGTGCGTTTTTGAATGTTAGAATGTTAGTTTGATGAAAATAATACTTTTAACCCTTTCAGTCAGTGATGGCATTTGGAATCATCATGTTCATTATTTTTTGTTCGGTATCTAAACCTGCCTCTGATGCCAAATGGGCGTCATTAATTTTCCGTTTCGCATTTTCCTCTTTTCAAATATGTTTTCTATTCTTACCAATATATGGATGCTCCATCGATTTTATCTATTGAAAAATTTCCGTTTTGAACTTCACTTCATTCAGCAAAAGATGTCAAAATAAAAATCAATTTTAACATAATTTAAACGAAAGTACAGGTACAATTTCATTCTTATTATTTTTAAATATGTTAAAATATTTCATTTCAGATGTTTTTGATAAATATTTATTTTAAAATTTGGACTTTTATGTTTCTTGAATACCATGACTACGGTGTTATATGAACGCAACTCGTCTTGATGACTGTTTGAAATTTAAAATAACTAAATATCAACGAAATTTTAAAAATAATATTTAAAACCAAATATCAAACGTGTGATTTTGCTATATGCCGAAAAGGAAGTCTGAAATTTTATCAATCGATAAAGCAGTTTAATGTTGATGAATGGAGAGTTATCAGACATTGAATTCGACCAGATGCAAATTATGTATTCAATCTATTCAAGAGTAATGTGCGAAAAATGCAATGTTTCATTATGTCCGACTAACAAAAATAATTGTTTTAATCATGTTCATTTAACTTAACATGTAAAATAGAATTAGCTTAATTATTACCTTTTTTTATTTATGAAACTAAAATGTGTTTACTACTATCGATAAATGTACATTTTGCTGTTATATTTTAAAAATGCCAACCTCTGTGAAATATTTCAATCACTTATTGTGCCAATGATTCCAAATGGCATCATGGCATATTTAACTTCTGCGCTACTTAACTCCCAATGATGCCAATTGGAATCATTTTGAATTTTAATTAAAAAAATTGAAATATTTTTTTTCTTTCTGATCTTTCATCTAAGGCCCAAAACCAGTACATTTCACAAATTTCAGAATTTTAGAATGAATAATAAATTCTTGGGACTGAAACACAAAGAAACATAGCACAGTCAGTGATAAATGGCGTAGGTAAATAGCATCCGGGGCATAATTGATACTGTCAGCAATGGCTTAGTAAATCGTCACTTAAACAAGCAACACCACCTATCTTAATTTTTTGAAATTTTCAAAGAGGAAGAAAATACTCAATTTTTCGGAACCGATCAAGAATATTTTTGAATTTTTTTCACATCTGGAAGGAACATGCAGTCTCATTTTTATATCAAATGTTAAAAAAAATTCTAAAATATTCGTTATTGGTTGCGAAAAATTGAGTATTTTCTTCTTCTTTGCAATTTCAAAAAATTGAGATAGTTGTGTTGCTTGTTAAGCGACGAAATGTAATGCCTTTGATGTTCTTTTTTCACTTTTAATTTAGATTTTAAACAAACAATGCGTTTCAAATTAAACTGAGTATGTTATGTCAGAAATCGGTACAAAATCCTATCCAGTGATGTTTATTCTTCGCTGTAGGCTTAGCATTGAAAAATGAACGCTGACAACAGAAATTATATATAGGATGACGTAGGTATTTTGCAATTTTCTAACTAGTTAATATTTTTTCTTCTAAAATTGGACATGTGCAGACATTTTGTTCCTAATACCTTACATTAAAATGCTTTATATCGAAAGAAGGCTTAGAACAATGTAATTTATTTCCTCATAATTTTCTATTTCCATCAAATTCATATTTGTCTATCATTTCAGACAACAAAATTGAAATTTCAAACAGGTATATACCGTAGTAATTGTTTAAAAACCCAGAGAGCCAATATTCCCGACGAAGAAGCTGCCCACCAGTGAAGGAAGAAAAGAATAAATATAAGGAAGGAAAAGAAGACTGATTAGATCAATAAACTGGTTTTATAAGCGAATGCATTTATGGAAAAAGTATCCATAGTTTCTTACCTATTAATAAGGGTGTAATATGTGATGTGTCTAGGGCATAGACTTCTCAGGCTTTTTTTTTCATTTACCAGTTTGTAATAGTTTACGTATATTTTATTCTTACTTTTTTTAAAACTTACTTTTACTTTTCTTACTTTTTTATTCTACTTTTATTTACTCTACTATTATTTACTACTTTTATTCTTACTTTTTAAAATATTCTTTGGTCATTTGTATTCTAAATTTGTTACTGAAATTATTACTTCGTGTATTATATAGTTTACTTTATTTTTAATTGTATAGATAATTTAAATTTAGCTTTCGTTGTTATCCTTAGTTTAGTTTATATTTTAGTTACATTAATTTGTTCATTCTATTTCTTAACTGTTCTGAATGATTTTTCCACGTTATACTTTTTAAAGTATCTTCTTAAAATGCTCGTGTATTATTCTACGTATTTTGCTAAATATTGCGGCATATATTTTTTATGACATGTTATGATATGTTGGATTTTATATGTGCTACGGCATTTATGTTTTATATGTGTGTGTGAATCCTTCCTGCCGGCTTTCATGCACCGTACACCATTTTGGAGAGGTATCAGAAGAAATGAGTCACCCATCCCTGCCGAAGCATACGGGAAATCTGAATGACAGCCGCTGCAATAGCTTCGAGTACTGAGGCCGGAGTCCTACCAGCGAATAACCTGGACACGGCCCGACCCATCCCGTAGGAGGTACGTGAAGGGACCCAAAAGCCTCACCATTTCTATACCCCTAGGAGAAGGGAGTTCCAGCTTAGTTATCCGGCTCATACGTGAACTCACGGTGTCCAGCCGGGGAGACTTTGGATAGATATGGAAAGCAGCCGATGGTTGAATAATAAAATAAATATGCCTTTGAAAGGAAAAAAATATAATACGATTTCAAGGTATTGACTGTGGGCAATGTAAGTGGACTGTCCAGCTTAAGTTTATAAAACGAGATTTAGAATATCGCAGCAATATCGTGGAGATACCGTAAAATATTCTACTGAGATACCGTAATAGATTCTACGCTGATAGGGAAGCAGCAGAAATGTTAATGGACTGTTCATAAACAGTTCGTCGCTTAGTAATTTGAAATCAACTATTTACACGACGAATGTAAGCAGATATTCTGCTGTAAACCACATGGTTTAGCCTGCTTGCAAATAGAAAGAAAATTCATTAGCAGTTTCTATTTCTACCCAGACGAAAAAGAGTAACACTTCAGTTTTCCTTAAAACTGAATTTAACAGTGGCTTGCGACGGTTTTAAAATCCTACTAAAGCGGCCTAATTTGAAGCACACGTAATAAGCACAACAATATCAATACAAGTTTTACAAATACAAAAATATAATGATACTAGGCTAGTCAACGAAGGGTTTGAAAAAAAAAATTAAATCATATAGTTTTGAAAATTGGTACACTTTTCCGTAAGGGGGTTCTGATGAACATACTAAAAGTCCCCGGCCCTGAGGGGTGAGCTCGCGGCGCCATCTTCGATTTCAATTCCCTTTTTTAGTTTTAATTGAATATCTCGACAACTATTCAGTTTTATAATTACAATTGATTTGACAAATTAAATAGCATAAAATTCCCTACAAATACATGCTTTTAGTTTTCTTCTAACTTTAATAGCTTTCGAGATAATGGGTCTCAAAGTCTGCCTCCATATTAGATTTCATCCCTCTTTTTTAGTCTCACTTGAATATCTCAAAATAAATCCATTTTCATATCACATGTAATCAGAAAACTAAAGAGCATAAAATTCCCTACAAACGGATAATTCTATTTTTGTTTTAGCTTTAATAGTTTTCAAGATAATAAATCTCAAAATCTGCTACCATCTTGGATTTTATCCCCCTTTTATAGATTTTCTTAAATATCTCATAGACTACTAAAGCTAGAAAAAAATAAAAGCTTGCATTTGTTTTGAATTTTACTATCATTAATTTGTTGTACTATATGTAATTTGAAAATCAAATAGTTTTCGAGATATTCAAGAAAAACTGAAAAAGGGGGATAAAATCCAAGATGGCGGCAAATTTTGAGACCCATTATCTCGGAAACTATTAAAGCTAGAAGACATACAAAAGCATGAATTTGCAGGGAATTTTACGATAATTAATTCTTTGTATTACATGTACATGGAAATTGAACAGTCTTTGAGATATTCAAGAAGACTTAAAAAAGAGGGATGAAATCCAAGATGTCGACAAACTTTGAGACCCATTATCTCGGAAAATATTAAAGCTAGAAGAAAACTAAAAACATGTATTTGTAAGGAATTTTACGCTCTTTAAGTTGCTGAACTCTTTGTATTTTGAAAACTGAATAAATTTCGAGATATTCAAGAAAAACTAAACAAGGGGGATGAAATCCAAGATGGCGGCATGACCTCATCCCCCAGGACCGGGGAATTTCAGTATATTCATCAGAAGCCCCTCACAAAAATGTGTGCCAATTTTGAAAACTATACGATTTAATGTTTTTTTCAAACCCTTCGTTGATTGTACTATAAACTAAGATTTTTTACAAATTCATCGACTTTGAGACCAATTATCTCAAAAACTATTAAAGCTTGAAGAAAAATCAAAGCATCAATTTGTAGGGAATGGTAAGCTCTTTAATTTTTTTAACTAAGATGTAGTTTGAATATTAAATAGTTTTCGAGATATTCAAGAAAAACTAAAAAAGTGGGATGAAATCCAAGATTGCGGCTACCTTTGAGACCCATTATCTGGGAAACTATTAAAGCTCGAAGAAAAATAAAAGCGTCTATTTGTAGGGAATGGTACGGTCTTTAATTTGTTAAATCCATTGTAATTTGGAAACTAAATAGTTTTCGAGATATTCAGAAAAAACCAAAAATGGGGATTAAATCCAAGATGGCGCCGCGAGCTCACCAAAGAAGGACCGGGGACTTTTAGTATGTTCATCATTTGACTCTCACGAACACGTGCACCAATTTTCAAAAATATATGATTTAATATTTTTTCCATCCCCAGTTTGAACCTTCGTTGATTGGACTATGCATATTTGTGCCCGAAAATGTGTTATCAATCGTAAAGAGTTTCTCTTCGTAAATTTCCTCCATGTTTGCTCGTAAATGCTCATTCTTCATATCATATCCGGGAAGTCGTGTGATTCGTGCGAGAAGAATATTTCGTAATGAGCAGGAGCTCAACAGAGGAACGTGGCAAGCTGGTGATATGAAGCACGAATCACTTACTTACTTTATTTAGGGATTTATTTCATCGCAACCAAGATCGACAGGAATACCAGAAATACTGAAAGAAAGAGCGAATCAATACGAGGCCCGGTCTACCACCTTCTTTTATCTTCTCCTTTTACGCCCATTCACACGATAAGGGGAGGGGGCCTGTTTCTTAACAATGAAGAAAACGGAAACATGCTTCATCTGAATATTTTCGAGAGAAAGAAATTGAACACACGATTAAATAACCTCTGAGGATAGAAATTTTTTACTGATGCACTACTTCACTTCCTTGGATTGAATGCACACAGGTAAAAGTTTTTAATTCGAAATCTAACATTACAAAAGAGGAGACACTGAAGATAAAGAAGAGAAATATTTCTGATATCGTCCAGCACTTAATACGTGATGACATTTTCGGTGTGTTGCTTTTTCAGCCTTCCCTACTAATAATCGATAACGACATCAACAACAGTGGAAGTGTCTCTCCTCGCCGTAATAAAACCAACGTAGATATTTTCATTAACACTTGACATTTGCGGGCGCACATTTGAGTCATTTATAAAGCTTCTTCTCCGCGCAATAACCATCGCATCAGATCCAGACATTGAGAGAGAAAGAGAAAGAGAGAGCTTGCCGAATTTATTGTTTCTGCGCTGCTCGCCATTTACCTGCAGTTACTGCTTTTCATTTATTGTATTTCGGACCGAAAGGGGGGGATTCAGCTGAAAGGGAGAGGGTTCCTTTTATGACGAGTCGGCCGATCCCTCCGTTTGTGCCTCAGAGAATCCGAATGTGTCAACAAAAGCACCAAGTCAGAATAAACGATGTGTTGGTGTGAATGGCAACAAAAGAACTCGCTGTAATAAATAGTGGAAAAATAATCAGACGCAACTCATGCTCATAACAGAAGGAAAGTTACGAGGGCGTGCATTACCTTCTGTAAAATAGCCCTATATATGATTTTAATTTTTACTTTCTTGTGCACGAAGCATTCAAAGAGATCACCACTGTCCCAGATAGCATGCACATTTGTAGAAAGTTTGATTTTTTCTTGATATTATCTTGTCGTGGCAAACTTGACAAGACAAATTTGCAACAAACTTCCTGCAAAGTAAGATAGCAAAATAGACCACTCCAGTTTCAGAACAAGTTTGTTGCAAAGTTGATACGTCAAACTTACACACCACGATTGCAAAACAAGTTTGTTGCAAAGTTGATACGTCAAACTTACACACCACGATTGCAAAACAAGTTTTCTACAAAGTTGAGACGTCACACTTACACTCGACGACCTGGATACAGTTGTATATATCTGGTTTTGATCTTTGTCTCTGTTTTAAAAAATATCCGAACTTTAATAACATCTCCTAGACCGTCCTTCTTTTTATTAATTCTATAAAACAACGATAATTTGAAAAAAAAAATAACTAGGTCTTTTTATTAAAGAAAGTTACTTTTTAAAAAATGCTCTATCTTTTTACTAAATATACTCGCACTTTAAAGAAAACTATATATCGCCTTTTTCTTAATGTTGAAATTAAACTTGAAAAACAGTCAATGTTTGTTCAAAAATAATAACTTGTGTCCCATACTTTTAAAAGTAATTACTTTAGAACTCAAATTTCATAATTTATTCCACTAGCAAAACGTAGTTATTAGCGAAAATCGATCTCTCTTTGACTTCATCACTCATATCATATACTCACAATTCAAAAAATTAATGAAATCAAGAAGACAGTTTAAAATAAAACGTGTAGATGCGTTATATATTAGCGCAATCTGTGTTCGGCAATCGAGGTCCCGCTTTCTGAGTGGCTAAGGCGCCATGTTAGGAAGCGAGTTGTCGGGGCTGGAATTTAAGGTTCGTCTGCGGGCTCTGTTTTTATTATAGTCTGCAATGAGTTTGACGCGAAAAGCTTGCTGCAAGTTCGAAGCGTGGTGACTTCGTTGTTTGCAATAACTTGTTTCAAACTTGCACTCTTGCCGTGTCAAACTTGCTACAGATTTGCAGAGCAGCATTACTGCAACCTAGCTGCAATCTAAAATTGCTATCTGGGGCTATAAAATTGCTATTAAAAACAGTGGCGGTGGCTGAGTGGCAAAAAATTTAGAGACACCTAAAAGTATCTGGCAGTACAGGGCGTAGAAAACAAAATTTAGTTCCAAAATCAACTAGCTTTCTTAAACACCATTGATGTTTTGCTATTCTTAGTTTTAAGCAGCTAAAATTATATAAAAATTTAATTTTTCCGGCAAAAAGTGTGAGGGGGTCTGAGCTGGCATTCCCCTCTCCAAAGCTCCGCACCACTCTATCAAGAGGACGTTTCGCCTCTACGTATGATTTAGCTTGCAACAGGGCCAATACGCAGCGGATCTTCATTGGAATCGGGTTTCGAACCTGGAGTCCTCAGACCTAACCCTGAGGCCACCGCGGCCCCTGACTGTCTCCTCGAATCACCGCCACTGGTCAAAACTTTCGGACACGAAACTTCGATGTATCTTCACGTTTTACACCTCCCAGAGTCGCATAGAAGAGTAAAAAAATACCTATTTAATTTTATGCCTATATGTCTCTGAATACCATAACTCAAAAATAAAACGAGCTAGAAGGATGAAATTTGGTATACCACCCTACCATCAAAATTACAGATGAGTATTAGGAACGAAATCCGTCTGTAGGAAAGTCTGTCTGTCTTTCCATCCAGGTTCATGTGAAGACAAGAACTCAAAAAGTGAGACGACCTACATGGATATAACTTTGCATATGATTTGTTTTCCAGCCAAATTATATATTTGAGTGAAATTTTGAACCAAACCCGTCAAAGTATTGACTATATGTTGTATGCTTATTCGCGTGTCTGTGTTTAAGATAACTTAAAAAGGCAACGACTTGGATAAATGAAATTTGGTTCAAAATGGGGGACGTCCAAAATGAATACACTGTTTTTCTTCACTATACCATGGAGTTTCACTCGGAGCGCATGGACTTAGGGTCCTCCATCTCCGATTCATTGCAGTTATTTACCGTTGGTCCTGACTAATAAGATGATTTTAGCCCGAATAGGAAATTTATTGATATGAGAATCGTTATTCTGTAAGGTAGAGTTTTATTTTTCACATCAAATATCTCTATCAGTCAACCAATCACCAGTCATTCATTCATAGCATGGAGCACAAAACACTCTATATTGAGTAAGTATACGAGGAAGAATTTAAGTGGCTGAAGTCTTTGAACATAAAAACCAGTAATCGATAATCTATATAATAAATGTTTCAATTTAAAAGGATTTTTTTTACTTCATGGACTTCTTTCTAAAGACATTAAAGCGTGTATAAGTGTAGAAACATCTATTAGTCAGTGATCCGGCCTCTCTAGCTTTTTACGTGTGGTTGTCACTGATTGTAGTAGCGAATCTTGTGAAGGCATTAAAAAGTCGAAATTCAAAAAAACTTAGCTTCAAAATTAATTTTCGATACTTGTAATATTTTAGATGACAGTCAAAAAAGGTTGTTTAACATAATCATTTTTGAGCACACATTATAAATGATATTCTTAAGGGGAAATATCGAGGGTAAATAGCACCGAAAAACTCTCATTTAACGAACTTGTGCGACATACATATTTATAATAATACACTACAAAAAATCAATTTTTATACCTTGCCGTTAAGCTTGATTTGAGAAACGCTGTTTATCCTAAACTAGAAATCCTATTAAACTAGATTATTACAAATGATACACCAAAAAAAAAAGACTTATATAACACCAAAAACTTGTAAACCATCTGCGAATGCATCGATGAAGGATCATAATGATTTCCCAATATTTGCGCTCACGATAATCGCCCTTTAAGCTAATTCGCCGGCCCAACGGAGTATCGGCAGAACTATCTATTTTCTGTTGCGGACGGACATCAATCATTCCCGCCGATAGGTGGTGGTGGGGGATGTGCCTAAATAAGTGATTATTTGCGGGAGTATTTTTAGCAAGAGGAGCTATTCATCACGATCGGCGATGAACGACTGGACGCGTTTTTGTCCATCAAAACAAAATTCTCGTCGCTGGAAACCGTTCGCGACGGCTATTGATTCCGCGGACGCTTTGACCAGTAAGTAAATGATGACGGTTGGGGTCTTATCCTTATGGTTGAATGGTGGGCTTTCATGTTACAGTGGAACGTGACTAATTCGAAAGTTTACAATTCTAATACATCTCGAATTCGAATTTTTCTCTGATCCCTTGAATTTTCTGTTAATATAACACTGAAAGATCTTTTGTAAGTCGAATTCTTCGGTTTATCCGAAGTAAAAATTAAAAATAAAAAAAAAGATTTTATTTCTGAATTTCGTCAGCTAAATACGTCCGTATCTTGTGAATAGTAATTATTGTAAGGTAATAATTTTTTAAACCCTAATTCAGTCGAGGACCCTACTGCTGTAGAAAGTATTCAATCTAAACCTGTAGGAGTGGTTTCCCCTAAAGTTTCTCGTATACGCCCTAATACGGGAGGAGAAAAATACTGCTTTCATTATAAGAGAGCATAAAAATAATTGTTTCTTAAAGTATTTATTTTTAACAGCAAAGCGAAACTGTTTTTGATGTGACATCTTATCCAAAAATCGGTACTCGCAGAAAAAAACAATTCTTAATAAAGTCACCCCAAAATTAGCATGCAATAAGAATGATTTTGTGTATGTGTACCGAAATTTGAAAACACACACACACACATACAGACACACACACACACATACACACACACACACACACATACACACACACACACATACACACACACACATACAGACACACACACACACACTCCTGTTAATTACATTTTTTAAAGTTAATTTATGAGCTTCAGGCTTTTCATATCTATATTATACTTTTCCGTAACTGGTAACATGCCCCGTATTTATGAGGCTAAAATTTAAAAAATCGGTATTTTGACGACACCGAAGCCCCAGTTCCCTTCACTCCCTTCCTAAGTGTGGGGAAGGGATATCCTATCCAGGTTCAGTGCGTCAATGGTATTCAATTATGTGTAAATGTCATATTACATACTAGCTCTAATAAAATTATAGTTTAAATATATCTGCAGCTTCTTTTTGATTTGGGTATAAGTGCGTTATATTTTGTAATTTTCTATGCAAAACTAAAGAGATGGGAAAAATACTTAAAATGTCGAGTGAATTCTTGGTATACATCGAGCTGTCAGAAATGTTGTTATGAAAATATTTCGAGCAACATTGCTGTGTCAAAAATAGAAAAAAAGACCGCGCATATGTCTGTTTACCAAAGTATAAGTTTCACCGCAAAAGGATGTCTGTCAAGTTCTGGAAAGCCAAGATATAAAATTCTTTTGCGAAATAATTTATTATGCATTCCAAACTTTGTAGTAAGAATTTCGCCTGCTTCTACGATGATAAACTTTGAGGAGAACTAAAGGAAATACTTCGTCGTCCTTTTGACAGGTTTAAAATAATCCTTATTCATTATGCTTTCGCTGAATATTAATTACATAAGTAGCGTAATTATAATTAATTAGTTTATTAATTATTCGGTTTTAGGAAATTTTGCTGTTCGTCTTGCCGTTCCCCATGATCCTTCTACTTTTATATATGTTCCAATATCCTTCACCATTGTGGTTCTTGGTGCTGGAGATTAATAGTTATGGGGATGATTTGTTTTGAATAATTCATTACGCAAAGTAAATAATTGATAATCTTGTGCATGGGTGAAATTTTTTCGATTTATTTATGTCAAAATTGTACCGCATTTTTTCCCAAAATCTACCTCTCGCCTGTGACACCGGATAAAATGTGAAAACCGCGAAGTGTAATGCGGTTGCTGCTCATTTTTGCGCATTACTGTGTTTCTTGATAGTATAGATTATTTGTTTAGATGGTCAAGTAGTGCGAAATGTAATTAAAAAGAACAGCGGGAATGATCTCCCATCGACGTTTTCGAATTCTATCGCAATACGCGATTTGTGCTTTGTAGTACGAGGGCCATTTTTTAAAAACCTCAAATGGACTATAAAAAAAGACAAGAATAGAGGACAAAACGAATTTATTACCAAAAGCAGTGGCGAATCTGGGAGGGGCTATCGGGCTGCAGCTCCTCCCCCCAGAGCTAAACCAAAATTCTTGATTTCATTTAAAATCACTACAACTGTTTGTTCTTCATTTTCAATTTTTTAAAAAAAATGATAAAAACGTGACAACATTGCTTTCTGGCTTGACAGGCTCGAATATTTTTCTACTTTTCTAGTCATTCCACTTATACTTGTAACCTTGACACGTTCGAAGATATTATTTGGCTAGTTATTTCATTGTATTTTTCATTAAATTATCGAAAGTATTGTAGTGTCCTTTATGATTCGTATTGTCAAGTGAGGAAAGTCTGTGAAGTTAAAGTGTTTTGGTTTACATAAGCCATGAGGTTTGACATTTTTCACTACGATACAAAATTTTTATGATCTCAGCCCCCCCCCCATCAAGACCCGAATCTTGGATTCGCCACTGACCAAAAGTAATGTACAAACATGGTTACCTTTGGTTTAACTTACATGGTTCAAAATTTATGATGTGGGTTTCAGTTACTAAAAAAAATATTGATTGGAATAAAAGAAGAAAATATAGTGTCCACGTTTAAAAAAGTAGTTTATGACCACTGTCAACATGTCACTTCCGAAATCTTATATCACACAAATTTTAGGCGTTTGACCCACGACATCAAATTTAAAATCCTTTATGACGGAATATTTATCAGATTCCGGTCTCGAAAGCAAATTCTTCTTCTTACGAACCCAAGGCACTGCAAACAGCAAGACCAATTATATATATGAAATGAACACTTTCCGGAAAACAAGTATTTACATTTTATTATCAACACAAAATAGCATTTTTTCGTATAAAATTTGGGAGAATCATTCTTCTAAGTTAAAGTAAAAGAAAATTTATTTTACTTCAAATGAAGATTAAAATAACTTTTTTGTGAATTCGTATGTTTATTTTTGCATCCACTGTTCGAAAATATGGTGTAAGTTTACAAGTAATTGCAATATTAATTAAAGAGTACGTTTATTGACGGTATACATATATACATAAATATAATTTAAAATATAAGGTTATTTCATTTAAAGTTTGATCTGGCATTATATAGGGCTCCTTGAGAACATACAAAATTCGCTAGTAACTATGCGAGGGGTGTTCATAAAGCACCGGGATATATGCCTGACCTTCGAAGCTGAAAGATGCACATTGAAGAGGTTTGGCAGATATTGACCTTGAGCCCTCCCACGCATGCACCGAAAATTACAAGGACGTAGTTCCCACTACTTGTGTAAAAGAAGCTTTGAAAAATATGGTGCTGTGCTGCTTTGAATTTTTATGGAAGAGAAGGTTGAGCAGAGAATCTGCATCAAATTCTGGGAAAACTTGGCAACATCAACCTGTGATGAGACTTATGTAAAATTAAAAAAGTATAAGAAAGATTACATGAGCCACACAAGAGTTTATGAGTTCTACAAACGTTTCGAACATGGCCGTAAAAACGACGAAAGTGGTAACTTCCAAAATACTGAAAAATGTTAAATCATCCAAGATATGTGTTCAGCTGTTCAAGAAAATCTTCGTTATTTTGTGAGTTATTTGAAGATGCAGCATAAGCCATGGTTCAGTCCAGTCCATTCTGACTGAAGATTTGTATCTGTGTTTGTCAAGTTTGTGCTGAAATTGATTTCCGCAGACCAAAAAGACTGGCTTTCAGCTGCCCTCGATCATCTTGAATGTGCTGAAAACGATTGTAACAGGGGATAAATCGTAGGTTTATGGATATTATTGAAGGAAATGGAGCGCAGTTTTCAACTCAACTTTCTCTGCCATAAAAAATGCGACGACAGCACAGTATTGTTACAAACATGCAAAGTCGCTTCCCAGCAATGTGAGTCTTATGGTTGAGAAGAGAGTTTTACAGGGATAAGTATGGGACGGCCAGCAGCAACCACGTCTGATTCCCCGACCTTGACGACCATCTTGGCGACAAATTTGGCGACTTTGGCGACGAAATATAGGATCTCAAAGGTACTGGAATCTTCTCGATATTTTTATTAGAAGAGAAGATACGCCACGAATGTGCTAGACCCTTCGATGTGACGTCACGGCCTGCCAGGGAAAACTATATAAGGAGAGAGAGCGCTTAGACGACGGAAGTTGTTGTTGATCGACTAGGATCGCCTTGGAGCGCGAACGTCTTTGGAGTCCTATCCGCTGTGCGAGCTAGTAAGCTGGTGAGCTGAGCGCTATTGAAAGTGCAGTTATTGTCGTTGCTAGTTGTTTGCTGACTGTTTGTGTTGTTAAATATCAAAGTCCTGAACTGTTATTACCTGTGAATTGTTGCATATTTATATTGGTAATCTGTGCAAGAACTATTGTTTTCCTGTACCTGTGCTACGTGTTTTCCTGCATATTTGTAAATAAACCTTCATCTATCCTATTAAAATTCGAAGGTAAACAAACGTATGTATGTATGTATGTCCGCTATCTTCTCACGAACCGCTGAACGGAGAAGCACGCGTAAAGTACCAAAAGATGGGGAATAATCCAAGGAATCCATTTCGGCCATTTAAATTCCGAAATTACAATTAGTTAAAAAGATATCAATTAAAAACGTCAAAATGAATGAATTGACGTGCTGCTATCTATTGGCAGAATGGTGAATTCATTCACGGCGAATTCTTTTTTCCCCTATTATTAGTTTTCGCATCCGGTGTTGCATTTTTTTATTATTTATTTAACGGAAGTTGGCATTTCCTTTTGAGCGATCTTCTGTGTTCTTCTGTGTTTGTATTTATTAACAATTGAAAAAAAAATCGTTTTCCTGCATTTTTCTTTCTTTTTTTTTATCGTACGGTGTTTCGCAACATTTATGTTTGTTGGGGGAAAATATTTAATTATTTTTATCCGTTTTATTTTTTCTTTTGCAAAACAAATATCATGCTAATCTGTTTTAATTTATAAGCATAAGAATTCTCGCGTTTTCATCCAAACCAAACTGCTTTAAGGTAGTAAAAGAGCTAGAACGGAAAGTTTTAATCCAACAAGAGAGGATTCAAAACAGATTTACGTTTGTTGGGGAAGCTTAGTGACAATATTTGTAGGGAAAAAAACAGAGGCGGGCATATGAAAAAATGTGGATTCCAAGAAATGTTGGGTTATTAAATTAACTATAAGGTAATTAAAAGGTCGGATTTAACAATTTTAATTAAACATTATAGGATTCAAAGGATTTTTTACGTTTTGGGGGAAACGTAACGTTTACGTTAGCGACAATATCTGTAAAAAAATAAACCGAGGCGGGCATATGAAAATTAGTAATAAAAAGACTAGATTTGAAAGAATATTTACATTTGTTGGGGAAAGTAAGTGACAATATTTGTTGAAGAAAAAATGGAGCCGGGCATATGAAAATATGGATCCCAAGGCCTCACGTGATCTCACTTCTCTCCGCCCTGGAATATCCCATTATTCAAGATTGCCCGTGCAACGCCGGGAAATGCAGCTGGTTCTCCATTATCCTGCGTGTTGGACTGTTTACACCATACACCCACAGTAAGACTTTGGCAACAGTATACATTTTGCAAAGCTCTTTTATACAGTAATGTCTGGAGTCAGACCTTGTCACTTTTGGTGCATGTGTCAGAGGTTCAAGGTCAATATCTGCCAACCGTCTTCACTCTACGTGTTCTAGTGTTGAGGGTAGGGCACTTGTCCCGATACTTTTTGATCATCTTCGTACGTCATGCGAAGTTTTACTTTATTGATTTGAGGAATCTTATTGAAATTTCAATAGATTGCTTCTGTTGGTTAATCTTTCTTTGCAATGCAACACCACCTTCATCAAAATCACCCTTAGCGTAAATATTAGATTTTTATCAAATGCGCTATATTTTAATTTTTTAGAAAAGAAATTCTCATTAAAAAATTCTGACTTCCTTTCGAATCCATTGTCTGTGAACTGTCATATAAATAAACAATATAGCCAACTTATAAAATGAACAAAGCTGCAAAATTACTAAATAAAAAAAAGAATCCGGTAGTAGACATTTTCAAGGATTACCCGCATTTGAAAATTGGATCCTTCGTCAACCGAAAAATCCCAGATTGAAAGAGAAGAAAGACCTTCAAAGATCAAAATACTACAATTTTGCCTTTAATCTTCTGCCTTAAAAGGCAGAAGATTGTGCGATTTAAAGTACTAACAGATACAAGCAAAGCTACCTGATTATAAAAATTATTTATTTCATACGTTAATTCTTCATGTTTTTTTAAATGTATTACTCTATTTCCAGACATTGATCTTTTCTTTTCATTTTCAAAATACGAAAAGAAAGACGATGTAATCAACAAAATCAGAAGCTTCGATAAAAACACCTAAGTAAAATGATATAACTCAAAGAAAAGACCTGCTCTCAACGATAATTTGCGTTATCGAGTAATTAGTCTCCTCCAAATATTCAATATTACGGAAAATTAAATACTTTTCGTGATAAAAATGGAGTAGCAGATAACGCGTAATTAATATCGACACATCCTTCGTGGAAATTAACACTTTTTTGATGGCGCTTCATAGAAAGATATTGACGTAAGGAATCACCGCTTCACTTGCCTTATCGACAAAGTCACGTGACATGTGCTGACGGCCTGGAGAGGCAGACTGATCCATCACTCAAAAATAAAAAATTACCCAATTAAATATCCGTGAAAGTAAATGTAAAAACAGGAGCAAATTTAATATTTGAGTTTTGGAAGGATTTTAATACTGAAAATGAGAATATTTTCTGATTATATTCATCATTTTTATGTGCTTTTATTTAAGATGACTTGTTTTATGCGTGTAAAGATGGAATTTTGTATTCGAGATTTCACTCACTTTCTGATGTACGAAACTTCTGAAATTTTGTGGAGTTGTGCGTTCCCGATCACAATGCAATATTTTGATGTTTTCGACACTTAATTTTCATTTAATCGATAAATTACCACATTTTGATTTCACACCAGAGGTGACATTGGGAAATTGGATTTGAGAAAGTAATTGAATGCCAGTTCTATAATATCTATAACGATGAAATATGAAAATATTGAACACAGAAAAAAAATTAACAAAAGTTTCTGAAAGCACGTTTTTATTAATGTAACAGAAATTAGATTTTTTTAAAAATCAAAATCATGGAGCGTTAAAGAAAATTATAAACGCATGAGGTACTGAAAACTATGAAATATGAGGATTGAGCTCCAATAAATATCTGAAAACATAGGCGGATTAAGCTTGTTGCGGACCCCTGGTGCTAAAATTCTAACTAAATTCTGACTAAATAAATTATTAAATCTTAACTAATTCTGTCTAAAATATTACACATAAATATTTGTGTATTTCGACTTTTTAATCATTACGTTTTAAAATAGTACGGTTTTGAGTTCTTTTAGCCATTACAATTACGTTATACGCATACTTACCATTATGTTACGTAATATTTATAATTAGTTTAATTAATCTATTTTGATTATTGAGAACCATTGAATTCAGATATTTTATTTTTATGTCTTAGTGCTTTCTTATATCTTAAAACCCTGTACATAAAAAAAGTATTTGCAAACTAAAGACTCGTTGAATGAAAGGAAATGTAATTAGCTCTTTTGCAGTAAAATTTCTTTATGCATCAATTTTGAATTTATAACTATTAACTAAATAACATTTAATAAGTCATAATGGTAAGAAGATAATTAATTTAATGCTAAATATTGAAATATGAAATATGAATTCTAAATCATTTTAAAAATTTAGAATACTAAAAATGAATCTACAGTACGAGTCGTCCTTTATCTCGCGGCCAGCGGTGCTCGCGTATTGCGCCTTGTTTTTAATCCGCCGCTGTTCAAAAGAAAGAAAATTCCTAAAAATATGCATTAAGTATGTTTAAAATTCCAATTTACTTAGAGGGTATCTATTACATCCTCACGCTTTTACGATTTTGTTTCAACCCCCAAATTTGCGATAAAGTAACATTTCTATTTTTCAATGCAATAATAAAAGCGCGTTTCTAAAAATTTTGTTTATTTTTTATTATTACAGAATATTATCATTCTCCAGCTAGATGTTCTTTTGTGTGGAAGGCTGGTGGGGCCTGAAAAAATCTGCGCAATAAATAAAGAAAATCAGCTAGTGGTAGACTAGTGGAGCAGAGTATTGCTTACACAGAAGCACTTATTTTGTTATTTGAGATTGCTTGTTGTGTTTTTGTATTTATCTGTGCTGCTTTTCTCCATATTAATTGATGCACTAATAATTCAATTTAGGTTGTTGTGTTTATAAATTCAAAATTCTCGCCTTCTAATGAGCGCCTTATACCGTCTGGGTAAACAGAGTGGGCGTGCCCAAATACAATAGTAGAATACAATAGAACCTCGATTATCCGAGCTTATAATCAAAAACCTGCTAAACATAAACTAAAATTCAATTTATTTCTTTTCTTTCGACAAGTTTTTTCAAAACCGTTTATCTGAAATTATAAAAATGAGTCCGGAAAAAAAATTACGTTTTAACATTGGAACTGTGTTTAAATTTAGACCTAGCCATTTTGAATGAATGTCAAAGAAACAGTCAGGTTCTTCTTATATACCTATATATCAAATATGTGCGCAACTGCTTGTGGGATTTCATTAATTTCCATTAAAGCAGTTTTGTGCTCAAACTTACGACGCAACGATTTTCGTTATATTTTAAAAACTTCTGATTATAAATAAATTTTTAAAATTAATAATGTTTAATACGATTTTAAAATTGCAATTTTGTATACATATAAACGACATGTTGAAATAAATTGGATATTTGTTTTTTAAAGTTATTGTTGTGCTTAAATTTTTGACACGCAATGTAGAAAAGATGATGTCCATTCATACAAATAAGAATCCTGGATACGCATAAAATGCTGCAAAATCTTCCTTCTAAAAGAAAAACTGGAGAAAAGTCACAGAGTGTAGTATATGTGGATGGAGCAGCTTTCACTTTGCTCACAAGAGTTTTAGAGTGTGTCAAAGAGGTGCAATTTACAATGAGCACTGCACTTTGAGGCTCTCTGGGATGAACTATTGAAAGTCTGAGAATCTCTATTTTGTAAGGAATTTGTCTGTCTTAAAATACTCATTTTGGAGAAAGTGTTTGAGATGTTTCATTGTTTCTTTGGGAATTTTTTTTCTCTGATGATAACTTGGTAGAACAATTCAAATAGAGCCCAATATGATAAAAAAATCCAGCTATTTATATTAGTCAGAAATCTTTGTTCTAAAACTTCTACCGAAGGTCTTACACCATACGTAATAATCGAAGGAAAACGAACGATGAAAATGTAAGAAAGACAAAGTAAAAAACTATCAAAGAAATTGATGATAATAAAACGAATTATAGTAAAAAATACCTTCAGATGAAAAAGAAAATACGTTAAAATTAATTGGAAAATAACCGAAGTGGTTTTATCAAGCATTAACTATTATTATTTAATGGGCGGTTTGCGGATTTGAATGTAAAGGAAACGCTGAGCATTAGATTCAACCCGTTATTTGTTTTGAGCAAACGATACATTTTCGTTTCCTGAAGATAAAAGAAATGCCCACTGCTAAATCATTTTTTAATTAGTTTTTTCCGTGAAACATCTAACACTCAGAGGTGCAATTAAACAGTATGGGGCCCACGGAAAATGTTTAGAGTGGGTCCCATTTTTCAGTTCTGGAGAATTGGAAAACATCAGTATCTATGGGTGTATGCAATTTATAACATACGACGACCCACACGACCGACAGCGGATCCCCGCTGTTGAGAATGGAATTTCAATTGCGTTCCCAAACATCAGCCGCCGTCTGAAGATGAACATTAGTGGTCAAATGACCGGATGTGGTTGGGGGCGTCCTGTAAAAGTGAGCATGGGAATTCGAGACTCCTTCTTCCTTATATAACCGTGACTTGATGGCGAAGCCTGAAATCATTGAGAGGAGAACTTGCAGTATGTCCAGCCGAAGTGAAAGTTCAAAAACCCGGCCTTTGGCCGAAACTCGTCTTCTTTGAACTCTAAATAGTGAATGAGACGGCCCCGCCTGGGTTTTGTATATAGACCCATTTAATCCAGATATCTATAAATTCTTCATAAAATTATAGTGAAATTGTGTACCGCAAATAATTATTTTTATGATCTTAACTGTGAGTATCTCTGTAATTAAAGCTTAGTTTTAGGACGCCACAAATTATAATACATCGGGTCGCACATTTTACCAATCGCGCTACTTTATAGTTACGTCACTACTAACACCGTAACAAGCTTTAACGCGTAACTATTGTAAGCCAGTAAAATTTTGAGACAACGTTGTAAGCATATTAAGTGTATTTGAGAAGGAAATTTGACGTTCATGCTTTAGTGTTTTGTCCAGGTTGTGTAAGCAGTTTTGCATAACTTGATTGAATAATTTGCAAAAATAACTGTCTGTCGACATTGTCTGAGACATTTCGTTGAATATTTAAAAGTGCTGTTGATAATTTCAATCCCTGACGTAAGCTTCGTAAATTGTAATTAATTAAGGAAATGAAATGCATTATCTGAGTTTCGTTGGAAAGTGACTCATACGCTAAACCTCATGCAATTTGACGAAATTTTCAAAGTAATCGCAACTTTTTAAAAAAATAGGAAATATTGCTGACTTGCATATATTTGTTTTTATCAATATGCAGCATCTGCTATGTGAAATTCTTCGTACTTAAGCTATTCTGAATTTAGCGGCAGAAGTATTTCGAATGAAAATATTTTAAATGGGAATTATGTAATCGATAATTGACTACCATTTTAAGTTGTCTGTTGAAAACTATACTTAAACGTTTGCTGAGAAAACTAAATCAAGTCCACTCTGTTGAACAATAGATTACATAGAATCTATAAAAATATTTTTCTTGTGTAGCTCCCAAAAAACGCGTTATTAAGCAAAAGGATTTGGTAACATCTATAGCAAACGATAGATCACGTGATTTCATTTTCCAAACGTAAATATGTTATTGAAGTTATGAAAGAAAAAAGATACAGAAATAATAATAATAAAAAAAGAAATGGCTATTAACTTTACGAAAAATAATTTGTTCTTTAGAAATGGTAAAAACCTAAATTATTTGAAATAATATTTTTTAAAAAAAGTGTGAGTGTACATTAAACATTTCAAAAACTCCTTAACTTATTTTTACAATTACACAATGAAAATTAAGAATAATGTGTTTTTAATCCTGATTTTTTTCCCTTTTCGGCTACCTGTGTAACGGTTGACAATAATCAAATGCATCGTGGCGTCCAAACTATATCACACGCCTGATATACCACTAGCGTGATTTACTACTTTCTATCAAAAAACGGAAATTCATTTGAAATATATGATTAATAATAATTTAAAATTTCTCGGGAACTATTGATCATATCGAGATAAATTTTATATCAATCGATAGCAAATTTTATTTCACTATTTTAGAGCTATTAAATTTGAAATTAGAACGACAATTACTTTTTTAAATTTAAAATTACTGAAATTTAGGTGCTCTAACAATGAAATAATGCTGTTTAACGTCTCTCAGTGCTATGGCGCGAATTTTATTGTTGGTGACGTCAGACCGTTACCGGATCAGTGAGAGACAGATCTGGGCTATTGCATTAGTAATAAAACTATGCTTATATATCTCAGTTATTCAAACTTTTATTTTAATGAAAATGTTAACTAAAAGTTTGACTTTGAAATTCTTAAAATAGTTTAAATAATTTAAAGTTTGCAAATGCAATCTCATACCCGCGAGTATTTGCAAGATGAATCAATAAAATTAGTTTGCATATCAGTATACGCGCACGAACCTAAACATTGGATGCGCAACTGCTCAAACTGTCTACAGCCATAACCTGTCTATAGCAATAGTTTTTCCTAGGTAGGCCTCCTACAATATCATTAAAAACAGCGTTTACTGTTTTATAAATGCAAATTTCTTTCTACGTGTTGGAGTAGCTGTTATAAAATCTATTAACATTCGCAGATAACTCGCGCATTGTTAGTTAAATTTTATTCAAAACGCAGATTTCATATCAACTGCTCTACGGATATTCAGGATAGGGCTTCAACAAGTTAGTTAATTATATTAACGTCCCGTTTTGAAGCAACACGAGGGCTATTTTGGGACGGACCTCGTAATTTTGAACCACGGTCAGATGACGAGGACGATACCTGAGCTGGCACCCCCTCTCCAAACTTCCACGCCACACCAACGGGAGGACGTTTGACCACTACGGATGATTTAGCGTGCAAGAGGCCCCATACACGGCGGATCTTCAGTGAATCGGGTCTCGAACCTGGAACCCTCCGGCCCCTGCTAGAGGACTCCAAGAAATATCTTAAACGCATATTTTGAATTTGGTTCTGTAAGCATATTTCATTTATGGCTGTCAAAAGCATGATTGTAAATTATTTATCGTTAATCGAGGGAATGCTTACAGAGGAATGGCAAGAGGTAGCTGCTATTTCATTTCTAATTTAGAAAGAAAACGCAACAAAACTTCGATTAACCGTTGCCGTCCGGACCAGGGATGTGACGGATAACCGAATGGACGGATAACAGAAACCTCTCAACGCACATGTACAGTAAAGTGATCTCACTGAGACGAAAATGAAAATAAAATCCATTTAAAGTGAATGCTGCATACATGTTGCATTTAATTTTATAAAACGATCAATATAAATTTAAATATAAGAGTGTCACAGTCACATTTTGTCTCGCCCTCCTGCCGGTGGATGGCGCTGCAAGGACCTTTCGCAATCAGAAGCAAGATACACACAGAGTGGCTTGACTGTTCGTGCGAGAAGGTCGCCTTTTTTCCTCTCACGGGGACGGACATGCATAGAGAGTTAAATATTGTAACTTAATGTAATGTAATCTTAGTTAATCCAGAATAATTCTATGTGGAAGATATGAGAACAATAAATTTAATTTAATTCAACTATGGCCCAACTTTATTTTAACCGTCGATTTCACTTCCGGTGAGCTAGCCGCAAATGGAGGTTAAAAGAGTAATAACGTGCAGAAATATATTGTAATACAATACACCTACGTCACTTTGACGATGACAGAAAATGACTGTTTAACGAGTGACGGTTAATAGAAGTTTTACTGTACTGCAAGAACGTCAGTTAAGATATGTACGCTGTAGAATAAGTTACGACAGTGGCGAATCCAGGGGAGGGGCTATCGGGCTGCAGCCCCCCCCCCAGAGCTGAACCAAAATTCTTGATTTAATTTAAAATCACTTCAACTGCTTGTGCTTATTTTTCATTTTAAAAGAATAGTAATAAAATCGTGACAGCATTGCTTTCTGACTTGACAGGCTCGAAAATTTTCCTACTTTTCTAGTCATTCCACTTGCACTTGTAGCGTTGACGCGGTCGAAAACATTTTTTGGCCAGCTATTTCATTATATTTTTTATTAAATTATCGAAAGTATTGTAGTGTTCTTTATTATTCTTATTGTCAGGAGAGGAAAGCCTGTAAAGTTAAAGTGTTTTGGTTTACATAAGCCATGAGGTTTGACATTCGTCACTACGATACAAAATTTTTATGACCTCAGCCCCCCCAGACCCGAATCCTGAATTCGCTACTGAGTTACGAAATGTACATTTTATCATTTAATAAATGCTTGTTTTGTCTTTAAAAATGCCTTATGAACGACTGAATTAAATAGACAATCGCACAAGATTCCGACAGTTCCTTGTTGCACAACTGCGTCTAATTTGCTCTATCATGTACTTGGTTTTTCCACAGATAAGGGACATGATGCTCTCGATCTGAACTTTAATAAAATACTGCTTTCAAATATTTCTCTTTATCTCATAAATATGCCATTTATTATTCACATTTACGAGCAAAATTTGTAAATACCGTGCAATATTCATTTTATCTCACATATATATTGAGTGTATGGAGTGGCAGTTATTAAAAAAATGCTTACAAAGTCAGCTCATATCGTAACTTATCCCGCTACTTTGTACATAACAACTTCTGGTTTTGTAACAACGCTGTAGTTTCATCTAGGTCTGGGTTCTTAAATAATGCAAGCTGAGTTAGAGATACGACTAAATTATGCTTTTCACTCGCATTCATTCTAGACAGCGTCACAAACATAAAAAACCTAATTTTATTACCCATAAAAGTCGTATGTAAGAAACAGTCAGTGAGATTTACGAACAAAATATGAAGTCTATGCAATACCAATTGCATAAGTTGAAGTAATTTTGACCGGTTTAGTAAAAATGAATATTTGTATATGTTTCCGAAATGATAAATATAAGATGCTAATGAAATGGATGTGCTTCTATCTGCTTTAATATTCTGTTATTTATTGCAGCACAGTGAAAATAAATATTCTACAAATAGGAAGCGTGTTGCTTGTATTAAGAAAGGACCACGGTGGCCTTGTTGCAGTCACAGCTCTGGAACTGGGTTCCACGAAAGATCTGTCAAGTATACAGACCCCGTGCGTGCTAATTCTGTCGAGGGTTAGTTGCCTTTCGACTGGTGTGGCCTGGAAGTTTGGAGAGGGTATGCCGAATCAGGTGCCGTCCTCATCTGACGTAATTCGATGCATGAACTAGTGCAAAACTGTTAAGGGGTTAATCTTACATACATTAATTCTCCGTCGGGCGCAACCGCCCTGACAGACACAGCTCAAATGTTTTTGTTCTCCCTCCACTTCCAGGAAGGGTGGAAGTCTGTCCATTCCAGTAGTCTGCTTTCTTTATTTGATGTTTGGATAAATTCCATTCTTTCCCCATTTTTATATATTTTAGAATCGCGTATGAAAATGTTGAATTGAGTAACTTATTATGCAAAAATTTTAATATGGTAAAAGAAACACAACTTTTCAATCTTTTTCACACTTTTATTCAACTTAACTTTTTTCATGCTTGCAAAGACGGAATTTCGCAACCAATTTTTCATTCACTTCCTGATGTGCTAGAATTTTGTAAATTTATGCACTTATGTGTATTCAACTTATTAATATAAGTATGTTTTTAAAAACATTTTTTAGTTAATTTATTGTTTTTTTTTCTTCTCATTTCTGTATATTTTAGTATCGAATATGAAAATGTTGAATCAGTAATTCGTTATGCATGAAGTACCAATACAGTCTAAAAAACCCTTTCCAGCCATTTTTTTATCACAAGAAAGTGACTCTACAGGCTGTGTGTGAGAGAAATATTTTTTCCAATTTTTTTTTACTACACGAATTTTTTTTTCTTTTGTCCTTCTGAAGTAGGCGTAAAAAGACTGATATACTGGCAAGAGGAAGTATTGCGGAAAATTAAGGAAAAATAAAAGGCAAGAGCCGAACAGACTCTAAGTGCACTTAGGCCTCAATTTTTTCCCACTTCCATACTTTTCGCGGCCTATAATCAAATTCCCTGCGAGTTCCTGCGGACCTGCAAGTCGAGGATACTTTGTGGTTGAAAGGTTTTTTAGTTCCCTCTTTCCCGCGCTCCACTTCGACACGATGGCAGAGACTATAATCCCGTTTAGAGGCGAAGTAAATACTTTCTACAAATTCCGACATGAATATTTATGCTGTGTAAATTTCATTTCAGACGGTGTTTTTTTGCCAGTCAGAAGATTTAAAAGTTCAGCAGAATTGAAATGATTAGAATGCACTCTCGCATTCTCCATACCCTATAGAAAAAAATATCTAATAAAGACAAAATAACAATAATAGAAGCAATTTATCTGGTGCGGGAAAGTGCAGCATCACCCAGAAAAATTTGCCAAGTACAAAGATATTAAAATAAATTAAGGAAAGTTTTAACTGTGATAGGGGTAAAAATACAATAATATTAACAAAAAAAAGAATGAAAAACACCGAGGAGGAAGAAGAATCCGATGGATTATTTCATCAGAGGCCTCCATCCATGAAAATTCAAAATTAGAATAGGTTTTCTGTCGAGGAAAAACGACTTTAAGGTCGAAATTAAATTTTCCTCTGAGGCCTGAACCTATTCCGGAAAAATTGGAATCGAAATAAGGAAAAAAACATTTATCCACAACGAAGAAATTCAAAAGAGTCTTTTAAACATAGTCTGTAAAAAAGGGCTTAAAATATCTTGCATCTCTTTGTTGTGGAATGAAAAAAAAAATTCAACTTGAAGATTCTGATGAATCTCCGCGGTTTAGACCTCCTGAGGGGGGGGGGGGGCGGAGAAAAAAATCTTTACACATTTTTATGCCACTCGACTTGTTGCATCTCTGTAAAGATGGAATTTTTCATACTTCCAGATATGCTATAGTTTTGAAATTTGGTTTCTTGTAGGTTCTCAATAACAACGCACTATTTTAATATTTTTCAGAACTTAATTATCAGTTAATAAATTTATTTAATTAAATTTGATTCCGTTCATGTGACACCAATTGATACGGAGTTCGAAGAAAACGTTTATCAGAAGATTCTAATATTTATAATAATGAATCATAAATAAGGGAACTAAAAAGTAGAAAATATTTAAAATAAAAAATTTCTGATTTTTAGCTCGTTAATAAAAGTATTTTCAAAAACTACTTTTATTGAATTTATTTATATTGAAATCTGTAATACGCAATTAAAAGTTATAATAATTAAAATTACCTAAATTATAAATAATTGGTAATATAATGGTAATTTATATGCCTTAATTAAAATTATAATTATGCATTGGATACCTAATGATATGCAAATTGAAAGAAATCGAGTGAGTTTCGGGATCATAGGGCAAATTTACTGAAGTGGGATGCGCCGGAGTTTTACAAATATAAAACAAACTGGTTTGGGAACATACGGAAGCTCGTAGTTATTAGATAAATGATTAGATTTAAAATTTATACTTACTTAATTGAAATAATAATGATTATTTAAAAATTAAATATCGTCGTCGTTCAGGCAAAATTCACCGAGTCCACAAAAAGCTTTTGCCAGACTACAGAAATCAGTTAGAATTTGCAATTAATTATTTCGTGATAGAAACCTGTTATCTAAGCATCAGTATGTCACCCGTTTGAGCTAGAAAATTGCAAAATAATTTTTACAGTTTATGATAACGACTCAAAGTTAATTAAACTTTAATCGACCACATATCGAAACTATAGTTTTGGACATACTAACTTTTGCTTGTTTGTATATTTTATTTACTAACTAACCGCCTTCGGCGACCAGCTTTTTCGCCGGGAATATAATTTAAATTGAATCCCTTATGCATAATTTGATATTCATGGTTCCCTTAACAATTTTAAATTTTAAATTGTGATAGACATTTAACCCATTTTCTTTCAGTAGCTTTGCACCTGTTCTGTTCGTTGTCTGCATGAACGTCCCTAATAGAATAAAGTAACTGGCTGTGTCAAGCAACATCAAATTGCACATTGTCGGCATCAACTTCACTCTTATTACTTTTGCAAAACATCCATTTGAGTTTGACTTTAAAATGGCACGTCACATTTTACTTCCAGCCGCATGTTAGTAGGATGAAAATATGCTGATTAAAACATAGCAATAAATAATATTACCTTAACTTTTAACAATGATAGAGAAACGCACAAATAAATGTTTGTTTAAACAATGAAAACGGTTTGAATTGCGTTGCAACAGTGAAAATAATTGTTTTAAATTATGCCAAAAACTTTTTTTAAAAATTTATTAAAATTAGAGAAAAAATTGTATGGCAACATAATTGATGTCATTGAAAAGATAATGCTTTGCACTTTTAGATGGCGTAAAAATTTTGTTTGTGGTGTAATATTTTCAGAAGGTGCCAAAAATTCGCTTAATTTTTAATTAATTAAAATTTCAAGAAAATGCCTTTGAGGTGCACATTCCCACCCTCCAAAGTATGTTTGTGCCAAATTTCGTAGCTCTAAGTCCAGTGGTTTGCCCTGCAGAGCACCAACACACACACGCAAGCACATTCTCCTTTATTATTAGTAGAGTTGTATGAACCTATCAATTGAATGTCTTCTAACTAAATGTCTTGTTGCGTAATATCAAGGTCACAGAATTAGCTTATTCATTAAGTTTTGTCGTTAGATATGAAAATTCTATCTTAGATGAAATAGTCTTCAAATCTTAAACATGTTTTGTTTATGTCTTTAATATTTGCGCAAGCAAACACTAAATTTAATTTGTAAAAACTATCTTATCTAAGAAAACGTGCAGTTTGCCGATCATCTAATTCTTAAATAAATTCACATAATACGCGATTTAATTTTATTCCAGAATATTGCGATTATTATCATAGTATCAGCTGGAAATTGCATTAATCTGTTTGCAAAGTTTTTGATATTTTTATTTTATGCAGTCGCTTGAGAAAAAGACTCCTTGTGTGCCAGCAAGTAAAAGACAAGACTTACAGAAATAATTAAATTCTCATTATAAATTGTGGAAGGAAGTTTCATTCGGGAAAGATCCAAATGCAGTTTCAAAAAAAAAAAAGAAATGCAAAAATGTATCAAAATTTGCCACGTTGATACTAGCACAAGAATAGTATTCGGGAATGGAGTAAATAATCAAGGCAAAAAGATACAGGTGAAAATTCCATAAATAGATAAGAAATAAATGTACAATAATTGGTCACATTAACACGGACTCAAGGATGGCAATGAAAAATGGAGTATATTATATACAAGGTGAGGTAAACAGAAAAAATAAATAAATAAAAATACACAAATACACATAATATCACCATAAAAACAAGCATTTTTACTTTCTGGTATACGAAGTATACAAAGAGAAAGTACTGTAATCGTCAAAAAATTCGAACTAGAGATTTTGACGAATCTCCACGTTTTAGATCTCCCTGAGTCCAAAAAACACAATTTTGGAATTATGTCTGTCTGTGTGTGTGTCTGTCTGTGAACACGATAACTCGAAAACTATTAGAGCTACGGGGATGAAATTTGGTATGTGGTATTTAAACATAATTTGTATGTTTCTGTCAAATTTTGGACAAAATCCGTCAACAAGAAGTCTGTCTGTCTGTATGTTCGATGTCATACAAACGCTATTATTGGATGGGGTAGCTAGGATTAAATTAAAACTTTAAAACAAAACTGGTACCCAAAGTTAAAATTTAGTCTATTTAATATATATATATATGGATATCAATTATCAAATCAATTTTGGGTACTGAATTATATAACACAATAATAAGCAATTCTAGCAATACTGATATAATTCACCTACCTTTACAGACCTGAAAAACCTAGCTACTATTAAAAGTCAATTTGAAAACAGTGGTAGTACATTGCGCTATATCAATTAAAGAAAAACCAAGTTTAAAAAAATTTAAATAATTTTTTTTTATTTAACAATTATCAATATTGAAATTATTTACTGCCACAAAAATTAGATATATGCATAAAAATTGATGCACAGGAATGAACATGTATTAAACAAAACAAAAAATAAAAATTGTAGCTACACATTAGCACTACAGGCCTAAGAATTATATTTTAGAACACAAAGTAAAAAAAACAACCTAAATTTGATAGAGATGTAATGATCATTATTCTGTGCCACATAACAAACACGTCTTGAATTGATGAATACTATATTACAAGTGAATTTGACTTGTATTCACACTACAATGATATTTGAAGTATGTTACTTGCACACTTTCGCATTTTCATCAGCCGTTTTTTTTTAGACTTGTATCACTCATTCAAAAATCGGAAAAGCTGAATATGAGAAAAAGACGTCCAGCAGAAATTGCAGCTTAAAAGATGATCATAATCTCCATAATTAGTAGTACACATTATTACGATGAAGAAGAAAAATGCTGAAGGTATTACACATATTGCAGATCTTGTAAAAGGTGATGATCATTTATAACTCTGTAACATTGATGAAAACCAGCGTTCATGCCACCACGTAGCAGAGTTCATTTTAAAATGAAGAAGCAAGAACTGCTTTCTTTCACTCACAGCATTTTAATTCACAGATTGTTTTGGAAAAGTGCTGTAGAAAAAAACTTCATTTCATTTTCAGATTATTCATCACTGTGGTTTCTCATACTGTATCCTTCAAGGAATACCAATCAAGAACAAAATATATCTTCAGCTTCAGATTCAAGAATACAAAAATTATTAACGGAAAAATTAAAGCAGAGGCAAGACCCCAGGCCCAACCGGCCCTGGGGCCCGCAGCTGGAACCAAAACAACCACTCCTTCAGCCCATCACAAAAGAAGATCAAATCGTAACGGAAAACGATTCCAGATACAGACGCCCAAAACCTGATTACGCCAAATTCCTACGCGAAAACAAGATGGCGAAGAAATAATCCCGTTGCAAAATTTGAATTTAAAAATTAATAAAGTTGAAACCTTAACTGAAACAACAACAAAAGTTAAAACAAATAATATTTAAATCGAAAACAAAGTAAATAATTAAGAAAAATTTAGATAATTAAAGAAACGGCTGAAAATTATCGTTTGAATTTCAAAAATTGCCAAAGTTGCCACAAGAGATGAAAGAAACTTTAGTGGCAAATAATTAAAAATACTGACAAAACCGAAAAAAGATGTTGATGCAATATTTGCAATCTAACAGCTATAACTCAAAAACTTGAAAAGCCAGATGGATAAAATTTTATACACAGTTTTATCGTCATGAATGTAGCTCCGTATAAAATTTTGGGCCAAATCCGTCAAAGGGTTGACTGTCTGTCGGTCCGTATAATTTACTTTTGAAGAGAATCCGTTTTCTCCACGCGCATGCGTACTGGTTACTGCTGTTCCCGTAATACGGTCTATCTTGGCTCACCGCCAAATTCTTCTCGAATAAAAGTGAATTAATTATGGAGTGTTTTCTTTTAATTTTTCTTTCACGCCGAAACATTTTCTCAATAAGAGTTGCATATTTGATTTGCGGTTAGTTTTATTTTGTATATTTCGTAATGCATTTTTTTCTGAGTGGATTTTGCATTATTTTTAGTCTGACAGAACGAAAGTAGTTGTTAAAAGTAAAGTTATAAAGTAACAAACCAAAATTTGTGTCAATTGATTCATCAGTTCTGTCCTTTACGCTTTTTTAATTTCTTAAGCACTCTGCCAATGTGCATGATATTTTCAACTACAACTATCGGTAGTAAATTTGTTACAATCAGATCGGAGATATTGCTGGCAAACTAAAAGGCTGCTTAGATGTGTGCAAATCTTTTAGTAACTTGCATTAGATAATTGAAATTTGGTATGTGGTCTTCTAATTTATCCACGCGGTGGGAGGGGAAACAGCGCCTTTTTGGGGAAGTATACGAGAAAGTTTAGGGGAGGCCACTCCTGCTGGTTTATATAAGAAACAAAGCAAAATGGTCTGATCCAAATTTATAGCTTTTGGTACTAATACATTTTTTATGCAAAAATAACAACAATAATAATAAAAACAGATAGAAAAATTGGCTTCTTCTAACATAATTTTAGATTAGCTACTCAGTGTGACTGTAAGTTGAACATTCTGAACTAATCAGTTTGTTCTCCACCAATTTATTTAATTGTCAACAACTTCTCTAATTGTGCTATAGACTAATAAGTACGGTTTGAAAGTAAATTATAAAATTTGAGTCTGGGTTTCTTGAGAGTTTTTCTTCCGTATTTGTTTCAAAGTGTGATACAGATCTATAATTTTGGCGTACGGACCGCATATCAAATTTCATTCTTTTAGATCACTGCCTTCCTGAGTTACCTTTAATCATATACATTCTAAAATATAATATATAATTCTAAAAATATATATATAAATATTTTTTTTACTTAGGAAGTTTTAAGATGTAGAATTATACCATTATCTTGATTTCGTATTCATGACGATGATAAAACTTTCTCCATGCACACTTCGTAAACGAAAAAACTTAAACTTCGTAAACAATACTTGCAACAGCTCATTGAGTCGCTATCTGTAAATTTCATGTTTCTAATCATATAAAAGCACAATCTAATTCGCCCGCACTGCACTATTAATATTTAATCTCTCTCCATTCGTCAGTCAATCAACTGACCTAAACTAAGTTTGCAGGATGCCATCCCAGCTCTTAATACAGATTAATATACGTTATCAAAGTCCAGTCGCCATTCCGGAATCACGGCTTCCAATCAAATTTGCTAATACTACGCTACTATCATCGGCCAGTCTTGAATATTTACTTGATTTATCTGAAGCGCGCGCCTAATCAGGGCCTGCTGCCGGGTCCTGATAGAAGGCAGATGCAATTGCTGATCCTCTGACTTGCATAATTTTGCAGAAAGCAGAATATTTGCAGGGGCTGCGGTTGAAATTCAACAATATATTAGTTGATTGCAAATTGATTTTAATCACTTACAGACTTAATATCTGGTTTCGATATGTAAACTACCATTGTGTATTTTGTATGGAACACTAGAAATAGTGTCAACAATTGTGATATTCAGTACATGGGAATGCTAGGCTGCTCTAACACGATATTCTGGAGCGGTGGTTTATGGATCTGAAGCAGTCCATGGCATCCTTCTAAAGAAAATATTTGGTCTTGAGGTCGATGTTAAAATTTCCTCTGACTTTTAACATGCGTATATATATATTTTTAATTTCCTACGCCAACCCTATAGGGTGTAAAGTTTGACATGAGTTGGCAAAAAAAGCACATCCATTTAGCGGAAGTGCTGGACAAAATGTCTGCTGACATTAAAGCTTGCCTTTTTTGGGTGTATGATAGATGATTTACTATTTTCTGACGTGCTCATATTTTGTTTAGCACTCCACCTCTCTTATTCGTACTATTATCTGTTTTGGAAATTTATGCAATCAGCACAATGATTTCGTCAATTAAACGAATTGAATCCTTGCGTGCATGATTAAAATGAGTTAGAATCGTACCACGAGTGGTTAGATAACTTATGTCAGGGACCTAATTAGATAATATGGCCTCAGGAAAATGTTTAGATGGGGGTCCTACTAAACTTCAACTCATCTCTATCACTAATTATACATGTACTTCATTTTAAGAAATGCTTATTCACTCTTCATAATACGTTTAGTTCAGTGTCTAAAGAGCTCTTCATAATACGTTTAGTTTAATTCATTAGTCTAAAGAGCCAAAGATCAGCAGACTCTGTTTTTAGGAGTCGGTTTAAACTAGATACTCTAACATGAAATAAAACCAGATATTATAATAATCGTACGATAAATCGATTCGTGGCAGAGCCACGGTTTGGCAACCGCTGGTTTAGTTGATTTTAAAGGATCTTATAATTTAGAAGGAGTAAGGAAATAACTCCGTATTTATTTGCATTTATAATATATTTACTTATACTTCTGTCCTTGGAGGTAGGAGTATTACTGTGTCTTTGTTCCTATGCAGTCATGCCACTTCGGGTCCAGCCCTTTTAAAACCGTAGGTCCTTGCCATTTTTCCAGATTTACTGCCTTATAGTTACTCTTCTGCTGTCTGTTGCCCAGGTGCTCCACAATTCCTTCTCGGCAATGACCCTTATACGTAGAACTATTACTAATGTTACTGATTTACTGGTTCTGTTTTGTTCTCAGGCGACCACTCCTAGTTTCTTCTTCCTCGCACGACTTGTGATTTCAGTTTCCAAAACACTCGTTTCCTATCTCACCATATATTACTTCAAATAAAATACTATTCAAAATATTATATTTTCTTTTTTATTTTGTTACTTTAATTATTATTTGTTATATTGATTATTTGCTAATATCGATATAAGTAACTTTATTAACCTTCGACGGGATATTTATTTGATAAGTTGTTTATCCGATACTTCCTTTGGTAGACCTATACTGAAGAAGCAGGCTTTCCTACCATTTTAAAATTAAACCTGCGAGAGTGTTCTCCCTTTGACTTTCTAGTATGCTAACACAATGTGGCTCATTATAATCTTCTTGTTATAGTAAAGAAAAACAAGTTTACAGTTTGGACACCTTCCTTTCCTAAACTGAGACCAAAATTTGGCGCAGATCTACAATTTTGTTGATAAGACCACATACCAAATTTCATCCTACTAGGTCACTGCATTTTTGGTTATCGTGTTCACAGACATAATATAACACCACGCCCTGCCTCTGTAACTATACCTTAAAGTAATTTCAGCAGTGTCTCGGACATGAAGTGGAAGAAAATTCACACCACCAGAAGGGGTGGCCTCTCTTAGACCTTACCAAATTCCTCTCACTGCTGCCTAATTATTAAATGCTGTAACCATTTGGGCGCCATAATTTAATTCCTACTAGGGATAACAGTAGACGTTCAAAGAAAGGGGCTTGATTCATTTAAACACTTTTAATCAAACACCAAAGGACACAGCATACAGGGACAAACAATTAAGGACAAAACACTTCAGGACATATAAAATATACAATCATCGGGACAGAACACCATGTTTAATCGTCGACTCCAGAACATGGACTGGCCGTATCCTTCAACAGCCGCTAGGTGGCGAGTTCGGAAAACAGTGTGGTTACTATGCTACAAATTTACAAATGTTGTCAGGAGCGTGTCTATTGGGATGGAATGCTATTGTGCGTTACATTACTACTTAATTTTTTGGCACCACAGAGAATTTTGATAAATGCAACTATGAAACAAAATTACACTATTGCTCATGAAATAACTGGTCACAAGTTATAAGTACATGCAATGGAAAAACTATAAGATGAGAAAGGCAGACCAACAGACGGACATAATTCCGAAAATGGTATGTTTGGCTTCTGGGAGAAAAACATGTAGATTAATTAAAATCTCGAGGTCGAATTTTTAATGGTTAAAATACGTTTTTTACTATAAAATGTTGTTTCTGTTAGATTTCTACGACTTTTTTAAAAATAAAAATTTCTTCAATTTTAGTTACGATTGCTTACACGCAAATGGATGCTTTTAGTAGGGGAAACTAGGGATACTTGACCCTACTTTTATTTTTTCTTATATTTCTCGATTATTTGAGATGCATTATAAAAGGATTTCCATTTAAGAATGAGAAATGTACTTAAAAACTGATATCTCATGATGATACTTGAACCTAAGCTGGGGATGCTTGACCCTAGGGGTAGGGATACTTGACCCTACATGCAAAGATTAGATAAATTCTTTTGATAATTTGTATGTACGCGAAATTCAGATATTAGGTTAAAACTACTGAATTAAAAAAAGCGCTTTATTATCAAAAAATATCAATGAAACTAATATGAAAAATTAAATGATATGGTTGCGATAAAACACAGTTGTTATTAATAAAATCTAGTTAATAAATTAAATTAGTTAAGTCATTACATTAAATTTAGTTATTAAATTAAAATATTGATTTCATCAAATTAAAAAAATTACAGAATTGGAACTGGAAAACTAGCAACTTCATTGGCGCGTTGAAGAATTGACGGTTTTGGAAAATTAAAAAAAAAAAAACACTAGCATCAAAACGCAAAAAAAGATCTAAAAAATGTTGTACAAAACATGAAATTGAGAAGCTAAACTTACTCGGTTCTTCTAATATTTAAAGAAAAATAAAATAAAAATATATTTTAGAAGAAAATTCAAATCAAGAAAGAAATACAAACTCAACAGAAATGTCGAAACGTTAAATAAAATCAAACGATGGCAAATAGTTTCAGCAAAAGATTTTTTATTAATATTATAAATAAATAGATAGATCTTTTGATCAGGTGACTAAAAAACAGACTAATTAAATTACAATTCTTTTTAAAATTCTTACTAAAATAATTATTTTCATTATTTGAAATTATCTATTTAAAAAGAAATCTTATTCATTAAATAAGTACTAAAAATAATTTTTAAATAATTATTCTCTATATTTGAGTTGTCATATTGCGGACAAACTGCACCCAGCAGAAAACTAATCCCAACCACAAAATGAGTTTTGGTCGGCTACGACATCGAAGCTGCATTATCTTTTGATAGATCAAGTATCCCTAACTTGACTTATTCTAAATAATCTAAAAATTAAACCACTTGGAATTAAGATGCTGCATAACATCCTTTATCAAATTATAGCTAGAAGTATGCTGAAAACTCAGAAATATTTAAATTCATCATGTCTTCAATAGTAAACTTTCTATCCACTGAGGGATAGAGTGAAAATTTACTTTCGGATCCCCCAAACATATTTACCTGCACACCATTATGATGACTTTTCAGTTTGGAATGAAAATCCCCTCCAATAGACCGTGTGACCAAAGGTCAAATAGGGATGGCACACACAAATTACCAATTATATCACAATCTGAGAAAATCGAGTAGGGTCAAGTATCCTTAGTTCGCCCCTACTTTGGCGAGATGGGAGGTGGCAATATGTGTGTTGCTAAGTGCAATAATTAAAATTGTATAAAATGTTGTCCTTGAATTGGAATGGCAAAACGCAGGAAAATAAATTCAGTAATAAAAGAATGCATTTAATATTTCCAGTGAATATAAACGGGAAAGCTCACGTTAAAAAAATTTTCGCAAATATAGCACTTTTTTGTAAAGTTTCCTAGTACAGTGAGAAAAAGTATACATTGGTGAAAAATGCGCCATCTTTCTGAAGGATATTGTCCACAACTTTATTCGTATCTGGAATTTTGGTGTACAGATCGCATTCAAAATTTCTTCATCTAGCTCGCTATGGTTTTAAATAATTTAATTTAACTTGACTTGTTTCATGCTTATAAAAATGGATTTGTGTCAATCGATTTCTTTTTACTCACTTCCTAATGTGACGGAGTGTTGAAATTTTATACAGTTGTGTGTTCTCGATGAAAATACACATTTTTATATTTGCAAATTTAATTTTAAGCTAATCGATTAATTTGATAAAATTTTGATAACGTTCGTGATGCCACATGATAGTAAAGTTGAGAAAAAAAGATCTATTTCACGATTCCATAACAGCTATAATAATGAATAATAAATTAATGCCTAAAAAGGACAGAAGTATTAAAATAAAAAATATATTCTTTTAATAGAACGAATAAAAGTGTGCTTTTAGAAATTGTTTTTATTAAAGTTATTTTAATTATTAAAATAAAATATATATACTTTTAATAGAACTAATAAAAGTATGCTTTTAGAACAGTTACAATTAATAAAATTTAACAGATTATTAAAAATTTTTTCTTGAATTAATTAAAAATTAATTAAACCCTTTATATTATACAGAATGGCGCATATGCAGCGTATTCTAATAAATACAAAAACAAACAACAGAATAAAAAATGTTGAAAACAATAGAAAATTAAAAAATTAAAACAGATTAAAAAAGAAAAAACTAGAAAAAATATGAAACAGAAGAAGTAATCAACGATAATAACAATATTTGATAAAGTCTGCTGTTGGGGTTCTCCTCCAATTTCTCCATTTTGATTGATTTTTTCTTTTCTTCTCTTGTTTTCTAGTTTTTTCTTTTATGTGTTTTGGCTATTTTATTATTGGGGAATTTTTGTTCTTTAGTGATGGGTTGGTTAGTTGTAGTAAAATGTATGATGCAATCACTGGATGCTGCTGCGTTTGGCGCGCAAAAAGGTATATTCTTATCATCGTTGATTACTTCTTCTGTTTCATATTTTTTTTTCTTGTTTTTTTTCTCTTTTTTAATGTGTTTTAATTTTTTAATAGTCTATTGTTTCTAACATTTTTATATTCTATTGTCTGCTTTTAGAAATTATTTTTATTAAATTTATTTAATTAACTTATTCCCATTTACACTACTAGATGCCACTTTATGCCCTTGCAGCTAGAAATATTACGATTATCTTCAGTGATATTTGTGAAAAATACGGTCAGGCAGGCAAATTCATAAACATAATTCTAAATAAACCTTTTCAGACTCAGGAATGTCTAAAATTTCTAAACTTATCATAATCTCAACGTGGAACGTTTTGTCGATAACAGTATTTACTCTATGCACACGAAAAACGAAAAAGACTTATTCAGAAACGACGGTTACGGTTAACAGCGAAAGGAGGAAAAAAGTTTGAAAACTCTCTTCACCCGAATAATTGAACAACCTAACAGTGTTTTCCTTTTCGCTTTCATTTAAAAGTTATTCTTGAAGAAATCATGCGCAATAATTTAATAATTGGGAGTTAACTTTATTTCTCCAATTCTCAAGTCCTTCTTCCGTTCGCTTCCCTGCCTCTTATGGGGTGTGTTGCTTCCTGCTGTTAGTTGTCTGAGGTGATTCCAAAAATAACATTCCACTGCTTATGCAAACAAGCAATTTTTCTTAAACGGTTCTGAACAAACACACCCCGGGCTAATGAGAAGTGCGTTCAAACACCGACAAATCGGGACAGAAGAGAAAAATATTTTCCTTCGAAAGCTGCACGTGTTTTACATCAGTCGCGAGTCTTGTGGGAGCTATTTTGGAGCCTTGTTTAAGTTAGCCTGCGAAGCCTTTTTCACCGCGATATTCATGGCGTCTTTATTTAGAGTGGAAAAAGATAGCATCTGTTCTGTCAAAAAGTAACGATGCACGAAATACTGTTTATCTGAGTTATGGATTAATATATTCGGTTTACCCAACCAGTGAAAGTTCCTTTCAAAACTTGCTTCCCGGGAGTTTTTCTTCCCACTCAAACCCCGAGATGAAGACTCTTTAAATGGCTCACTTTGTAAAAGTAGTGGAGAAGAAAACTTTTAAACTTTTGTTTTTTAACTCGCGTAGCTGATGTTTAAAACCTATCTCAGTAAATTGGACTCTTTGCTTTTATATTTAACTGACTTCCCAGCTAAAAAAATGTGCAGAAAAATATTTTTTTGAAGTTTTTTTTAAGATTTCTGCAGATTTTTTGAAGACAGACAAAATCTGTATTTTTTCTTCAACTTAATCCGCATAAAATCTGCACAAAAATTTCTTATTATATTTTTCTCTAAATATTTTGCAGATTTTTGTAAGTCATGTTTCAAATACCTTCAGATTTTCAACAGACTTTTTTAAAAGAATTTTTGCAGATTTTGTTTAGTTGGGATACATTGATTTTATTTCTTATTTTCTAATGTATGATTTACAGGCTGAGTTTTAATTAACTTACAACTGTAAACTGAAATAATTTTTGTGTCGTTGCAGAGAGTACAACAGACATTTT
Source organism: Araneus ventricosus (assembly GCA_013235015.1). Lineage (NCBI taxonomy): Eukaryota > Metazoa > Arthropoda > Arachnida > Araneae > Araneidae > Araneus > Araneus ventricosus. Next base: position 984,844 of record BGPR01000177.1, read on the forward strand.
TATGAAAAAGAATGTGGAAAAGGAATTTAATGAATAATGTTTTCGAAGTGAGGACTTTCAGATGTAATAGAATAGTGCAGCCTAGTAAAAAAAATAAGAAATGTATCCCTTGAAATCATCTTGAGCATAACCAAAACTTTCACGCTTTTTCATCATATCTTTTATCATTGCTCTAGAAGGCTTAGGTCAATGCTTTTAATATTGAAGACAATTTTCGTTGAAATAATGTTGCATTTTTACCTCATAAATATCGATTTTTAACAAAAAAAAATATTTTCGTTTGAATATGACGATTTATAAAACACATTGAAAAAAAGTTTAAAATAAGGCATTAAACAATTTCCTTTTATGCTGTCTCTCATTACACGCACTCGTAGGGACATCTAGTGAGGTTCTAAGAACTTATTTCAGTTCAAAGTTGTAGGTTTATTAAAACCCACGCTACATATATTTAGATGGATACTATTTAGCAAAAAATGGAGGTATATATAATTAATATAAAAATCGCCGAAAAATTCAAATTCTATTCGATTTTGGTAATTCTCCGCGTTTAGATTTTCCTGGGTCTGAAAAATATGAAAGCAGTTTGGGAATGACATCTGCTTGTCTGTATGCATGAATGCGAACACGACAGCTGAAAACTGTAACTAACCAGACGGATTAAATGAATTGTACAGCTTTTACTCCAAAATTGAAGACGTTATGTCAAATTTTGAGCCAAGTTGGCCAACGAAAAGGCGTATATATTTTGACACACTCTCGATTTTCCTAACTATTCTATTAAAGTAAGCATTTTTTTTAAGTAAGGAGATTTTATAAAAAGGGATATAATTTTCAAATGCTATTGAATTTATTTGTGCGTAAGTTATCGTGATTAATATTAAATATAAACTTTTTTTTTAATACAACTGTAGAAAATTTGAGAAAAAACATCACGTTAGTAAAACTAGCATCATCGACAAAACTCAGAAAAACATTAAAATTACGAAATCGAAATTCAACATTGAAAGGCAGGTGAGTGGAAAATGTTTGAGAGGAATTTTATGGACCTGAATCAAAACCCTTTGATTGCAGAACACACACGTTCATTTGAAGAACAGCACTAGTTTGAAATAATCAAATTTTAAGTTTGGATAGGCACTGTTCTTCTATATTCCTTCAAATTTAAAACATGCCTGGAACCAATAAAGGGAGGTTGGTATCGTAACGCACGTATGGTATAGAGGGTGGCCTTAAATTATTGGACCCATTTCAAAAATCAATAAAAAAATAATAATGTTACAACTACGGTTTTTTTAGATGAGAGCGCATTTTAAAATGTTTTCTTTTCAAATAGGTAACACGCCGTTACGGTGGTCTAGGTGGTCGTAAATTATTGGACATCTCCCATTTTTGAGGGCCATTATCAGCGAAACTATTAAAACTAGAAGAAAAATAAAAGCATGTATGTGTAGGGAATTCTGTGCTCTTTAATTTGTTAAATCAACTGTAATTCGAAAACTGAATAGTTTTCTAGATGTTAAAGAAAAACTATAAAAGGAAACTAGAAAACTCGCATCGACTTCTGCTGATCGGGCCATTGGGTATGAAAATCTCTCGCTGTAGAAATCGCCTATTTGAAAAAAAAACTTTTTATTTGTTCTCTCCTATAAAAATAGGCGCGGTTGTAACATTTTTAGTTTTTTTTATTAATTTTTGAAATTGGTCCAATAATTTATGACCACCCTGTATAATAATCACAATGTATAGTATCCACAGTTATCGACGTGATTCGTGACTGAAACAAAACAAACAAGACTGAATTTGGACTTGTACTGTTCTTCTCACCGATTCAATTATTTCGGGTTGCAGGTTTGGAAGTGACAGTTGCAAGTGACATTCTTATGCAGAAGTTGAGGATAGAAAACTCTCGTTTATTGATCTCAGTCAAGCAGATTTTGTTGTAGAACACGTGCATTCAATTATTTTCAACCACAGGACTACGAGTGACATTTGTAAGTGACATTCTTATGTGGAAGTATGCAAAAGAGTTGAGGGTAGAAAACTTTTACTTTATTCTTTCGTTTCCCATTTTAAAAAGATGACAAAAATGAAACATGCTATGCTAATGATTATAAGATTACGCAGATTTAAGCATATTTTCTTATTAGATTTCGAACAAATTTATAATTTATTCACGTGATTTGTGATTTAATAAGCTGTTTCAGCATAGTTATTGCGGAATTTCTGCAGGTTACAACAGTTTGCTAAAAAGTGCCTGTTATGGATACAAACTACATTTACTAACTAAATTCAAAACGCTTTTAATTAAACTAATGCCATTATCATTTTAATACAGTGACTCTATCAGTCTATTTTGCTTTATGAATACTGGAAAATAATGGAATTCACCATAAATATCGTAATAAAATATTCCACTAAAGTGGTTGGTTTGCACTTCAATTATGATAGAATTTTGTTTCAGTGCAGTATCAATTTAAGAAGTTAACTGGAGATAACCCGCAATGCGTTTCACTGTTTCATGTGCTTTTCTCCTAATCGCATGATGCTAATTTTTTCTAGAAGCCTTCTATGTATATATCTAAGAAAATCCTCTCGGCGAGTTGGAAGCTGAAGGTAGAATCCTTTCTGTTAAGGTTATGGTTAGTCAAATGCATGCAATCTTAATACGCTTCAATAATAGTTCATAATAAAATATTTACTATACAAAAATTTAGCATTTCAGTAACTTAAACAAAAACAACCAAACTTGAATGAAAGCAATCAAATACTTAAGGGGCCAGACGTCCTCCCGTTAGTGTGGTGCATACATAATCCACTCGACGAGAGGGGATACCAGCTCAGGTTTCGTCCTCGTCATCTGATCGCGGTCCGTCCGAAAATAGCCCTCGTGTTGCTTCAAAACGGGATGCTAATAGAACTAAAACCTACCTCCATGGAAGGACTTGACATAATGCAGTATCTTAAACATGATAATCTTTTAGAGATGAAACATTTCTATAGGTAATACGTCATTTATAAATTTCATGAATGATGCATTTTTTTTTGCGAAATTTTTTTTTAAATGAGAAGAGCAATTTCCCTACTAATTTCAGTACTTTAAATCTAATTATCTGAAACTTGTCATCACCACTTTGATGCTACGATTTCCAAACAATTCAATTCCTAACCAATGTAAAGAAAAGCATAAAATGTTTTTTTCTTTAGACATATAAGAATTTTCTAAAAGAATCAGAGTTGTCGTGAACAATTCAGGATCATTATCTCGCAAGAGAGCCCAAAAGTGTTAAAAGTTGTGACACAGAATGAAGATGACCAAAAAGAGTTTACAACATCGTGTCATTTATAAGGATAAACAATATTTGAGTTCTTTCTCAATCTTTAAGGAATCAGTGGAAGTGTTCCCCCCCCCCGTCGACTTTCTTGTTTCCTTCTTTAGAATTGTAAGCTGAGCCTAGTTTCGTCATATTGTGAAGAGATTCGCGCATATAGTTTAAAACAATTCCTCTTTCATTTGGCCGATTGTTTCCAAAATGCGAAACATACACTAGTGGACAAATGCTAAGGACCATTTTTAAGATTTCGAAAAATTTAGACTTAATAGGAATACAATGGTTCGTAATGAGTTGCGGAGAATCGTGAGATATACTATCGTCGGAGCTCACCTTTAACAGTGAAGATTCGGTCACTCGGGCATTTATGGGACCGTCCACAAATTGATGAAATCGAAAATTCTTTTGCCACACCTAGTTTCACAGAAAGATGATAATGGGTTGAAACTTACACTGGTTTTGTTTAATGTCCATAATATTTACAGGTATTTGCGTGAAAATAGCAGTTTAAAAAATTCCCATATGTCTTTTGTTTATAACATTCAGTTTCCAACCAAATTGTACGAAACTTAGAGAAAATTTGACAATATGTAATAGAAGCATTGTTTCAAAATTTGAAATCATTTGAATATTAAAGAAAATACGAATTCTTGTAGTAAATAATTTTTTACTGTGCATGCGTGGAAGGTAATATAATTTTTCTTTTATAACTTCAGGGCCAGAAATATAGAGCAGCTTATATAAAAATTCTAATACCATACCGTTAATATTCAGAAAGATATCGGTATTGCAGCGATGAGAATTTCCGTACACTCTAAGAGAAGCTAAATGATAAGAGAAGCTAAGATAAATACATAATTTAAATTATAGTTTGACGATTCCTATTCGAAGCTCCAAGTTTAAAAAATAATACTTTGTGCATGGACCCTTATCATTTAGCTTCTCTCAGAGTGTACGGAAATTCACATCGCTGCAATACTTATATGTTTCAAAATATTAACAGTATTGAACTGGAATTTTCATAGAGCTGCTCTATATATCTGGCTCTGAGGTTATAAAATAAAAATTACGCTACCTTTGACGCCTGCGCAGTAAAAAATTATTTACTATAAGTATTCATTTTTACATCATATACAAATGATTATTACATCATATAGAAATGATTTAATTTAAATTTCGAAACAATGCTCCTTTTACATATTGTCAAATATTCTGTAAATTTCGTGTAATTTGGTTGGAAACTCTGCATGTTATAAACAAAAAACATGCGTAATTTTTTTTTACAAAAACGTTTTATCACTTCGAATATTCATGCTATTTTTACGCAAATACTTATAAATATTATGGACATTAAAGAAAACCATTGACTAAAGTTTAAATCCATTATCAGCTTTCTGTAAAACGGGGTGGACCAAAAGAATTTTCATCTTCATCAATTTGTGGAAGGTCCCCTAAATGTCCGGGTGACCGAATCTTCACTGTAAAATGTGAGTTCCGACGATAGTATGTCCCATGATTCTCAGCAACTCATTGCGAGCCATTATATTCCTATTAAGTCCAACTTTTCAGAAATCTTAAAAATGGTCCTTAGCATTTGTCCACCAGTGTATCTACAATTGAGGTGTAAAGATCACATACTGCAGTTCACCCGTCTAGCTTTATGCTCCTTCGAATTATCGGGCTCAGATGAAACGACAATCCGACAGACAATCAAGCCTAGGACAAGTTTGGCTTAAAATTTGCTACAGATCTTAATTTTGGTGATAAAACCATATGCCAGTTTGCATCCACAGAGCTTGTTGCTTTTTAGAGTTATCGTGTTCACAAGCACAAGAACGTACAGACAGACAGACAGACTTTCCTTTAACGTATTTCGTACAAAATTTGATAGAAATCTATATTCCTTGTGTAAGGAGTTTCTTTCAAATTTCTTTCTTCTAGCTTGCTGCGTTTTTGAGTTATCGTGTTCACAGAATGTCAGACCGAGAGACAGGTGAATTGTGTTTTCCGGAACTCGGAGATTCATCCAAGTATCGTAGTCGAATTTTTATACCGTTGCAATAGTTTATCATTTTATATTTGGCATGCGAGAAATTAAAAAAAAAATGTTTACAATGAACACGAGACCCAAGTCTCCTCTCAGAAGATTCATCGACTCAAGGAGGCGAGGGTTTTACTTTAATCTTTTCGTTCGTTGTATACCGACGTTGTACTGGTAGAATTTATTTTTCCTTCACTTATAGACTGGTACAAATACTGTGCTACTCAAATTGCCCCTTGTGGACAGGCACGGTGTATATCGTGCGACAGTGGGTATTACTAATAAGCCGAATAAACACTAACGAAAGTGGAAAACTTGCCACCTCTCTAACCTCTTATTAATATTCCTGCTACTTACTCCGATAGTTACCCTTGACTTTGAAGCGGTCAATTAGGTTTGATCGCGCATGAAGTACATGAAACCCTCTCCATAAGCTAACTTGACCATCATGAAACAGTCGGAAATTATCCCTCCAGAATAATATTCGGCTGTTCTGGAAGAATTATCCAGAAAAGACTGACTGTGGACAAATCTACTGTATCAGCTCTCGATGGAGAAGTGACTGAATACAGCGACCACGAAACCGATTCTGAGATTGATGTGGAGGACAATCTAGTTCACGAAGAGAACAGACACTCAAATCCGGGTACAAATGTGTGTATCATCCATCCATTCAACTTATAATCTTTTAAACCATAAAAATATAAAGTTGTGCATAATTTATAAGCTTAGAATTGGAAAAAACCGGATGGCGCATAAAGTGCGCCATTCGATTCGAGAAATTGCACGAAAATAACCTGTCCGCATAGAGTTAAAGCGAAGCTCATGTGTGAGCTCTCGTAACAACCTATATATAGTTTTATTCCCTCGCCCTATTGTTTCATCTCGGATGGTTGATGGCCAATTAGGCAAGAGAAGAAAGGGTAAGCCTGTATTGGTCAAAGGTGATCAAAGATCTTGTTTTCCAGTAATTGTAAGAATAAGAATTGTAAGACAAATAGTTTCCAGGTTAAAATTCCAGTTTTAAAAAGCTGTTTTGAGATTTCATCCACCCGTCACCCGTAACGTAAACAATTTTTAACAGACCGTAAATTATTTTTAAGTGTCTATCCGCTTTTTTAATCATTGATAGTGTTTTCATTTCTGATGAAGATTATGTTGTCATGAACAATTTTGTATAGCTTTTGGCCTTTTCGAATTCGCCAGCTTCACTGACAAACCTTAATTCATGAAATGCATGTTCCAAGTTAAACGGGATTCAGCTGCCATTTATGAAGCAGGAGTTGCTTCCTCGCAACTTATTAATTTGCATTTTCTGTATTCACATGGCACTTGCAGAATTTAGTTCAGCTTAATTACATGAAGATCCCATTTTGATGCTACACGTGGGCTACAGTTAATCGAATTTTACCATTCTTAATCGTGGTCAGATGACACGGACGACACTTGAGCCGGCACTTCATCTCCAGTCTTCCTCACCACAGCAGTAGGAGGACGTCTGAAATGGGAGAATAGAGTGTGCACCAGGCCTACATTTATGTTGCTATCTGTCCTTGAACCTATGACCCTCCGGCTCCAACCAAGAGTGCACCATGCCACCGTGACCCTGTTAATTGCAGAGATTAACCCTTTTCCTACGGGTGGTACAAATGTTGTAAGCTGTAATAGTCAGTTTTTACCTTTGTACATTTGGCTGGTTCATTTACTATACCTTTCTGCTTTTAGACTTTCAATGCGTGATTCTTTTAGGATTCTAATTGTCCACAAACATTATTATTCCCCTTTCGTATAGTATGATAACATGCGTGATCAATATATTGATTTCTAATGAAGGAAGACGAGAAGAAGCTATTCAAAATACTGTTTGAAAGCACTCTTCAAAGTACTTGACAGAGAAATAAACGAAAACACTTTCCTGTTTCTATTTTGAAATATCCATCTCTGCCCGTAAGTCGTGAAGTCCACCTTACGGCAATTGCTTGATTTGCCCGTATGAAGGGGCAAAAAGGGCTTACGGGCTTCGTTACTGTTTTGCCCGAATTTTTGTTTAATTAATTTATGTTACCAAGTAATGGCGTTGAAAGCCATATTGTATAGAGTTATTCAACACAATTGTATTTAATATAAATGGTTATAGCTTTCTTGTAAGCAACGATAGGAAGAAAAATTAAAGCACAATACAGAAGGAAGCTTCAAGCTTTGTTTGGGTTTGTAATAATTGCCCTATGTGACTTCCCTTGCTCACACGGGCAACATCCATGCGGTTGCCCATTTCACTTCCATATGAAGCATTCTCTATACGTATCTTCAGTTCGTTAACTGTTGCATGCAAAGGGAGAGTTAAGGCAGAGTCTACGTCATATCCCAATGAAATGAAAAGCCAAGAAGTAATTTTAGAAGATTTAGAAACCCACACTCGGAACAAGTAGGCGGGTATCGAACGCGTATTAATGGCTGGGATAATGCTTCACACTGTCCGGCACGAAATGGACTACCGTATGAATGTTTTCTGTATGATCAAGGGAAGTCAAATAGGACCATTATTACGTACCCAAATAAAACTTTGAGATTTCTTCTGTATTGAGTTAAAATTTTTCCTCCAGATCGTAGTTTACAGTGAAGTTATAACCATTTGTTATCGGTGCAATAGTTTTGATTAACCCCGGATTTTAATGACTCTGGTAATGCCATTACATTCATTTTGTCATTTCTTCACTGGCTTGTTTAGCAGTGCAATATATGTGACTTGACAATCAACAAGTCCATACGGGACATATGTGAGGGATCGTACAGAGACTGACTGATAAAGAATGTGATAATATTTTTTTAGAATCCACACAACCTATTGCACAAGGAAATGCTGACAACCATGTTCGGTTGTCGCAGCTGAGAAGCGGCTTCTTTGAAGAAGGTGTGTTCTTTGTTATTTTCATCACACAAGACCAGACATCTAATATGCAATAAAATGCGTGTCAGTTTGAAATTTCCAATATATTCTTTCACTTTTTCTATATTTAATTCCTTAATTTATACAGTAAAGTTTGTTTTCTTGTGTAGCACATGGCTGTGACCAAAATGCGAACTTAAGCAATCAGTAAAAATATGTTTTAAAATTGCTTTATATAACTTTCACAGCTGTAGGCATTTAGATTCAAGATAATGTCTTCCGAATTTTGGCTTATAGATAATTGTAATAAAAGGGTGTCATAATTTAAATATTGTTGGTTGAAAAGAGAAAAAAAGTGGTTAAGAAGATATGTTGAATTTCACTTTGCAAAGGTCAACCAGTAATTAAGATTTATTAGACTCATATAATAAAGAAATTAATTCTTATCTAAATAGACAGATGCTGCCAAACGAAACTTTATTCACCTTATATTTAGAAGCACCTATGCGTACATAACATATGTTTGATCTTCTAATAATAAGGAATTACCAAATTAACTACGAGCATCAAAATTCCGATTGAGCTAATTCAGTTTAACCTTCCTAATCACTGAGTCATCAGGCGCAGGGTCATTCATAACCAGGCTCGTGTAATCATGTTAATAGTATTTCCTAATTAACGCGTGTCTTTTAACTAGTAAATTTGATTCGTGAGGAAATTGATTGTCTCATCTTCGGGTGAAGGGCAACATGGAATTCGATTAGCTGCAGAGCGGAAAGTGACACGACGACATTAGCTCTTGATTAACTACTCGTATATAATCGATAAAGATCCGCTGCACACTTTTCTGTGTTTTCTGGAATAAAAATAATAGTACCCTTTCGTTCGAATTAGTTTTACCAGAAGAATATTAAGCTATAGTTTTTCCTACGGGTGGTACAGATGCGGTATCAGGAGATTTTTTTACCTCTGTGTTGGAGTTGGTACAGATGCCGTACCGCTAAACCATCGCATTTCTCTCCCTTCTCGGGGCAATTCTTTTGAGTTTTTACAACCCAGTTAACAATATGTTAGCAGTATAATTCTCTTGATATGACATATGTTGCCCATATTAGCTTGATTACAGTCCTGTTTAGAAGCTATATGAGGGTTACGTTGAGATACGTCTCGCCATGTTAAAATGTGGTCAGAGGATGTGCATGACACACGAGCCGACACTCCCTTGAGAAACTTCCACACAACCCCAAGTTGTTTGTTTTTTGTTTTGTTGTATTAACACAAACACGCCGTTTTGAAACAACACGATCGCTATTTTGGGACGGACTCGTAATTTCGACGAAAACGACACCTGACCTGACACTCACCTCTGCAAACTTATTCACCACATAAGACTTAACACGCATAGGGCCCCCATTCATAGCGTATCTTAGGTGGAATAAGGCTACAAACTTGGAACCTCCGGTTTTGGAGCCAAGACCTTGCCACTATCTCACCGCGGTCCTGCATACCAAGAGAATGACGTTTGATACTGAAATATTTGTTGTGCATGTTCAATGGTGGTTCAGTGGTGTATTTCTTCAATTATTACGCAACTTTTTGTAACAATAACAACTTTAATAAACAACAAATAACAACAGCTTAATTTCCAACCGAGATTGAATCTCAGTTCTTGCCAGTATTATTAGGGCTGGCGACTCCCTTCATTCTAGAACGTAGTCTGACCCAATTTCCTTAACACCCCCGAGTTCACAAGTGGGGTTTCAGAGGCCATCTGGTTTTTATTACCAGGTCATTTTTTCTCCTCTTACCCGTAAACAAACTCCCTTTTACTTTCTTGGGTTGCTTAGCAGCGCCCACTATTTCACACTTTTCAACAATATTTAAAATGCGTATGAAGAAAATATATATGTATTCTTTTTAATTTGAAATCTCCTATTTATTCGTAACAGAATAAAGCTATTTAGACAGAAATACCATTGATTGGTGATAAAACACTATGTCACCTCTTAATTTTGAACCATGGCCAGAGGGAGCGGACAACGCCTTTGCAGCTCAAATTTCGCGCCACACCATTGAGAGAAGTGCCATATCACTAGTCAGTAGAGCGTCATTTAAACCCACTACCTTGACCACTCGGCCATGCCAGCATGCAATTTAATGTGCAGAGTCACAAGCACGACGGATCTTTAGTGAAATCGGGTTCCGAACTTAGAATCCTCCGGCTTCTAAGCCGAGATCTTACTACAAGGCCATCGCGGCATCACTGCGACAGCACGAATGTTAAATGACGTATTGCGTGTCTCTAAGCGTCAAAGTGTAATAGAAAAATCTCATTAAATTGAAGCAATTCTCGTTTCAAATAGGCACTGGATGTTGATGGATGATGCTGAAAACTAAATTCTTATTTTGCATATCTGTTACGGTTAATGTGATTAATCGGTTATTATGAAGAACAATCGATTAATGTGATAAATCATTTATCACTTTTACCAGTAATATTGTTAATTTATATATATTGTTAACATATCGATGATTACTTTAAAACATAATTTTCAGAAATATTTAACTTGCCACACTGATACACAACAAAGCTTCGTCCGTGCTGCCAAATCGAGTCACCGTTGACTCCATATATTTTAAGATCTTTATTCAATGAGCCCTCAATAAAGATCAATGAATCATCTGAATATTACATATGACATCAACTGAATAAAGACATCGGATAATGAAATTTATATGCTCATTCATTTTCCGCTGCATTGAGGTACCGGTCGTTTAAAGACTTTTCAGTGATTCGACTTCTATGCTGCTTTACTGCTGAATTGATGGGTCGAGCCGTCTTTACTTCTCTAACGACACCCATTTAGGATTCAATGACAGGAAATCCATTCAAGTGATTATCTTTACCTTCGCAACGGTTATTCAAAGTGATTTTAGCTTCAGCAAGCCCCTTCTCCTAAAGACTTTCTGTTAACACCTGATGTAAGGAGATTTTAACAATGAACCTCTCCGGACTAGGAAGAATGGGAGACCAACCGTTCCCCTTAACGAGTGCCAATACTACGGCGGATGTCGAGTACAAGCAGCATTTTCAGTATATTGCTACTTCAATGGATACTGAATGGAGATGATATGAGCTGAACTTTAGAGCCCATATTAAGGTGCAGAGGCTTTTACTAAGTTTTCAATTAAGCGAAATCTAGTTAAAGAGAGGATATTAATATTCATTTTGAAATTTCAGCAACTTAATAAATCAATCTACCATAAGGACTTGCAACCATACAAGCGATGCTTATAGGTGTATAATTTAAATGCAATTTAAGGTTTTCTATCTAATCCTGTTGTATGGGGTTCAATTCGCATTAAAAGTTGCAAGGATGAATAGATCCAACGACTACTACTAAATCCACAATAATAGTAATACGACTAATTTGACTTTAACATAAATATACAGGGGGAAGTCTTATATCCCTTTAGCTAATTATCACTTCATTGAAGCCAAAGAGGTAAAATTAACCCTAATCTTAACAGCGTATTTAGTTCAGTTATAATAGCGTCCCGTCTTGAAGCAACACGAGGGCTATTTTGAGACGACCTCGTAATTTTGAACCGCAGTCAGATTACGCGTACGGCACATAAGTTGTCACCCAATCTTCAAATTTCCGCACCGCACCAGCGGTAAGCCGTTTCACGTACCACTATGATTTAACATGCTTTAACATGTATCAGGCCCAATGCACGCCGGATCTTCAGTGGAATCGGGTTTCGAACACCGGCCCCGAAGCCGAGTCCTTACCACTAGACTACCGTGCCTCCAACTCTTAAGAGCAGAGTCTCGAAAAGATCTTGAGTTGCTCTCGTGGCATCGGACCTAAAATCAGTCATCGCATGTCACCGTCTGTCTGCTGTGAGTGAGTGCATACCTCACATATATATCTCTCATTAACTCTTTAATCCCGAGGCGACTTTTATCTTCTAGTCCCTTTAAAACCGGGCATTTTGGGGAGGATACGACATGAATTGGACTCTCCCAACCTGGGTGGTCATTTACCCCACCACCCTGCTATAACCTTCCCTTAAGGCGCAAGGAAATGGGCTGTGGTTGGCAAGGATAATTCATTCGACCCCCTACCGCGCTTATCTCCGAAGCTATCTCAGAACCTCACCTCCCCTCAAAAGAAGCCAACCGCCTCAGTCCGGCCTTCGTCGCTGTTAAGAGGAAATTTTTAGACCGCCCGGGACCGTCTCGGCGGTGTAATAGAGGAGACACACATATCCTTCAGCTAACCATTCGACACCTGCACCTACAAACTGGTTTGGCAACTGTAATTCTCTCAGGTATTCTGCATTAACTTTTAGATACGATATTCTCAGCTGTCGCCACTAAGGCTGTACAACATTGCCACAAAGGGCTGCAATTCCACCCCCCCCACACACACACAGATAAACGTTAGCGTTTTACTGCAACCAAAGCATAATAGCTTTTTTATTATACATAAAAACTAAACACATATCTCTACTAAAAATAAAGGAGTGTGTGTGTCTGTGCTGGTGCTCTGCAGCTCGCTGGACCTAGAGCTACGAAATTTGGCAAGAACATACTTTGGAGGGTGGCAATATGCATCTCGCAGCCGATTCTTTAAAATTTTAATTAACTAAAAATTAAGCAAAATCTTTTCCTTGATTACTTCCGAAAATACTACAGCAAAAAAATGATTTTTAAACAGTCTGAAAATTCAAAAAAATATCCTTTCAATGATATCAATTAATTTACCATAACGTTTTTTTTTCTCTAATTTTAATAAATTTTTAAAAATATTTTTAGTCATAATTTGCAACAATACTTTTCATTATTGCAACGCAATTCAAACCGTTCTGTTAAACTAATTAAAACCTTATTGTTTAAACAAATACTTAATTACGTGTTTCTCTTCCAGTATTGAAAGCTAAGGTAATAATCCTAATGGATATTACTTTCTTTTTTTTCCTTTGAGATTTGTAAACGACGTTCTCTAAGATAGTAGGTCTATTAGGAAATACATCCAGTAAGCGGAATAATTATGGCTGTTATATTTCAATTATTTTTTATCATTGTGTTTAAATTCCTCTAACATGCTGCTGTACGTGAAATGAGCCGCGTAATGCATATTTTGTATGAGAAATAAGGCAGTGAAGTTGCCATTGACAACTTGCAATTAGATATTACATGGCACGGAAAGTTACTTGACAACATTAGGGACTTCCATGTGGAAAATGAGCAGAACAGGTGCAAGGCTACTAACAAAACAGGGGTTAAATGTCTATCACAATTTGAAGTTTATTGCTTTGCAAAGGGAACTATGAATAACAAATTCTGCATACGAGATTTATTTGATATTATATTCCTGGCGAACAAGCTGGGCGCCAAAGACGGCTAATATAAAATCTATTTCTTTAAGCAGAGCTTTTAAACTTAATATTGGTGTGATCTTCTTTTCATGAGAAACATTTTGCTTCGGCGTCCATTGAATGTGGGAAGAAATCTATACTTTTTCAAAGCACTAAACATGTGTTCGCGAGAATTCCGACAAAATCCTCAAGTCACGGTGGTAATTAATCTAAAAATCAATGTGAATTATACGAAATTATTATTGAATTATTTTTAAACATATTGTTAATTAATTTTTAAAGCATATTAACATTTTTAGGACACATTACATTTCAATTTTTTTCTTTCAGGAAAGGAATATTTACGAACTGTTTCTAATTCCTTCATTATTAATAGATGCTCAGTTTCCTAAAGTTATTTCTGTTCCCCCGAGATCTGATAAAAGTGTGCTAGGACATCTAATCTATTCTTTTTATAAAGATGGAAAACAATAATTCTTGCAGAACAATGCTTTTTCTTAGCTATGGATTCAGATTATGGCAAATCACCTCCAAAATACGATGAAGTTAGAAGATTCTGATTTAAAAGTTCTCTTAGTTATTACTAGCCTTTGTGCTAGTGAAAAATAGCGACAGAAAGGGAAAAAAGTACTGTTCTTTACTTCCAAGATGGATTACACTTCAAACAGAAATCTCGAAGTTAACTACTTATGAAACTTGTATAACACCGGAATTATCTTTTCTCCAAACAGAAAAAGATTCCTTTGTAGAATTCATATCCTCTTTTTCGTATCCCCCATTCGAGGCTGTTTTTCATTTTGTTGTGAGAAGTTTGACCGCCATTTTTCAATTACTTTAAAACTGGCTTTATGTGTGGAAAGAGGCATAAAAGAAAGTCAACACGGCCACACTGTCATCATCAATCAGTTCCTCATCAGTCACTTTTTCCAACGGCCGGATTTCTCCGATTTTATTCACCTCTCGGAAGTAAGTTGAGGTGTTGCTTTTCTTTTTTAGTCTAAGAGTGGATATATTGGTATGTCTATGTATGCTTTTCTTTTCTTTGAAGTATGATCGTTCCTTTCATCAATCTTGCTTCTGTTTGTTTTCAATGGTTTCTTTTTTTGGTTTACACACAAGCGCTGAAGTGTGATATATTAAATTTCGAGGGTTTCACTTTTTGCTTTCCTTTGCTGTTTCTTGTGCAGTAAGCTATAATTGTGTTTTATTGTTTGTTCACTTCTTTACTGCTGAAACGGCACATTAAATGGAAATTATTTAAATTTGATTATTCAATTTCTTGAAACCAGACATAAATTACCCTCAAAAGAAAATGAAACTAAAGAAATAATGGAAATTAATTCTTACTCTTTAATAAAATAATAGATCTTATTAAATATTTTTTCATCGTCAGAAGATAGCTAATTATTCATATTCATGAGAATTTCGATGTTGTGAGTTAGAGTTGTGAAATTTTGTACATTTGTGTGCTCTGTTTTAATCTAACTTATATATTTTCAATATCTGTATCATTTTTCCCCCTCACAGTGTATATATGGAAACAAATATGTTATTTTCAATCCTTAGCTTTGTTTAAAGAATGTGATCTTTTCAATTATTAAATTATTGTTTATTTGCATTTATCTTCTTACATATTTGTAATTTTGTAATGTTAAACTTTTTTTACGAGACATACTCACATACACATTACACAGTTCGTTCCCAAGGACCACAGAATTATTGACGAACTGTATAGATAACCAAGATAGTCCAAAATTTGAAGTTTATTTTCCTATAGATCTCTAAAAGAAACGTGCACCATTTATTAATTATGTAAGATGTCAAAATATTAGTGTTTCCAATGTTTTTGTGAGAATTATCAATCTAGTTCTTGTATGTAAATAAAAATTAATAAATGTTGAAAAATTTACAAAATTTGCAAATAAAAATCCATGAAATTTTTTCATGATGAGAATAACTATAGTTATTATTTATTACTATTAAAGTTGCATTTATAATATTTTTTTTTCAAAATAATATTTGAAATTAGTAATTTCAAATTAAATTAATTTATAAATATTTAATTTAAATAATAATCTTTTTATGTATAAAATAACTGTTTATTCATATAATGCTTGAATTACGGTTAAATTCATTTTTTCAACAGTTAAATAATTATAAATACATTATCTCTTTCCCGGTCAAAATCGGTTCCGGAAGTTGAGAACGAAAAGTTTTTTACTAATTTAATTGAATAATTCAAAACATTAAGCTGGCAGATAACAATAATAATAATTATAGTTATTATTTAACATCATTAAAGTTGATTTATAGTTATTTAACTATTTGAAAATTAAATTATAAAAATATTTCAAGCATCATATGAATAATAAAATAACTTAATGCATAAAAATATTGATATTTTAATAAACGATATTAATTAATTTTTAATTAAAAATTATTAATATCAAAAATATTTTGAAAACAGAAAATAAAATACACACGTGGTATAGAATCCTGACTAAAAGGGTTTGTCGGCAAGTACTATATCGATCATGTTAATTTGTCTCGTATCAACCGTGACAACTTGCCAGTATGGATGTTATGCCGAAAGTTTGAGGGCTATTTTCTGTGAATTGGCTGACTATTGAATTTTATTATTTTAATGGATGGACATGCTAAACTTACAATATTAATATACCAAGTCTCATCCCTAATTGCCCAAGTCGTGCCTTCCCCTTTTTATACACGAAATTAAATTAAGAAATATTTTTATGAGATCAGAGTTTCTCAAGTAGATCTAAAAGAAATCTAACAATGAGTGTTTCTTTCATATCTATCTTCTCATTCCTCACTTTTTCGCATGCGAAGAACACAAAGAGAAAATATTGTCTTTGACCTGGAGAATTTTAAGAATCTCCACGTTTCTGATCTCCCTCATTCTCGAAAATATATTTTTGGCATTCTGTTTGTAGGGTTTGTAAACACGATGATTTAAAAACACATTCAGTTGAGCTCAGAAGAGAAAATTTGGTTTGTGGTTTATTGATAAAAATTGTAGATTACTATCAAATATTGGATGAAATCCATCTACGAGATGCCTGTCCGTCTGTCCTTCGATTGCATGTTAACACGATAAATAAAAAAACATAACTAGCTAAAGGGAAGGAATTCGGCACGTGTTTTTGTCACCATTGTGGTGAATTCGTACATTTTTGAACGTTATTTTCCGTTTTTTTATAAAACATTTTTAATATTTTATGTTTTACAAATAATGAGAAAATAAATTTATGAGGTAGAATTATTTTGTTAAATCTGAAAGCAATTAGATTTTTTAAAACGATATCTTTTTAAGAATTGTTAATATAGAAGGTAAAGAGTGAAGAAATTCTTCTCCCATAAAATATGATTTTTCAAGAAAGAAAATCATTATTCTCTGGTCTCATCATTAGTCTCTGGTGTTAGTGTGATTCGACTCATTTATTTTGTACCATAATTATAAATAATTATTTAACTTCTCAATGAAAGAAAAAAATTAACCTATAAATTTTTACACATAATTTCCGTTTATGGAATGTGCTTTTGCTTTTAGGACTAGACAAATGATATTTGGTCATATGTTTTTGTTTTTTTTGCTATTGCTAAGTTCATCCAGAAAGTAAGTACCGTTTGCGCATATCTCCCGCGCATCTGACAGCACGAAGGTCGCGCATGCGTTGTTACATCCTTCAACTCGAGAACGAATTTGCCTAGCCATTTCGTTTGTTTACGTTAAAGTTTGAAGTCATTGTTTGTCGGTAATCATGTTTAAAACAATCGATCGCCCCGCCAACTTTGAAATAAGAGCCGCTATCAAGTTTTTGAATGCGAGAAATGTTCGACCTTGTGAAATTTATTGTCAGATAAGTGAAAGTCAGTCTGGACCTAGCTCCATCCGACTTCCATTTGTTTTCTCATCTTAAGAAATTTCTTGCCGGCCAGCAATTTGCAAGTGATAATGAGATCAAGGTAACCGGTTCAGGTCGCAGGCGGCCAAATTCTACGAAGCGGGTATGTTGCAATTAGTGTCAAGATATGACACATGCCTTAATTCGCATGGTGAATATGTAAAAAGGTAGTTTAAGGTGTGTAGATTTTTCTGTAATAAAATACAAATAAAAACATATTGCTAATAATTTTTAATACCCAACCGGTACTTACTTTCTGGATGAGCTTTGTAGAATTATGGATCTGCATCAAATTTCAGATCAAATCCCCCGGATGGTTGTCTGTCTGTCTATTCGTGCGGATGTGAACGCAAGTACTCAAAAACGCAACAAAATAGAAAAATGAAATTTGATACGTGATCATGACATCAGAATTGCGGATAACTATGAAATTTGGATCCAATGGGTCAAAGGAAAGAGGTCCAAAATGTGTACTAAAGTCTTTTCACTTACGACGATGCTGAATACATAAAGCCTTACTCACGAAGAAGTCAAAGAGAAAACTCCCGTTGGCTTCTCAGCCTTCATAAATCTGCTTTATAGAAGTTACTTAACTGAAATCTTAAATAAAAAAATTATAATTTAAAATTTCATTTCGAATCTGTCTTTTCTGTATAGCAGACGCAAAGCTCAGAAAACGAAACAGTTCGACTTTCAATAATTTTAGAACTTCAGTCTTATTCTGACGAATTTAGATTAGTCATGTGTAACGTATTTCCAGCAAAGTTGAAAGTTTATTTCTTTCTTTGTTTGAGTAGTTATTTCATATTTTTTACATCTTGAGAATATTTTTGGGTCACGTAAGGGTCTTAATTGTTAAGGGCTTGACACCAGTAAGAATTAAGATCCTTATGTGACCCAAAAATATTTCCAAGATGTAAAAAATATGAAATATTTTTTTACATCTTGGGAAAAATATGGGAATAATTTTGGTTAGAAAATATGGGAGTATAATATAAAATATGGGAATATTTTTGGGTCACATAAGGATATTCATTTTTACTGATGTCAAGCCCTTAACAAAAAAAATCCTGTTTCAATCTTTGCTTTGTGTGACTTTTGATCAAGTGAAAAGCCAGAAATCCACCATCTTGTTTTAGTTTCTCATTTCGTTCTATATTTCCAGCAAGCTGGACAATTTTATAACGATTCTTTATATCAGTAATAAAATCAGTAAAATAAAAAAAAATTATAAGCTTATATTTTATATATATTATATAAAATAATATATAATTATAATATTATTATTTTAGCGAAGAGTTCCCGATGTTTATCATCAACTAACGGCAGAATAAACTGACCTGGACAAACACAAAACGCATGGTCCCGAATTCTACATATTTACTCTCTGACCGGATTTATTTTTCTATAGGTGTCAAAAATACCTTTGTGCAGAATGGAAAAAACGATGTGCAACGAGCGATTCGTGGAGCTATAGTACCCCAGTCACGGTCGCAGTTTCTTTATGAACTCCGACTCAAAAAGAGACAAAATATGAAACTAAAATTGGATTTTCTGTGAGTAGATGAAATGAAGAGAAGAACTAGGGCCATATAGGGTATGTTTACTTGCGATATCTGACCACAGACCGATAGGTGCTGTGTTATTCATTCGAATGTCAATAAGAATTCTGAAGAAATCTAATTTAGAAGAAACAGTGTTTACTCTTCAAATTTTTCATTAGACGGCTTCATCGATATGTTTTTTTTTTATTTTGGCAACTCCACCCATCCCCTTTATTTTCCTATATGTTTTTCTGTATCTTCCAAATATGTGGAAGTGGATTGCCACTTTTCCAAAAATGCTATAAAGCTTTGAATTCTCTATGATTTTCTAAAATTCAGAATGACGTCCTAAAAAGTAAATATTAACTTTGAAATGGAAAATGTAAAATATTTTGCAATCTTTAGAATTCCATTCTCAAATGTCATTCAATTCTTTGCTTAATATTCACATATTTTCTTATAACTTTTTAATCCATTTATTTAACATAATAATATTTTTGTAAATTAATTGCTTAAAGATATCCTGATGAAAAGGTGATGTTTATTGAGTGAACACTTTTTATGATTTAATTTTGTTTCTGCTTTATTTTAATATTGAGAAAATGTTGACTCACACATACTTTCAATGTTGCACACTAAACTACAAGGCTGCATTATTCCATGTACTATATTAATTTCAAAGTAACGGACACAATGATATATAATGATTTTTGAGGAATTCTCAATTAAATTAAATAGAAAGAAATATAAATTTTATATACTACATGGCTATAAAAGATTCATTCATTTTCAAAACGCTATATATTCAAAAGTATTACACGTGCAAGCAGCACGAGTTCAGTATCTTTCAGTAACTCCCAAAATGGAGGAAAGCAAGAAAAGAGTTTTTGTGTGTTAGAATATGCGGGATGTTCGTCTGTTACAGCAGTGCAACGCGCCTGTAACTCCTTCCCTTGAGGGCACATTAAGGGCCTTGTTTTTGTACCCCCGCTACTTTAAACATCAGATCTCAGGGAACGAATTCATGCTGCATGGATGACCATTGATAGGATGTCGCTACGAAATGTGTGGGACGAGTTCGACTACCACCTGGACGTGTGACTCCGGGGGCGCACATAGAACATTTGTAGAATGTGAAGAAAACTTGATGAGTTTGTGGTTATTTTTATATACCACTCATAATTGTACGTGTAATACATTCGATTATATAGCGTTTTGAAAATAAATGATTCATTTATAGTAGCCCTGTATTATAATGTCCCATCGAAACTAAACACAAGCGTAATTTTCTCAATTGAGGGAAAGGTCCCTTACTTTGGCCGCTTTTTCATTTAAAATAGAAGTGGACACATCAAGTCCGAAGCTAAAAATTTTAAGTACTTTAGAAACATCAATAGCTAAAATTTAGTGTTCTTATATACGCCAAACTTAACTAAAACTTTCTTTTCGATGTTGATACAACACTGCACTATATTGTTTATAGGTGGTCAAGGCACAGGACGATACCCTTAGCAAAAGCTGAGTACCTCCTCTCATAACATGCAATTTCCTCTCAGACAACAATTTGTGATTTTGTTGATAAGAAACAAATTTTCAACTCTTGTGTCAAGTATGGAAATAAAAGGGGAATAGACGGAACATAAAATCTTACCTTTAGGACAGGGACAAAAATTCAACACCACCAGCAACTTACTCTCGGATACGAAAAACTGTGTTAAGGTTTCAGTTGAAAACTAATAGGACAAGATGACCACGTACAAGGTGACAGACAGCCTTGCAACTCTAATCAAAACATTTTTGGATGCGTAAATGAAATTTCTCTTCTCTCTCGTTTTGATATATCAAATATTGGCTGATTTACAGTCCTGGCCATGGTATGGGCCCTTCCTCTATTCTAATGATATTGTCGACTGATTAACGGTCCCATCGCCGATGACTTGACATACGTCCTTCTGAGGTTTACGCGCATATGACTGTAGTAATGGGGTCTGTAATGCGTGGTGCGTTGTAGCCCTATATGCGGCTCACCGGGCATTCAAGTCCTTGAACTCTAGACGGCATGGAGTAATTCTTCTATAATGCTTGTAATCTGAAGATTACAGGAAGCAAACGGAATTAAAACATCTTTTAAAAGGGGTTCTAAAGTCTCTTCAAATCACTGGGTAATAAAATCTGTTCTCATTGTTTATTTCAAATTTTGTCTCCCGCTTTAATAATAATACGGAAAAACCTGTTATAACGATATTGTAGGGACATAGAAAAAACATTTTTAAAGACAGATTACCGTTACAGACAGTTTGATTATTTGAGCAGATTATGTTTATGTTCATGAGCATGTACTAGTATACTCGTGCTTATTCATTCACCTTACAAATCCTCCCTAATATGAAATTATATTTTATTAACTTTAAATTATTTAAAATTTTTTAAGAACTTCAAAGTGAAAACGTTAGTTAATATTTTTACTAAAAATAAGAGTGTGCAAAATAGGGAGAGGTAAGCATAATTTTATTTCATAATAATGACAATGTTTTACGTGATGTCTTCATATGCCAATGCTGTGCGTGTCAGGCCGGTTGCGGCCAACGGAGGGTTAATGTGTCCCCTTAACAGCTTTGCCCGAGCTCGTGCATCGAATTATGGCAGATGAGGATGGAACCTGAGACGGCATCCCCTCGCCAAACTTCCAAGCCACAACAGCGGAAAGACATCTGACCATGGATCGAATTAGCTCGCACGAAGCCCGTATACACGGCCCAGATAGCAATTTTAGTTTGCAGCAGACTTGCACTGCAAATCTGCAAACTTTCTGCAAATTTGTCACGACAAGTGTGCAAGTGTGAAGCAAGCTTGCGGCAAGTTAACGCAAGCCCCGAAGTCACCATAGGACGAACTTCCAAAAACCTTGCATTGCAAACTATAGCAGAAACAGAGTACGAACACAATCCAGGATACCTACCGGTTCGGAAGCTGACGCGGTAACCACTGGGCCAGTTAAACTCTGAGAGGAGAAGATAGATTTCGATAATACATCGTTCCATTCGATTCGTATACGATTTATTTTAAACTATTCTCTTGATTTCATTAATTTTTTGAGTTGAGAATATGATTTGAAGTCAAAGAGAGAGAGCGATTTTCGCTAATAACTACGTTTTGCTAGTAGAATAAATTATGAAATTAGAGTTCAAAAGTAATTACTTTAAAATGGGACAAAATGTCTAAGTTATTATTTTTCAACAAACATTGACTGTTTTATAGATTTAATTTTGTTTATAACGTTAAAATTTCAACATTAAGAAAAAGGTGATATAGTTTTCTTTAAAGTGCGAGTGATATATTTAGCAAAAAGATGGAAAATGCTTCAGAAATTTTTTTCATAAAAAAGTTAGTTTTTTTACAAATTATCATTGATTTATTGAATTAATGGAAAGAAGGACGGTCTAGGTGATGCTATTAAAAATGGGATGTTTTTTTCAAACAGAGACAAAGATAATTATCTCTTTGTGCTATCTTTGCGTGAAGCTTGTTTTGCAAACTTGCAGCAAGTTTGATTTGCAAGGGAGGTGGCGCTATTTGTCAAATCGAACTTGTAGCAAATGCGTTGCAAGCGAGTGTGGCGCTAGTTGTCACAGAGAACTTGCTACAAGTTCGTTTCAAGTTTGACGCGTCAAATTTTGCCATGACAAGGGAATATCAAGTCAAAATCAAACTTGCTGAAAACTTACGTGCTATCTGGGGACGGATCTTTGTGTAATCGTGTTTCAAAGACGAGACTCGGCTACCAGACCAACGTGGTGCTTTTTTAATACAAAGAACACACTTCCTATTTGTAGAATATCAATTTTAACTGTGCTTCAATAAACAACCGAATATTTTAGAAGATAGAAGTACATTCATTTCACTAGCTTCTTATATTTATCATTCCGAAAATATATACAAAAACTCATTTTTAATGCTTATATTTACTGAAACGGTAAAAATTACTTTAACTTATGCCGCTAGAATTCGATAAACTTTATATTTTTCATAAATCTCACTGACTATTCCTTACATACGGCTTTTATGGGTAATAAAATTTCATCTTTTAAAGTTTGTAACGCCGTCTAGAATGAATGAGAGTAAAAAGCATAATTTAGATATTTGGAGTCGTATCTCTAACTCAATTTGCATTATTTAAGAACCCAGACCTAGATAAAACTACAGCGTTATTACAAAACCAGAAGTTGTTACGTACAAAATAGCGGGATAAGTTACGATATGAGCTGACTTTGTAAGCATTTTTTTAATCACTGCCTCACTTAATATATATGTTAGATAAAATGTATACTGGACTGTATTTACAAATTTTACTCGTATATGTGAATAACTGGCATATTTATGAGATAAAGAGAAATTTTTGAAAGCTGTATTTTATTAAACTTCAGATCGAGAGCATCATGCCCCTTATCTGTTGAAAAACTGCATCATAGAGCAAATTGGACGCAGTTGTGCAACAAGGAACTGTCGGATTCTTGTGTTACTTAATTTAGTCACTCGCGAGGCGTTTTTTAAAGACAAAACAAACATTCATTAAATGATAAAACGTACGTCTCGTAACTTATTCTACAGTGTACATATGGTAACTAACATTCTTACAGTACTTTTTTTCTAAACGAATAATGAAATAGAATCTAACTCTTGTCATTCCTCTTTAGACATTCTCACTAATATCAATAGATAAATTAAAATGATTCTTTTGTCAGCCATAAATAAAATATGCTTACAGAAAAAACTTCAAAATACTCATTTTAAGATGTTTTTCGGAGACTTCTAGCAGTGATTTATCTATTTGAAGCCCCATCAAATTCCGAAATATCCTTAGAGCAGATGATAAAGCGTTTTGAATAAAATTTAAATAACAAATGGCGATCTCTTAAACTCGAGGCTATTGTTAGTGACGAGTACACTGAAAACAAGTTATCTGCGAATATTTGTAGATTTTAAAACAGCTGCTTCATCACGCAGAAAGAAATTTGCTTTTGTATTACAGTAAGAGTTGTTTATAACGATTGTAGGGACCTAGAAAATGTATTGTTATATACACGTTAATGGTTATAGATAGCTTGATCATTTGCGCATCCAATGTTTAGATTCGTGTGCATGCGCTAATATAAAAACTAATTTTATTAATTTATCTTATTGATTCATCTTACAAATACTCGCGGAAAAAAAGTTAATTTTGTAAAATTTAAAATATTTTACCTTTTTCAAGAATTTAAAAGTAAAACTTTTAGTTAACATTTTTAGTAAAATAAAAGTATGCATAACTGGTATATGTAAGAATAATCTTATTTCGTAATAATGCCCATGTTTTATACGTACTGTCTTGAAATGCTAATGTTTTATGCAACGCCATCATAGATTGAAGACTCTAACACATCAAAAACGGAATTCAAGGAACAAGTGGTCACTCCGAAGTACTAACTGCGAATGAATAGGTATGACAGAGGGTAATCCCTGTTGCAACAGGCGCGAAAGAAAGTTAGAGCGGGTTTGTGATTACGTGAAGACCTTTTTCTCAACTATGGGCATAGGGTAGGTTTTTATTTATGAAGGCTAATTTTAATATAGCCAGATGGCTGATTATTTTAATCAATCTTATTAGCGTTTTGATATTTGTATTTTCCTCTTTCTTTTGAAAATAGGCATTTTGGTGTATATCCACTTTGTCTATTGTTTGGGATTGTATATTGTTTGAAATTTCGGGCTCAGAGAAGCTATATTTGGCATAATGATAGCTTCTTACAGAAAAATTTCCCAATTATTATTTTGAATCCACTTCGAATAAAGTTCTTATCCCTTGAAAATATGGACTAGAATGGATTCTTTGTTTCCTTTTTGTTTTATTCGATTACCTCTGAGTTTATTTTGTTTTTTGGCTTTCTTTGTATGATCTTGATTTCCATTGTGCTCTGTTTTGCTGCTGCAATTGCGCTCTACTTAAACATTGTATATATTTTATTTAATTTTATTTTCTAAATTTTATTGTTTATAAATAAAAGATTTATTGTTGTTCTTGTTTAAAGTTTAAGTTAAGATTCTATTTTTAAATTTACTCTAATTTTTCTAGTTGATTGTTTATAAACTCTACAACAGTCTCCTGTGTTTCAAGCCCCATCCCCTTGATTCCCCTGTTTCTCACATTCGGGGATTTCGTTTCCCAAGGTACAAAATCGGAATTGTACTGTACCAGCTTTAAAAGAGGTGAATATATCGTTATAGACAGGTGCATCTATAAAGTAATTATCGCTGTAGGCAGGCTCAAAATGCGTTGAGTAAATGGGAGTTCCGCCGAGACCATAAAATATAGTTATAGGCAGGTTCATCATTATACAGAACAGAACGCCGTCCCTTACCCCCGTACCCGTGACCAGATCGGTCACTGAACGGTTTGATGGGCAAGACACGGGAATTTTATTTAAGGAAAAGAAAAACAAGATAAACAAAAAGACGAAAATATATACACTTTTATCATTATACAGAGGTTTCACTGTACTATCCATCACCAAGAGAACGATATTATAAAACAAGAGAGTTAAACTATCTAAAAGCTGATTAGATACTCGACAGACTAACTTTGTGAAGGTAGTGAAGCTAATATTTCTGGGTGATAACTATTATACCAACTTGTATGCTGAAATAGACATGCTTCTAGTGAGGGGCTGTATTGATACTGCATGGAAATAAAACATGAAACTAAAAACATTGAAGATTCTTATTTCCTTACAAGAATTATGTATAAATTAAAATGAATGAACATTTTTCATTCTCTTACGAAAGGAGTTTGCGTCAAATATTGTAAAAAAAATGTCAATCCCTTTCAGAAATAGAGAACGGCAAACAAGAAAATATAATCAAATCATACTGTACAATAAACAAGCAAGGAAAGTCAAAAGAATTTCAATACTCTATACAGTAGAGTCTCGATTGTTCGAGTTTTCCATACATCCGAGTTAGTGAAAAAAATTAGTTTAGCTCCCAAATAACGACCAACACATACACAACACGTGAAAGAATTACTACATCTAGTTTTTATTGTTGTTCGACGGGTCATATGTCCACTGCGCACCCCGAAGCCACGTGCAGAAATGCCTCCTCCCAAAGAAAACGGGATATATATAAGATAGATATATAGGAGCAATGTGCTTAAACAAAAAACAATTGACAATTATTTTAAGATATAATTAACCTGTTGCTATCAGCAGTAATGTAATACTATGCAAGTACATTTTTCATTTAAATATACTACACTGAAATTTAAAAATTGCTTTCATTTCCACTTATTTATTTATTAAATTTTATGATTTCGATAATTCAAGTTTTCGATAGTACGAGGTAGCCCCGGTCCCGTCCACCTCGAATTATCGAGACTCTACTGTAATATAATTCAACACTATTTAAAAACAAAGAAGCCCAGTAACAATGAAAAAAGAGAGATAGATGAAAATAATGATTATTTTTCGTAGAAAACAAAAATATGCGTAGACTTACCAATATTTTCACTTTATTAGGAAGCAAGAAAAGGAACACTTTAACTTAATATCTGAGATGTGAATAAAATCGGAGAAATCCGGCAGTTCGAAAGAGTGACTGATGAGGAACTGATTGATGACGACAAGGCGATCGTGTTGACTTTCTTTCATGCCTCTTTCCACACATAAAGCCCATTTTAAAGTAATTGAAAAATGGCGGTCAGAGTTCCAACAAGAAAATGAAAAACAGTCTTGAGTGCATATATGAAAAAGGAGATATGAACTCTACAAACAGATCTTTCTCTGCTTGGAGAAAAGATAATTCTAGTGTTATACAAGTTTCATAAGCAGTTTAGCTCAAAATTTCGGTTTGAAGTGTAATCCATCTCGGTGAGGAAGAACAATCTCTTTTCTCTTACTCCATTTTCATGACAAAGGACTGGAAAAAACTAAGAAAATTTTTAAATTATTTTTCCCTTTGGAACGATTAAATATCTCACATATGGTTGAAGAAATTATCATACAAAAAATCAGGAATGTACTCCTCTTGACATTCTAATTTATTTCTACATAATAACCTCAACTACAATGTGTATCTAAGAGTAATTACGTCTATGTATGATGTGAAAAAATTGTTCTTAACAGTTATCGTTATAACTCCTTTAAATGTATCAAAATAACTTTTTCCACTGTTAATTATCACTAGTTTTTTACATACTTATTTACACACTGATAATTTTTGCACACTTTGATTGTACTTGATTTTTTTTCATGTTTATACGAAATCGAATTTTGTAAACGATATTCCACTCATTTTCTGATCTGCTAGAGTTTTGAAATTTTGTACTCTTGCATGTTCTTAAAGAAAATGTATTATTTTAATATTTTCAAAATTTAATTATCAGTTAATCGATCAATTTAATTACTTTTTAATTTCATACGACTGGTGCCACCTAGTAGTAAATTTGAGAAACAATTTATTTCAAGAGTCCATAATATATGTAAGAATAAATTCCAAATTAAAGGCTGAAAATTAAAAACTATTAAAATAAATCATTCTGCTTTGTAATACATACTTAAAAGTGTGTTTTTAAAAATTACTTTTATTAAATTTATTCATTTCCAAATTTTCTCTTTTCTATTGAAAATTAGAAAAAGCTATTATCCGAAGAAAAATACTTCAGTTTAAATTTAAAATATTATATATACAATTATGCCATTTTGATCAACTTGCCACTTTTTTATATAGAAATTATTTTAAAATTATCTTTTAACTCGTAGTCATAATATCTTGCAAATGGATTAAAATTTTTTATGTTGCAAAATAATAACTTTCAGGGATAGAAATACAGAAATTTAAATTCACATAATGGTTTTATTCAACGTTGATGGCAACTCACATGCCTAAAATATCTTCGTAAACATACCCTTTTTTATTGCAATTTATTAGCTCTGTTTGGGAATGTGTTTAAGAAAGTGTATCTTCTCTTTGACGAATCGGGCTGAAAGATGACACATATCTGTATATAATATCTGTGTAAGGCCCAAATGCCAAATTGAATCCACCTAGATCATTTCATTGTTCAGTTACCTGCATAATGGAAGACTGACAAAGTTTTAAAAGGAAAGATCAAATGAAATTGTAGGCTTCATCTGCGTTGTGATTTAATGATTTTAACATGGTAATGTTTTAAATTGCATATCTTAATATAAATAAAAGTCATTGTGATTTGTATGTGTGTATGTGGGTATGTTCCACGTCTTCTCCTAAACTGCTGCAGCAATTTCAATCAACTTTTGCACACTTATTATTTAAGACAAGCGGAAGAGCATTGTCAACTTTTCGAAATCCGAAAGTTAATTAAACAGTCAGTTAATAAGAAATTAACCGGAACAGTTTTTCCGTATTAACTTCGGAGCAAATGATCACCCAAAAATATTTTTATACCATTTTAAAGTTCAAATATTTACCTTTTCAATGATACCAATTTTATAACTGTGAAGTGTTCCTTCAACTTTTATTATTTTTAAAAAATTTAAATAAATAAATTATTACAGCAAACGATTCTTAAATAAAGTAAATTTAATTTTGCTTCGTTGCTAGGCAACGTTGAGATTTGAACAAATTTCTTTTTATTTCTGTAAATATTTTAAAAGGAAGTAAAAGATCACTGTCAACTTTAAAAGGCCCAAGGTTAATTAAATTTCTTTAAATTAAAAATTAAGCAAGATTTTGAGGGGTTTCTTGTGATATATTTCGAAAGTGCTATGTTGTAATAACTATTTTTATGCTATATTAAAGTTTAAAAAAATAGATATTCATTGACACATTTCATTTGGGTCAAAATTGTTGCTTTCATTTCAATAATTAAAAAAAATTCAATTGTGTATAAAATTCACGGTTTGTAGCAATAGATTTTTTATTGTTAAAGAACAAGAAAACTTATGAAGAGCTGTTGCTAGAACTTATAAACAAAATTCTGGAAGAATATTAAAGAAAGGTTTAAAAACAGACGGGAATAATTTATATCGGGAACAACTATTGATGAGGTTTATTTTGAGACGCTTTTTATTAATGAAAATTTAACTATTCAATTAATTGACCCAAAATATTCGTCAAAATCCTTCTTATACTTCACTATTTATGAACGAAATATGAAGTATAAACGTTTCAGACGATAAAGGAATTTTTGCATTATAATTTTCTACACAAAAATAGTATTTTCATTAAAAATATTAGACATAAAAGTGTTTTAATTCCGAGCAACGCCGGGCATAATAGGTAGTTATCTATAAATTGCGTGATTCGTAATGCAAAAACCATTCAAAAAGATCTGCAGGGCAGACCATTGGGCTTAAAGCTAAATTCTTGACACTTAGTTAATTCTTTATAGAAGGTAATCAGCAAAAAAGAGATTTTCAAAATTTTAATTAGATGTTTAACCAAATAAAAATTTGTCGAAAATTCAAATTTTTCCTAAATAACTTTGGAGAATAATATCGTATCAAAACCATTTTTACACCACCTACAAATTTTAAAAAATGAGCTTTACAGTGATGCCAATTTTACTTCAGTGACATTTTTTTCTTTCATTTTAATAATTTCTTCTAAATTAATTGTGATAAGTTTTTTTTATTTCCCACTCATTCGGTATTGGAATGCTAGGTAATCTGTCTAAATGTGGAGTATGCATATTTTCACATTATGCCCTCTAATTTTAAAAAATAAGTAAATTTACATTCATAAAATATTTAATTTTTAAGTCTTGCTAGTATTCTGCTGTTTCAAATTTAAAGAAGTATTTCGCATTTTGTATTATTCTGATGTACTTTAATGAATTTGTAAACATGATTTATAAACGAAGGCGAAATAGTATTACAAAATCGCAGATCATAAAAAAAATATTGCTTTTTTAAAATAATGATATTATCATGCAACGGTGTTTCAGATTAGATGTTCCAATTTCCTTTATTTTTTTCTCATGTTTTTCCATTTGCCTTTTATTTTATTTTTTTCTTCATACCTTACTTTTTATATTTTCTTCTATCTTTGCCATTTTTTGTATGTTTCAGTGCCTCCAAACCTATGCTACCCAGTGCTTCTATTTCCAAGCTTGTCGATGCCCGAGTGTACGGAGGAACAACAACTCAACACGGTAAAAACCACAATGTCTTCACAGCTAATACCGTGTCTGGTTTGGTTTAGTTATATTAACTTCCCGTTTTGAAGCAACACGAGGGCTATTTTGGGACGGACCTCGTAATTTTGAACCGCGGTCAGATGACGAGGACGACGCCTGAACTGGCACCCCCTCTCCAAACTTCCACGCCACACCAACGGGAGGACGTTTGGCCACTACGTATGATTTAGCGTGCAACAGGCCCCATACACGGCGGATATTGAGTGGAATCTGGTTTCGGACCTGGAACCCTGTGGTCCCCAAAGCCGAGATCTTACCACTAAGCCACCGCGGCTATACAGATGTCTGGAGAAGAGGATAAAAAAAAGAATAATAACTGCTTCCTGAAAGAAGGTTCGTTGGTTTAGTTTAATTATATTAACGTCCCGTTTTGAAGCAACATGAGGGCCATTTTAGGACGGGCCTCGTAATTTTGAACCACGGTCAGATGACGACACCTGAGCTGGCACCCCCTCTCCAAATTTCCTCACCTCACCTCAACAGCCCCTCCGGGCTACTCAAGGCCTTAAACCAATTAGGCAGGCTGTTCCGGGGTGTGTTATAGGCACCTCACCAGCGGGAGGACGTTTTGACCCTCCCGCTGCGATGCCGACACCTTACCACTAGGCCACCGCGGCCTAAGCAGTTCGCTCGATCAACCATGCTGTGTGGGCTCGGTGTGACGAGCTGAGACACAAATGTCCTTTCTAAATGTTAATTAAAATTGCAAGAAGGACACGACCGTGTTTTTATTTAGTCACTATTACATGTATACGTTTTAGAAAGAATAAAATTGTTTGCTTTTAATTGGTGTTGCGAACTGTTAGGGCTATATTTGTTCTCTTCTTTAACTCGAATGGGGTAAATTGTTAAAGAACTACTAGAAGACGAAAACTTAAAACTACCTACAGTACTATATGTATTCTTTCCATCTGAAGGAACTTTTCTGGCTCACTGTTAAACTCCAAAAACTGAACAGATTAGAAACAAAACAGTAAATTGCTGCGGTAAGATTACTCGTCAATTATTACATTCTTATTAGTAATAAATCCATTACTTAACTTAATTCCCGAAATGAATATTTTGAATATCCTCCCATTAACTAGCTTTCCCTTAATTGAAAAGTTACTCCGACCATCTCCACTTTAATACTGGCTTCAAAATTTGCATCATTGCCATTCAGCACCTACTTTGGCAGCAATATTCTGAAAATGAGCTTCGCACTCATCGGCCCTGTAGCTGTGGCGCACATTTGAGAGGAAGGCTGGCGTTCCCTTATCCCTGGTACTGAGAGGCTTTTTGTTTTAATCTCTTTACACCATCCAATTGAGGTGTTACCAGAGCACCTGAGATCTTTTGAGGGACGGGGTTTGCCGCATTCAATGTCATTTTTAATGGCCCCATTTCGTTGCGGGTGTCAAAGCGAGTCACCTGAACGGTTTTCCGGTCACTGAATTCTCATTCCATCGGCTACTGTCGGGAGAACAAGACTGGCGGGCCATTCAGCCAGGAAGTTAAGACGCATGAAAGTAGAGTCATTAAAAAGTCTATACACAACCAGTCCCTCAAAGTAGCTGGAAAATCAGGTAAAGCTGGGTGTTATCATCTAAGCTGTGTCGTATGAATACTTTGACGATAAGTTGGGTTTCTTTTTGAAATAAGAAACCCCAGTAAGAAAGTTTACGTGTAATAAAAGTTTATATTATAAGAACACCAGTTTATAAACTTCTTAATAATTTGAAGAATGTGCGAAAATTATATATACAAATTCTAAACATTCATATCTGACGACAAATTTCAGCCTTAATTAGATTTAATGGCAATGAAAGGACATTACTGCATTGCAACCATAAATAAAAACTAAAAAATATCTAAATTTCTATAAAGTAAGAAAGAAAATAATATGCCATTGCTTTTTATGTCATAAACATTCAATTTCAACTAGAAGCGGGAGATAAAGGATCTCGCATCCAAGTACTCTCTTTTTCTTTCCCGGTCGACAGCCAATTTAGCGTTAAGTTGATGTGTCTTTGAGAAGCAATAGTATTTCGTTCCATGCAGTTTAAATCAACATAAAATGCCCTTTTGGCAAATCCAGGTGGAAGGTCAAATTTAAACAAGTGTTGTCAAATTTAATTATTTTTTCTGTATTCTCTACAGAATGTTGCTAATCCTTCCTATTCCAAATGACTGGTTGTATCAATCCAAAACAAATTATAACGAATAATAATTACAAGAAATTGTACCTTCGTCCCACTTCGACAATTTCTTTCACATAAAAGGGCCCACTTATAACGATATCCGCAACGATTGCGTGTAAGTTATGCATTCATACATACATCCATAACGTTTTTTAAGTGACATACATCTCACCTAATTACTAATATAATAGCCCAGATCTGTCTCTCGGTAACGTTCTGACGTCGCCAACAATAAAACTTGTGCCATAGCACTGCGAGACGTTAAACAGCATTAGTTCATTGTTATATAACCTAAATTTCAGTAATTTTAAATTTAGAAGAGTACTTGTCTTTCTAATTTCAAATTTATTAGCTGTAAAATAGTGAAATAAAATTTTCTATCGATTGATACAAAATTTATCTCGCTATGATCAATAGTTCCCGAGAAATCTTAAATTATTAATCATATATTTCTAATTGATTTCCGATTTTTAATAGAAAGTAGTAAATTACGTCAGCGGTATATCATGCGTGTTATATAGTTTGGACGCCACGATGCATCTGATTATTTATTGCAATCGTGATCATATAAATTTGATAATTATTTTTGGCAAAGTTTGACAAGCAGATAAGTGCTTTGTTTTGTTTAGAATTCCTTTGAAATTTTAACTATTGACTTACGTTTGACAAACTGAGAATTTCATGGTTATTGAATTATAATAAAATTGTTAAAGAACGAAAAATACTTCACACGAAATGTTGTTTACCAAGAGGTTTTTTGAATAAAGATAAATAATATGTGAATGAAAAAAAATATTTCCTGCTATAAAACATATGTTTATTTTATTTGTCTTCAATCAATGTTAAACATTTCTCTCGCATATATATCTAATCAAACACGTCAAATTTGATCTGAAATCTCTCGAATGAAGAGGCGATTTGCACTCGTCATAAAATGACGGGTGATTTTCTAGAAATAAAGAAGAATGTCTGTGTGTCAGTGTGTGTGTGTTGGCGCTCTACGGGACAGACCGCTAGACTAGAGCAACGAAATTTGGTACAAACATACCTTGGATGGTGGGAATGTGCACCTCGGAGCTGTTTGTTTGAAATTTTAATTAATTATAAATGAAGCTAAATTTTGGCGTTTTCTTTCAATAACATCCGAACATATTACAGCACAAAAATTATTTTTATACCATCTGAAAATTTAAAAAATTATCTTTTCAATGATATCAATTAAGTTGTACGATAATGTTTAATGCTATGTTTTAATAAGTATATTTTCATCCAGCTAACATACTGCTGGAAGTAATCTGTCCCGCGCCATTTTTATGTCGGAATCAAATGAATACTTTGCAAGAGAAATAAGAGAGTGAAGTTGATGCCGACAGCGCGCAATCGGATGTTACATGACACAGACAGTTAGTTACTCGACACCATTAGGCTACTTATGACCACTGGATACCCCCTAACTCGGAGCCAGGAGGGCAAGGCTACTGAAAGAACATGGGTTAAATGTCTATCACAAATGTAATTTAAAATCATTTTCTGAAGGGAAACAAGAATATCAAATTATACATAAATGGTTTAATTGAAATTATATTCCTGGCGACCAGCTTGTTCGCCAGGAATATAATTTCGAAGGCGGCTAGTTAAAAATATTCTAGAAGTATTAACTTTTTGATTGACATTCATAAGACTTCTGCTAAGACTAAAACAAATATTTATTAAAACATTAAGAAACGACTATTACACTTCGTATCTGCGTACAACGTAACATCGCTCATCTCTTATTTTAAATCAAATTCAAAGTAGGTCAACATTTGACTGTTGCCACTTATATGGTATCATACACTGTTATAACAATAAATACATTGAAGACATGATTTGTCAGGCAATAATATTAAATATGCTTACAGAAGTATGCAAAATGAATATTTCGTCGAACGATTTGTGAATACTCTTTTTTTTTTAGAAATTTGTCTCTTTTTCTGCGAAAATTTCGTAAACTACAATCGAGAAAGAGGCACTTTTACACTGCCTTAAAATTCAAACAATTATTGGTTCAAGGATGCCGATATTGTTGCTATTCTTTAATTCTCAAATTTTTAAAAGAAAGGAATCTTTAATTCCAGCAATGATTTCTTGGAAATAAGTAAATATTCTCAATATTTTCCTTGGACGAAGATCCAAAGTGGAAGTAAGAAAAAACAATTGTAAACCAGAGGAAGTTATTTTTACCTGGAGTTTTTCGTAACTAAAACAAAATAGCGCATTCTGTGCTTCGTAGGATAGTGAAGAAACCGAGTATATAATTTAGACGCCTTCCTTTCAACCTATTTGGCCCAAAATTTGGCATGGATCTATAATTATGGTGCAAACACTACAGACCAAATATTATTTATCTAAGTCATTGCACTTTTGAGTTCTCGCGTTCACATAAACGTGAATATAAAGACCTACAGGTGGTCGACTCGCAAGCGGATTTGGCCCAAAATTTGACACAAATCTACTAGACTGGTGATAAAACTATGTGCTAAATTTCATTCTTCCCTCTTTCTGCCTTTCTGATTTATCGTGCTGACATGATCGCGGACGGATAGACTTAACGCTGATGGATTTCGCCAAAATTCTATAATCTATAATCTTGGCGTAAAGCTTAAATACCGTATGTTGTGTCTCTAGTTCGCAGACATAATTCCAAAAAATAAATTTTTCGAACTCATGGAGTTCTTGGATATTCATCCAAATCTCGTAGGGAAATTTTTTAATGATTACAATACTCTCTCTTTATATATTACTATGTATCAATATTCTCTTCAAATACGGAAATTGAAAATCCTAGTTCCAAAATATGCCTTTTTTGGACTTGGAAAAGGACTAAGGTTCATAGAAGAAAAGCAAAAAAAAACCAGTGAATTTTAAAGCATAGATAGGCTGAAACCTGCAAGACGACCAATATGGAGTTTTAAATCTGAAAAATATCCCTTCGTTTTTCAGATACTATGCAACTTCAGTTGTTTTCCCTTAATTTGATTGATACATTTGATTAAAAATTCTTAAAATTAAGTTTAAGATACAAAAAGCAATGGACATGCTTGGTATCAATTTTAAAATCGAGCCACATTTTCCATTCAAAGATGAAAAATACAGCATATGTAAATGGGATTGCTCCTATATCCGAAACCAAAGTTCCTTTATTTGCTGATATTATATTTGTGTCAAAGACATCACTCTTGCAAAATTATCTATAGTTTGCCTTCTTACAAAATGTTTTCTATTGAAAATTTTCTCTCATTGGTCTGCTTGTTGCGCTAAAAAAGTGATAATTTGTCCTTTCGTCACTTCGTTTAGGATTTGCGGCATACTGGCATAAAATTCATTTTATTTTACATGTTAAAAATGACTGTCATTTTACACAAACTGAATCGTTCTGCCATCGATGCAACTAAGTAGCATGTCTGTGAATATTCTGTTCTTTTGAATTAATGAACATGATTCACTGAAATATCTCCAACCGTCCACTCCAAACTAATATGAAGACGTTTGACATACGATGGAAAACATAATGCACACCTCTTCCCAATTCCAAGGTGCAATCGAGTTTTGATCACAAGATATACTGAGATTCGGTACTATTCTGTTAGCGAGACCAACTCTAAAATCTGCCATATCTAAGCGAAAACGCACCAATTCTTAGTGATAACTCCCATCACCAAATCCCAAAGACAAATGTTCGGACTAGCAGAATCTCACCAGCATTTAAGACAGTAAAAAAGATACGATAAAAGCACTTTATTTTCATTTAAGTGGAAGGAGGTAAAACATCGCATTTTTTTAAAATATCTATTTTTTTTTAAAAATTAGAAATTCATTATTTCCTTTAATAAAAATGATATTTCATGTATGTTTATCTATAAAATGGAGAGCTATAATTTTCAATGGTATTTTAAAAAATTATTTGCGGAGTCTACTGTACAATAAAGAAAGATGCTTCATTCAATACATTCTCAGTCCTTAATTAAAAAGCAAAAGCAAGATAAACCGAAAAAATGAAGCAACCTTGAATAAATAAGTATTGCTATAAAGCTTTTTTGAAGTATTCATTAATAAAAGTTGATTCTTAAATTAATGAAACCAGATAATAAGAAAATGTAATTTTTCTTACCTCTAAACAATATACGAGAAATGATATTGCATTTAAGGTCTAAAATCTGAAGATACCGTATTTTTTAAATATTTTTATATACCTTTAATTAATTTATTTATTTTTTGCAAAGGTAATTTTTGGATTTCAGTTTTTTTAAATTTTTTTCTTTGAAATTTATCAAAGCCAGAAAGAATTCAAAAGTTTCATAGTATATATATTGACATTTTCGTAAGCTGCCATTAGATGCCCCAGATTTGGCGGACGTGGAAAGACAAACATTAAAAAAAATGAAAGTCTTCGAAATGAAATGCCGCGATGAAGCTGTGTAATAAAAAGTTGTAAGAATAAACATAGTTCCTTCCAAATTATATTTCCGAAGATGCTGTATTGACATCCGAAAGGAGAACGCTGGACCGAGTGGCCAGTGGTCAGATATTGCGAGTAAACAAGCCCCATATTGCAATTCGTCGTAAGTCCCTCTCTTCACTGGAGTCCATATCTCCGCGCAGAAAATCCAATTTTAGTTTCATATTTCGGTTATGTTTGAGTCGGCGTTGACAAATAAGCTGAGACCGTGACTAGGGTGACAATAGTTGCAAGAACGCAGCACTGAGCCTCGCATTTTTCACTTTGCGCAGAGGTATTCTTAGAAAAATAAATCCGTTAGAGGCGATATGAAGAATTCTGGACCATAACGCCTCGTGTTTGCTTAGACGGTGCATTCATGTGGTGCATTTTTCTGTTAGTTCATGCTAAACATTGGATCTGTTCAGTACTGATTCTAAACATTTCACACAGCCTGTTTACAACTTTTAGTTCCAGATGAAGCTGATCCTGCGAATTCTGTGATGAATATGATTTCATGAACATAGTAATAATGCTGAGACTGCGCGTAATCATTTTTTATGATGTATATGTTACGGTCAATGCGGATAATAATCGGTTAAAGTGGAGAATCTATTAACTACTTTAATCAGTTATTATTCACAATAACAGATTGTCCACATTGATCAGAACACATATGTTATTATTAGCGAGTAATAGGGACAATCTGTAATAAAACGATACCCTGAGGTGCATTCTACGCATGCTCGTTTAGGGAGGTGTTCAAACTCTTACTTTCATTCATACGAAGATTATAGTCACGTGGAATAAAAAGGCATGAATTGAAATGATCAATAAGGATGTTTGAAAAGCTCTTGGGCGGGTAAGCAGAAATAAACAATATTCTATTGTTACGAACATGCAAAGTCGCTTCCCAGCAATGTTAGTCTTATGGTTGGGAAGAAAGTTTTACAAGGGTAAGTATGGTATACATTCGATTGCTCGCTCACCAAAGATTTTCATTTAACAAAACCCGCAGACGCTCATCGAAAAGCGTGGTCCTCAAATTTAATGAATAATAATCAGGCTATCGGAAAACTAATAAATTCATTCAGGATCAGTAACGGGATTTGCGATTCGCTGACCCGTTCTGGGGACTCCTAATTTTTAATTTTTTTTTCTTTTTCTTAGCATTCTTTTTTATTGTATCTTTACTGTCTTCCTGGCCGGCTGGACCGGTTTATGTCATTACATCTGTTAAATCTTCATGTTTTTTGGACCCAGTGTAATCTAATCTTCATTAATCTCATTTTTTTTTATGGGGACTTCACGATGGAGTGGGCGAAGTACGTCGGGAGTTTTATACTCCTGGTAGGGCCTCCCAAGGCGTGAAGGCCGCTCCGTGTCCCCATCCTATCATCACTTCATTTACTAGCTCATTGGGCCCTATTTTATAAGTACATTGTGGTGACTGTGGATCTGACCATTTTATAGTTGTGTTTGATGTTTTTAGACTTTTAGATTTTTGACTATTTGTATAGATTTTTTTAGATATTTTATTATTGAACTTTGATTTTAATAAAATTGTATTTTTAATATTTATCTTTAACCTATGGCACCGCTCTCCTAATCTGAGCACCCATCATGGTCGGTCCTTGTATAGCAAGAGATGTAAGTCTTTTCTAGCCGCGCTTTTAATTTACAATCTTCCTGGGGATCTCCGTTGGTAGGTTGTAGAGAGGACCCCTTAGGGGGTGTTGAGGCGATTTTTAATCTTTTAACACTTCTTTTATCTGATAGTGTCTCTGAATGCAACTACAGATTTTATCTCGCCTTGGGTCATTTTCCTTGGTTGCCTTTATCGTGATTTTAATTCTTGATGTTCATTTTAGTATTTTGACTTTAATCTGATTTTTTAACGACTTGGTTGTGTTTGTTGTATTTGTGTGTGTGTGT
>BGPR01000177.1:1028765-1051843 GCA_013235015.1 Araneus ventricosus
TATCTAATAATAAATCAGGTTTGGAAATAAAGAGTAAAATAAAATAAAATGCTGAATATATACTATAAAATAACTAATCCGAGAATATCCGAAACTAAAATTTTCAAAACATTGTTTTGCAAAGACGATGCCTGCTGAGATTTGAACCCGTGTCAGCAGGACTCATAACACGACGTTCTACCGACCAAGCCCCGAATGCACGTGATTTGTTCTGCATATTTAAATGACATCTATAGTTTGCTCAAAATTTAAAAGCAATTAATTTAACTGACAGGAATTTACTAAAAAATTACATTATGCTAATATAGTTAATAACAGATTTTAACAGCAGTGGATCTTTGATAACTGCAAAGAATTTTTTTATATTCCTTGATGATGATTAAAAGATTTTTTATTGTATGGAGCTCATTAGAATTGGGTGAATTTATATTTAATTAGAAAGAAATCTGAGTTGAAATTTCATTATTGAACGCTTCAGCAAATATACTGTTTCCAACAAATTAAATGACATTCATGGGAAATCTTAACCAGATAATAGAAATCAAAAGTTTCTCAAAATACTTAAGGTTCTAGCAAAGTTTCGCTAAATTCACTAACGACATTTTAAATAATTAACAGAAATGTTAATTAAAAAATAATTAGTAATTAAAATTAATTATTAAAATGATCATCAATATAATTAATTATCGAATTATAATTATTAATCAAAATTATTCATTAAAATTAATATCAATATAATTAATTATCTAATGAAAATTATAATTTTATTAATTATGAT
This sequence comes from Araneus ventricosus, assembly GCA_013235015.1. Taxonomy (NCBI): domain Eukaryota; kingdom Metazoa; phylum Arthropoda; class Arachnida; order Araneae; family Araneidae; genus Araneus; species Araneus ventricosus. Next base: position 1,029,544 of record BGPR01000177.1, read on the forward strand.
TCATAGTTATATTAAAATAAAAGTTCAATAATCAAGATTATTACAGTAATTATCGGCGATAAATCCATTTACGTTCCGGAATCGGAACGAATCCGCGGATCCGGATCCTCAACCGGACTCGGATCCATGAATCCGACTCCACCAAAGGAACGAATCTGACACATCACTAATTTTTAACACTTTTTCTTGTTCCGATGTCTCATATCCAGAAGACACAGAAAGGCAACAAAAAGTAAGGTAGTAAAAGTTAAGCATCCCGATCACGCCTCCTAATGAAAACTCTCAGAATAAGCAGATCAGCACATGCATGGGGTCTTTTTGACCCCAACCTTTCTCCTTTGTTAAAAAAATTTGGGAATTTCTAAACACTTGCCCCTCTTCATAGGGGAGTTAGAAGAAGAGGATAATAAGGCCAAAACCGGTGAAACGGGGTTTCTCACTTTTTCCTGGGGCGTTGGGGTCAAATTGATCCGTGCGTGTGCTAACGTTTCTGGTTAATTTAAAGTTATGGCTATGGAAGCGTACGAATGTGAGCAGCGGAGAAGAAAGGAATACAGAAAAGAGGGCAAAAAGGATATAAGTTCAACCTTCCTTTTTCTTATTAAAAATCGCATTTGTGTCTGAAGTTCAAGTTATTTTTACGAAAAAATGTTCTTATTCTTTGGCCATATTTTATTTTTGTACAAATAGCCAATGAAATAAAGAGTAAGTGTCTAACACTTTTGGGTCAAAATGACCCCGCTCGTGTGCTAACGTTCCAAAAATGGGTGCATGTGCTGAAGGGTTAAATTAGTTTCCGCACATATTTTATAAACGTCTGAACGGATAAGGTTTGACCAAATGACCAGTAAGTATACAGCGTGAGTAAACATATCCCATACTGCAATTCATCCCAAGTCTCTCTCTTCACTTCAGTCTGTATAGTCACACAGAAAATCCAATTTTAGTTTCACATTTAGTTTGTGTTGGAGTGGACATTCCCAAATCCGCTGCAACCGTGACCTGGGTGGCAATGGAGGTGGGCATAGGCGGCTCGTCCGGGGGGGGGGGAACTTAACTTGCCTACTTTACAAAAAGTAAAGGGGCCTTGCCCCCTCACTTTTCAAAATTCAAAATTAACGATCCATCGAAAAATGGATCCAAAGCTGAAGCTTTGCTGAATAATATCGAAAGTTTCCAATTCATTTTTTGTCTACTTCTGATCCAAAGAGTTTTGGAAACTACAGATACGCTTTCAAAAGCTTTGCAATCAAAATCGCTAATTTTTTTAATAGTTAAAGAACTGGTTAATGCAACAAAAGAATGTTTGCATGAATTCCGAAGTGAAGATTTTTTTGAAAAGTTGTGATGTATGTTAACGATATTTGTGAAGCAAAATCGTTAACTTCTCCAAAACTTCCACGCTCTAGAAAGGTCTCTTCGGAAATAGGCGGCAGTTCCTTCAGCATGTCACAAAGTGTTAAATCGTTCTATTAAACGTAAATTGCTTTTCCAGTTATAGATGCTGCTTTAAACACAAACGAAAGGTTCAAAGAAAATGAGCTGGATATTTTTCAATCTCTAAAAGATGTAACATGTTCCAATTCATCAAAGATCATAAAAATTGCATCAGTTCAAAAAGTCTCTGAAACATATGATCTTGATATGGAAAAAAATAAAGGGGGGAGATACAAATTTTTCAGAAAATGTACAAAAAATACATCGACTCTTTGCCAGAAATATCCACGGAGATAACAGAACTGAGGAAAAGATGCAATTTTCTTGTTGAAAAGGAACTCTGTGATATACATATTTCCATACTTGACAAAACTAATCCGAATTCTCCTTGTGATACCTGTCTCAACTGCATCATGTGCGAGAAGTTTTTCATGCTTAAGATCTTTAAAATCATGCCTTAGAAATAGTATGTGTCACGAGAGGCTTTCTGCACTTGCTGTTTTGAAGATCGAAAATACTGTAGATATTGACTTTACAAAGGTAATAGAACAATTTGCGAAAAACAAAAATCGCAGGCCGTCTTTCTTCTAATTTATAATACGGATGTATATTGTATAACATAATATCAAATAAATAAATTTATAACTGACCTGCTTTCTCTGTGTTTGGGAGTACGCCGTTTTGTGACGACATCATTGATCGATTCACGAGTTTAAAGAAAGAAGAATTGACTTAATAGGTAAGCGTTTTATATTTTTCTCATGTTGTTATTTCATGAGAATTGAAATTGAACTTTGAATTGGAAGGAGGGACTCTACGGGGGCCATCCGTTCCGATTTTTGAGGTCGTGTCGCGAATTTTTTAGAGAAGGTCATTTGATCAATAATGATGTTAAAATCCAATAATATAGTCCATTTTACAAAAAAAAAAAGCGCTCCACCCACACACTCGCATCTCTTTTGACCCCCCACTTTTTTGGTGCACCAGCCGCCTATGGAGGTGGGGGTCCCAGTTGTGTTTTTGATTTTTTTTTCTTCACGTTTCTTAATATTTATTCTTAACTCTTTTTTAAAAAATTAACCTAATTAGAGAAAATATGCAGTAAATATGATCATGCGCTTTGTATCCACTTCGCCCTTTTCAATAAGGCTCATTCATTTGTTAATTGACACCAAACATTGGAATTTATTCACAGCTGACTTGAAACGTGTCACTCGGTTTGCTTGCAACATTTTAGTTTCATGCTGAAAGTTTCCAGGAAATTGATTCTCTGAATTCTATATCGAATTTAGTTTGGTGAATATAGAAGTTTAGATGCCGTGTAGATATGTTATTTTAATGGAAGCATTGCTGATACGAAATGATTCCAATAAATATTTCTAACGAGCTCAAACAAAGCTAAGCGGAATTACTTATTCCTTTATAGGACGCAACTCCGGGACATTTAAAACTAAATTTTTTGGATTATAATATGATAAAATAATTTTACAAATATGAAAAACAGCAAAACTTGGCTAGTTTACCATTTACTTAAAAAAATAAGAAAGTGAAAATTTTAATATAATGAAGTTAGTGATTTAGGCCGTTATATTCAGTTAATGAAAAAAAATTGGTAAAAATTATTTTCCAAAAATTTTGAGATTTAAAAATTTTTGGAAAATAATTTTTTAATTTCGTCATGCAAAATTCCAAATTACATTAATTACAAATTATTTAGCTAATAAAAAATACATATTTAAGTTATTATACCACAGAAATGAACATAACTTCTAGAAAAGATTATCTTGCATTAGGAGCAGGCATATGCTTGAGACCGTAGTAAAAATAGTTATTCTATAAAAACTAATGGGGAAGCAGAATTTTTAAACTGCTTTTCTTACCATGTGAAGTAAATAAATAAATAAAAATAAAGACAATATGTTTTATACATTGATTTCGAACAACGGTAGAAAACATTGGGCCACAAAAATTGGCGAAACACTGAAAATGAATTGCATATTATTGCAGCAAAAGAAGGTAAAGTTGCAAATTTTGCTAAATAATTAATTTTTACTAACTTGTTAAATTAGAGACAAAATGTCTTAGTAATAAAATAAGTATCCTTAATTCGACAACTGTAAATTTTTAAGTTAGTAAGCAAAAACAATGTTTAGTTTTTGCGTCAATCTTGTAACCGTGTTAAAATGTGAAATTTAAAGATTTGAAGAAACAAGGAAATCTCTTCGATTTTTATTACAATCATGAAAAGTATTGTTGTAAAATATATTTAAAAATGTTTTCAAAATTTGTTAAAGTTAGAGAAGAAATTGCACAACAACTAAATTCATATAATCTAATCGAAATCGGTTCAAACTCCATTACAATCATGAAAAGTCTTGTAATAAATTGTATTAAAAAATATTTGCAAAATTCGTTAAAATTAGAGAAAAAATTGCAAAACCACAAAATTCATATAATCTAAATGATAATTTTTTAAAAAAAATTTAAGATGATGTGAAACTCAGTTCTCTGCAGTAATATTTTCGAAATTTCACATTTTGCTTAATTTTGTTATTAATAAAAATTCGAGTTAAAATTTTAAAAATATCTCACGCTTTTGCACATTCCCACCGTGACAAATTTAGTAGCTATAAGTCCAAAAGTTTGCCAGTAGAGTGCCAACACATAGATAGACAGGCACACGCACATTTGCTTTTGTTATCAGTAGAGTCATGAAAAAGTTATTTTGTAGAAAAAAATTATCTTTTTAATCACCTTAATGCAAATCTTTGGGAAGATAAAAATGCATACAAAACAATTACTGATGAAATGGTGGAAACTAATTATTTGATTAATTTAACTATATATTTTATTTATTTATATTTTTTGTTTTTCAGACATCTTATTGTCATTATGTGATTTAGGCGTCTAAACTACGAGATCGCAGAAGTTTGCCCTTTCACATCAAATAAAACTAGAATGTAATTACATAATGAACAAAAAGCGTCAATTAATTAGTTTCAAGTAAAACTACAAAGAGATAACATGGAATTCTTAATCACTTTCTTCCAATAGAATTGTTTAACAAGATGATTCCGTAAATTTTTTTGCCCAAATTCAGAGATTTAAAAACTTAGAAAACCTTCTAATCCTTTAAACAAAATAAACTAACCGTACTGTCTTATTTAGCTCTTAATTAGTAATTAAGTAAAACGAAATTATTATTCAGTCATTAAAAGGAAGTAAACTTTTTTAAACCAGTAGAATTTATTCGAATATCTGAAGATTTTGAAACAAAAAAGTGGGTATTATTTAATTATCTTGGTAAGCAATAATAAAAACGATTCAGTCCCCATGCTTCCTCGATTTTAACAAATAAAAAGGTCAAAATTATTAATTATTCAGGGAAGCGAACGGAAAACAGGAATCATACCAGAAGCATTCGAGAGATTAAAAATACCTAAAACGTTTGGGAAAAGATTCTTTGATTTATTATCATGTATTATTAATTATTGAAAATAAGTATTGTATAAAAATGTTTTCCGGTTAATTATATTCACTTGTTTCATTTTTGTTAGAGCATACCTTGTATAGGTTCAAACGAAAGCATTTTTTCAAGCTCTGGGATTATCTTTGAAGAATAAGAATATTTAGTCGGTAGTATTGTAATAAAGGAAAGACTTGACGCTGTCGCGATTAAGTATGATGAATAATTAATTATTAAAAATAACTATTGTAATGAGAAAGGAACAAAGGTAATCTGATCTTCTGTCTTCGAAGATAATCTGAAAATAAAAATATTTAGTAAGCTGTGCAGTATTGAAAGAAAGCATTATCGTTGCTGCAATTAAGTCTTACACTAATAAAGAGAATTCTTTAAAGAAAATACATTTAAACAAGAATAATTCTGGCGTTTTTCATTTTGGCTTTTTCCTATCAAAAGAATGTTAAAATATCGTTTATCGAATTTATTCCAGTTAAATCGGAGTCAGAACTAAAAATTGCAAGGATTAATTCTTCTTTCTGATTTATATTCGACCACTAAATACATCCTCAATGATAGTTGTTTAAGGCCTTTAATTCATTCGAGGATATTATTGCTATGCAATTCAAATAAAAAAAGCAATAAGAAGTTTTTTCCTTAAAAAAAATTGAATACGTTAATTCTGAACTCTACTGTTTATTTTGGAGCTTTATTTTAAAATTGTTATATTCTAAGTGCTGTATACAATTTATTTACTAAAATAATTTAAATATCTTCTGAAATTAGTATTTTAAAAATTATTAATTTTTAAAAGTTTTGCTTATTATTTACTTAAAGATAACTTCTTTATTGTTTTATTGTTATTATTCCTTATTGTATATTCCTTATTGTTATTAATTTTGCATAAAAATTAATTATAACTGCTGTCCCAATTTCCATCATCCATTCGGTATCCCAGCCATAAAAGCGACTGGAGTAAATATGTGCGTGGGAGAGAGACTTGAGGTGCGTGCTTCAGGAGGGAATTGGAAAAGGCAGGGATCAGGGATCGTAGTTATTGGTAGAGGATGAATTTGTGCCCTGTGGAGCTGTCGAAAACGACCTGTCTAAATGAATGCGCTAGAAAGCGGAGTGCCACCACGCCATTTGCGCAACGTGGACGGATCATTATTGACCGGCTTAAGGATAATTACTATTAAGGTCAGAAATAATTTGATATAAAAATTTTCGGTTCCGACATTTAGCTAATCATTTTTTTTCATACAAATATCAAGCTAGTATCATTATTTTTGTCTTCCAATCGCAATCCCATTGAATCTCTATTTCTGCCTTTCCTACCATGTCTATTTTAGTAGGAAAATTGAAGAAAATAAAGTGAGATTGTGACTAATTGTTTAAAGCATGTAAAACTTGATTAAAATCGAAATTTATGGCCTAATATTTTACATCGTATTTTAAATACAATGCAATCTAAATTAGTTCGTCAAAACTCGAATAATAAAGACATATTTCAAAATATAAGCTTCATGTGGAAAACTTATATTGAAACTTTTGCTGTGTGTTGGGCAGATTGCAAAGAAATGTTTCAGGAGATATGAGCGAAAAGTGCTCATCTGGAAGCAACCGCTATGCTTTTAGAAAGGAGGGAGATACGGAGAATCAGTTCCTACGGCTGATTGAACAACTGGATACTGAATGCTATATACAGTAGACCTTGATTATCCGAGCTGATTGAGATCGTAATCACCTCGGATAATTGCAAACTCGGTTAATAGAGACTCAAATTTAAATCATAACTTCCTTTCTTTCGACAAGGCTTTCCAAAATTGTTTATTTGAAATTTTAAAAATAAATCCCCAAGTTCTACCACGTATTTACATTTTTTAATCCTCCTACTGGCGGAGACGTCTTTTTTCGTTTTTCCGGTTCATTTCAAAAGCAGATAGTTCGGATTTATATGTATATTTTCTTAAACAACCATGGATAAATTTTCATAAGAATTCAGAGATACAATTAAATACAGAAAAGATCGGTTCATTCACTTTAAAAGCTAGGTTTTCATACCCGAAAGCTATACGATCAAAATAATTTGGCGCTCAGAAGGTTAAAATACTCTTATTAGTTATAAAACTTCCTACATGCATTTTTTGAAGCATGAATTAGCTTTGATAATTCGCGAATTGCTTTTTTCTTTTGCATTTGTCCAATGATTCATCTGTATGCTGTATTCTAATTTCATCTGTACTCCGTCGAAATAAAGATTTCTGACAATAACCTTTTTTATTAATTATTTTCCTAGTAGAGTTATAAATAATTTATAATCCAGTCTTTATTTTCATTTTGATAGGAGAGTATCTTTTCAATTTATCATATCGTTTCAGAAATAAGGAATGTCGGAACAAATGCAAACCTTGTTTAAAACTGAATTTTATACCTGAATTGTTTTTACCGTTATATATTAGATACACCTCAATTTAAGCTAGTTCAATAAACTAGATTAATTGCTAGAAATAAATAGAATTTTGAAATGTATTTTTATATATAAAACTTTTTATTCGTGCTTTTTGTTTATAATGTTGAGGAAATTAGTTTCATATGCTTCTGAGGCTGGAACAGATGAACCGTAAACTGCAAAACCGTAAGAGGGAATTGCTCTCGTCCCTTGTGATATTTGGATTTAATGCATGAAAAAGTGCATCAAACGTCAAAAATAGTTTCATCATAGTAATCATATCTAGTGCTAAAAATATTTCGAAAGTATCATAAATACGAATTATGAGCCAATTTTAGACAAATAACAAAATTTTTATTCCTCACTAGAATTAGGTATAATTTTCTTTAATTAATCCTCTGACATGAAATTTAAAAAAAAATAAGTATGTTTGTTCCGTTTGTTAACCCTTTTCACATATCAAAGATGTCTAAACAAGAAAATAAAATAAAATCATATGTATTTTTTTAAAAATAAAGCAAGAAAAGTAAAAAGAGTCGATTGAAACTTAATATCATATTTCAGAACTATTTAAAAACAAAGCCGATCTGCAAAAGCAAACAAAAGAGAGATTGATGAAAAGAATTATCTTGCTTCGTAGAAAAGAAAACATTCATGGACTTACCAATATATCCACTTCTAAGTAAGGAAGAAAAGGAACACTCCAACTTTACTTCCGAGAGGTGAATAAAATCGGAGAAATCCGGCCGTTCGAAAGAGTGACTGATGAGGAACTGATTGATGATGACAGGGCGGCCATGTTGACTTTCTTTTATGCTTCTTCACACACATAAAGCCCATTTTAAAGTAATTGAAAAATGGCGGTCAGACTTCCCGCAAGAAAATGAATAAACAGCATTGAATCTGTATATGAAAAAGAGGATATGAACTCTACAAAGGTATTTTTTCTGTTTGGAGAAAAGATAATTCTAGTGTTATAACTTTCATAAACGGTTAACCCCGATATTTCGGCTTGAAGTGAAATTCATATTGGTAGGAAATAACAACTCTTTTTTCCTCTCTGTCGCCATTTTTCAAGAGCGCAAAAGACATGGAATAACTAAAAGCATTTTCGATATCTGAATTAGCTTTTTGTCAATTTTCATGTAATTTTTAAGCATCTATGGATAAATTTACATTTCAAAACACATGAGAACAGGTAACAGTTCAAAATAAATAGAATTAAATTATAAAACAGCAATTTGAGCGCCAAAAAGTAATTTTTATTGTTGTAATTACTGTTGTGCTGTATTTTTTTAAAAAAGCGTCGCCAAAAACCAATAAAACAATAAAAATAAGAAATGGAAGCTTAAATCTATGTTTTTAGACAATATATTGCTTGAGAATTTAAATATAGTTGTTCAAACTAATTGTTTGTATTTTTAAGGCTCTTTTAATTGCCACTTCCGGTATCAGAATTGTCACTTCCGGATATTATTTATGCTATAACTTTATTTGTAATTATAGCAGAAACAAAAATAAAGCATTTTTAGATACCTAAATGTATGGACTACAAAATAAACAAATAAAACAAATTTCGAAAATTTTCTGTAAAACGAGGAATTTAGGGTAGTCACATACCTTAACTGAAAGAAATGAAGTTTGTGGCATCTGAAAATTAAAAAAAGTATTAATCCACTATGCTTTTTTCCTGAGTTATTTTTTTCATTTTTATATTCATTTGAACACTTAATTCTAAATCAACTACGATCACTTAGAACAAATGCATTTAATGCATTAACACTGTAATGATATGGAATGAAAATAGAATTTTCCCTTACTTTTTATGCTGAATAATACAGAAATATCGTTAGTTTAAAGAAATACATTTTTGAACAGCTCAAAAATGTTACTTTTATATTGAATGAATACAACGAGACAAGAATGATGCATTTTATTTAATAAGAATGTTAAGATAAATATCCATGTATAAAAATATTCCAAAATTTTTGGTGAAGTTTTATGATTGTATTTCTTTTTTGGAGCTCATGTAATTGAAGAGAAATTTTTAATGAAATACTTATTGTGAAATACTATACAAAAAATTACATATTAATTAAAACATACATAATTGGTTACGACTTTTTTTCAAAATTAACCAGTTTGTTAGACAAAATTGTATCTATTCCCAAAAGAAGAACTGTTTTAAAAAAATTGTATAAAGGGCATCATAATTTTCTTCTTTTTTATGAAAGCAGATCAAAATCCTGTTCAAGCTCTGTTTCTTCCCCGTACTGCGGTTCGATCTTCAATCAGCTTTGATTAGCTTTGCTTCTCAAATGCGAACGGACATTTGGTTAGCAGCAAGCTTGTCCATGCCTTAACATAATGCAGAATTATTAGCATATTTCATCACTTATCTTTTTCTTATGCTCAGAGATGTACCTTCATGATTTGATTATGATAAAAAATGGAAAGGAACAATGATGAAGAATGTTCTCAAAGGAACTCTCAATAAAATACGAAGACGAAGCGGATGGAAATGAATATAATGATTGATTTTCTTTTTTTCGACATAATGGTTCCAAAATGACGAATTGAATGCAGAGGGCTGTTTGGAAACAGATGAGTCTTATCTCCTGACCTGATACATTATAACTAATGACTACTGAAGTATTAGAAAATTATTAAAAATAAAAACCCTTTATTCCATTTTAATGGTTGAAATGAAAACTTTATGGCACTTTTTCACGATTTTACTGACTTCTGGAAAGTGAAATCATTTGAAAATGCTGCGATATCTATTATTATTACATGCACTGTAAACACTATTCATCTGAACTTCACAATCTGCTTAGAGCAATGTGCATATCATTATGAAAATGATTTTGAGAAATCTTTTAGAATCATCGCGAAATTAAAAAACAATTCAGGGTCACTTACACGCGCCTGTGACGTCTAAACTTTAACAGCTTCAACCCACCTCTTTAAGTAGTTCAACTAATTATCTTGAGATGAAAGGGGCTAAAAGATAGTTTAGATAAAGACAGAGGAAAAGAAAAGACAAAGATCGACAAGCACAAAGAAATTTCACCATCCAAATTAATTTTAAGAGTATTAATTTGCAATAATTTTTCTCTTTCTCCGTCAGTATCATTACATTTCTGCTCCCTCTATGCGTAGCGTCCTGTACAGACGAATTTAGGAAATCCGCGCTTATTAAAGGCAAAAAGGAATGCATCTGTATCTGAAAAGTGCAAGCTGGGGATGAAGTTGACAGATCAAACCACCAACATTTTTCTTTTGGGTAAAGTAGGCATAGCGCGTCCAGTCCATAGATTTGATAACAATTTATCTTGTTTCCACACTATAACGTATGATCTTCTTTGTGTCTAAACTGAAATCCGGGTATCAATGACAAATGCCTGGGTGCTAACGACTCTTAGCATCACAACTAGCGGATTTCGACAGGGGATCAACAGCACGATATTGTTAATAGAAGGCCCACACGATAACCACTACACAATTCGAGTTCAAATAAATCCTATTGACAGAAGGATGTATATTTGATTTGAAATAACTTTTCCACCAAATTGTGAAGCACCTAAGATTCTGCAGATTAGAAATAAAACCTACTGGGCATAATCTATTCGACATAACCTATCATACTCATGGACAAAACTGAGCAGCGCAGCACATTTATCGGGAAATGACTATTTCTAACATCCTCCTTTTAACTAGCTTTCACTTAATTGAAGAGTTACCTCAATCATCGCCGCTTAACGCGGGTTCTAAAATTCATTTCGCGTTATTGCCATTCAACATCCACTGAAGCAGCAATAATCCGAGAATGCTGTTCGCCCTCGACGTCCCGAGTTGCAGATTCACACTGAAGGACGACGGCTGACGTCCCATTATACCCTAATGCTGAAAGGTCCTTTGTTTTAATCTCGTTACAAAGTCCTATTGAGGTGTTAAGAGAGCACCTGGGCGCTGTTGAAGAGCGGGACTTGCTGCATTCAATGCCATTTTTAATCGTCCCATTTCATTGCGGAAGTGAAGCGGATCTTCTGAATGGATTTCAAGTCATTGAAGCCTCGCTTCATTGGCCATTGTCAGAGGAAGAAGGACGGCTCGACCCATCAGTTCGGCTGTTAATATGCACAAAACTCCAATCGCTGAAAAGTCTTTACACAACCGGTTCTACCAAGCTGCTAGAACATTAGGACACGTAACAGTTGCAGAGCCTAGAGTTATTATCTTATCGGTTATAGGATGTATTCTTTGATGATAAGTGGAGGTTCATTGATGATTATTTTAATAAAGGTAATTATAATATAAAGAGTGTGCGGACATTATCGATACAGATGCGATAGTATCTGATGGAGTGGATGCGATAGTGATGATGAAGTGTATATGATGGCAATAAAGCATTAATGTAACGTTTCTTTGACGGACATTCATATTTCATCCCTTATGGTTCTACTCATTATAAAAGATAGTTTCAGCTATTTTATGAGTAAAGAAATATTTAAATAAGTCTCAGCAAATTTTTGAAACATATCTGCATTCTTAGTTAATAGTTCATAAAACCTATGGTTCTAAATGAGGCTTGAGTGAGTTTGTAGTTTATGGCGCAAGAGCCATTTTGCAAAATAATTTACCAACTGTTTTATTTAAAGTCTTTTTATCAAACAGAAAAAAACCTGGAAAAAATTTCGAAAAGTCAACCTATTTGCACATAACCAAGTAAGTGCCTCAAACTATTTTTGGTATTAAATATGTATTTAGGATATGATTCTCTGATTTACTCTAAAGATGCTAATTCGAGAAAATATGCTTAATTTTTTTTATCAAGCAAAATACTGCTGCCGGTCTTTATCGAATATTTAATCCAAATCTATTGCTATGTTACTTTCGAACTCTTTCAGTTGATCGAATTTCATTTCGAAATGAGACAATCACTATCTTTCTTTAATTATTAACACGTATCGATTAAATATTATTAACATGCCGCACAAATATTATTAACATGACTACGTGCATGACCAAGAAGAATGGCTTCTGCTTAGCGATTAGGAAGGTTAAACTGAATTAGATAAACAGGAATTTTGATACTAAGTCATTAATTAAGTAATTTATTATTAGTAGAAGATCAAACATGTGCTTGCACACATGCATAAAAATAAATGAATCATAACTTCACAGCTATTTCATCTTTGAAATACATGTGATAAAACAATTTTTAAAACTACACTTTTTTTAGTATACTAAAGGCATCAAAGTTCTTTTAGTTTAAGCATTTTCTACTTTTTTCTATCAGTAATTTATCATCCATTATTTTAATATTATGGAATCTTATAATCAATTTTTCTCGAATTCCCTACAAGGTAGAGTATGAGAACAAAATTTAATTAAATTACATAATTAACGGATAATTAATATTTGGAAAAATTGAAATAATGTATTGCCATAGAAAATATATGCGAGTCAACAAAAATTGAGAATTCTAGCATATCAGGAAATAAAAACAGTCATATTATTAGAAAGTAAATATAGTAACCGATATGGGATGGTGAACCCAAAAACTCAAAGCAATAAAAATGCTGCTGGGTATTTTCATCACATTTTGATACTTTTGATGACAATTCCACTGGACTACGCAGTTGACGAAAGTAAAATCTTGAATTTTCAAAGAATGGTTATGATACCTGTTTTTTAAACACAATTCTATGTCATAAATAGATTATTTTATTTTATCAACCAAAGATTTTACCCAAATGTATCAATAATGTGATTTCAAAATTATGTAAAAAATTCCTCAGATTTCGCAAGCATAAAATTACTGATTATTCCTATGAGCAAGCTTTAAAGGTTTTGGATTTCAGGATTATCCTCTTACAATTGGAGTATTTTAGATTAGACGTGGATTATTCGTTCTCCAAAAAGAATTGTAGAATTCTTGAGGATTTGAAAAATAAATATAGTGTTATTTATTTTATGAAACCCGTCATTTTTGTCCTCAAGATATTTATTCATCTCATCTGCATTATATTCTTCTATAACCTTTGTTTGAATTATTCAGAAATATTTATTCTTTGCTATTTTTCTATAAAGACATTAATAACATGATTGATTGGCTTGAAATACTCAACTTTATTCGGTTTGCTGTACTGCCCTGATCTATGGGAGACAACAGACTATTTCAGAAGTTAAATTAATCACACTGATAATTTTTATATTATATAACTTTTATAGGCTTTTTCATAAGCAATCTGCCTTTTTCTGATCCTATTTTTTCAATATATTTTTTAATGTTTTTAAGCTTAACTGTCTATAACACATAAACTCATAAATGATTGATGTGTTCTTTTATTTGATGATCATATTGTTCTTCGGTGGTTAAACATTCTTTTGTGTTTCATTTTTCTTTATTTTGTGTCATGTGACACTGTAATTGGATTTTCTGTACTTGGCATTTTTTAAATAAATGAATAAATAAAATCTGGAGATTTACGGTTTTTTTACTGTTCAACAATGCAGGTTTCTTGACTCAACAGTTTTACAATTCTCTAATATTTAAAAAAGATACAACAAATTCTATTCTTTGAATAAACACATGAATTTTTAAAATAAAGACTTATCTAATCGTATAATTTGATTAAATCTAAATATCAAGTTAATAAAAATAATAAAAAGGGCCTGAATTTTCTGTAGGACATTAAACAAAAAATCAAGTTCTCATGAGGATTAAATTCTAAAGATATCTCACACATTTATCTCACACATTTTTACTTTAAATGTAATATTTGCGTTTTAAGTTTTTTTCCCACAAAGCTAAGGGGTAGTTTAAAAGTTGGATTATAGTTATTTTGAGTTTTTTTTAAAAGAGATAATATGGTACCTCAGATTTTAGAAACACGAAAAGGCAAATGATGGAAAAAATGTGGAAGTTTTCAAAAAGAAACGTTTTGATCGCACCGCCTAATGAAAAATTCTCAGAATAAACAGAGGTTCCTCCAAAATTAAATTTCGGCAGATACTCTGTTGACACCCGAATGAATAACGCCTATCCGAGTGGCCAGTGGTCAGATATCTCGAACAAACAAGTCCTATATTTCAATTCGTCTCATGTCCACACAGAAAGCCCAATTTTAGTTTCATATTTTGTTTGTGTTTGAGTCTGTATCGACAAGTAAGCTGCAAACGTGACTAGGTTGGCACTAGTTGCAAGAATTCAGATTTAAGCTTTTTCTTTCTGTCACTACCCAGACGCATTCTAGATATTTAGAAAAAACACATCAGGTTAATTATGTAGAATTGGACATCATACGTTTTGAATTTGCAGAACCGTTTTCGTATGATATATATTTTGGTTAATTCTTGCCAAACATTAGCGTCTGTACGCTGATGAGTTGAAATCTTTAACTTAATTTGCTTGCAACTTTTCGTTCTACCTTGGTAGGTCCAACTACAGTTGATCTTGTGAATTATTCTGAGTCCAATTTCATTTCATGAATTTAATTGCGATATTTAGATACTGACCATGCATTTTTGACGTGTTTAAGTCATTATTTATAAGTCACATAGGCACTCTTTGGAAAAAGGAACCACTAAAATGAATTTTGCTCATGTACTTTGCAAAATAATTTTATCTCTTACTCTTATCCTGACACAAGTAATACTGTACAGTGCAAGGAAAAAGCAGAAATTTAACTATCTATCCAGATATTTCAAATGTTGTGAAACAAGTAAAAATAAATATAAGTCTATCCGATATATTATTGCTTTATTTCTCAATCGTAAACTACAGTGGATATCTAAGAAAGTAAATCAATAAATATTCACTAAAAATTAAAAAAATATTATGAATGTGATTAAAATTCTAGTTTAGTCAGAGAATTTTTGTCAAAACTTAACGCATTTACATTTTTGTTCTGAAAAAAAATTAGTTTCTACTTTATAGTACATTAATAAAAGTGTGTTTTAATAACTCTTTTTATTATTTTTTTGTTTCAAATTTAAAAGCATGATTTTTTCGGCGAAAATAATTCCTTTATTTCAAAAGTGCAGAAAAGAACAGAAGATAAAATATGCCAGGGGAACACTAAATGCAAAAGAGAATTCTCGAGTAAAAGACCTCTCGAAAATGACGAAAGTTGATTAAGTTAAATTTATAGCTAAATCAACTATCTGTGAGCTTTGTTTATAGTTTTTAAACACTTTTATTCTATTTTATAACGTATCAATTTCTATTTTCGTATCAAATAAAACTAGAATGCAAAGAAATAATGAGCATAAAGCATTAATTTTTGAGCAAAAAGAATGATGTACGAATCGTGAAACATTTTCGTTCTAGTAAGAGATATTCAACAATATAATTCACTGAATTCTTACACCGAAATTCGGAGGTTTATAAACTTGAAAGTCCTTTTGTTTCTTTAAATAAAATTAACTGCTCAAATTATCTCATTCTCTTGGTAGAATTTGAGGTAAAAAATTATTATTCAGAAATAAAAATAAAGTAAACTTGCTTAAATAATAACTTCTAAGTGGTTCATTCAAATGAGTGCAGAATTTAGATCTGTAAGAAAAGAAATCGTTTTTATTTAATTATCCTGGTTAATAGCATTCAAAGAAATGCTATCTTTCCGCTTTGAGCAAATAAAAGTCCAAATTAATTATTCACGCTAATGAATGGAAAAAAAAAAATCAAACCAAATGCATTCGATAGATCAAAAATAAGTAAATCATTAGGGAAAAGATAGTTTGGAATGTGCTGATTTAAATAATTATTGAAAGAATGTATTGTTATGAATGAGGAACAACCAATATTCGAGACGTTTTCTTCGTGATATGTATATCACGGTGTCTTTCTCTGTCTTTATTCAATTATTTCATTTTGTGAGCAGAATCTTATTTTACACTAATATGAATGAAAGCAATTTTTTTAATGTGCAGATAATCTTTTTAAAATATGAATATTAAATTATTTAAATAATCTAATGAGTGAAAGTTCTTTGAATGCATTTATTTTTCATTCACGTGTGCAATGATTCCAAATGAATCATCCCTTTTTCTTTCGAAATATTTTTTTTCTTTGGGTTGAATTTAATAAAAATACGATTGTTGATTTTTATTTTACCGTAAACGAAGTGAATAAAGAGAAAATATTGTATTGGGAAAAATATTCGGCCTCGAAATTTTAATGAACCCTCACGTTTTGGACATCCTTGAGATGAAAAAAGAAAAAAATAATTTATTTGTAATGTGTCTGTCTGTCTGTTGGTGTATCTGTTTGTGAACATGATATTTGAAAAATAAATCGAGACAGACGGATAAAATCCGGTCTGTGGTTTTTACACTACAACTGTAAACTGCTACCAAATTTTGGAGAAAATATGCTGTTTGAAAGTCTGTTCTGTTTGCGCCGTCGTGTACATGTGTATACGAGAACTTATAAACGCTAAGAGATAGATAGATGAAATTTGGCCTTTAATTTTATTGCAAGAATTGTAGGTTTTTGTCAAATTTTTGATAAAATCTGTCAAAGGGCCATCATATCTACCATCTGTGTGGCTGCCTATTCATGTGTTTCCGAATACGATATCTCTGAAACGCCCTAAGATAGATAAATGAAATTTGGTATATTGTCTTTTCACCAAACTCAAATGGACCCAAAAAAATCGTCCGAACTGTGCATTTGATTTTCTTCATTATGCTGCGATGAAATAAACACACCATATTGTGTTTGAAGAAACGAGAGAGTCGTATCGCCCACTTGTTCATTCCAAATTTCTTTACTATGTAGCTCACGACTGCAACTTTTAAAAAAAGAACTTAATTCTCTCCATTGATACTTCGCCGGTAAACCCAAGCAAAAGAATTTAGTAAAAAAAAAAAAAAAAAACCCGACAATCGACATAAAATTGAAAAATCCTTGCATTGTTATATTTTAAAAGACATGCTGGAATAAGGGTGTTAAAAAGTGCCAGATCAGCATTTCGTCATCCAAGAGCATCCTTCCACGAATCATTGCCTCTCGATTTTCTTTTTGCTGAGAGGAAGTTGCATCTCGAAAGTTTACCACTGGAAATCTGTCTTCCGATGCAGAAGGACTGAGAGAAATACAGTGGAAACCTCATTGAAACCGGAACACGTTTCGCGACGAAATGTGAGAAATTTCGGAAAAGTCTGTCTCTTTAGTTTGCTAAGCACCGAGTTCTTTAGCCTCTAGAAATTCCACTATGCGGAAGTTGGATGTTATTGCTACACTGATTTCGTGAATGGCGTGAAGATTCAGATTTCAAGTAATTTTTTCTGCACAAAATGCTTGGTATAACAGCCATAAAAAATTTGATAAGCACAGGTCACACTCATATAATATGATTGCTAGTTTCTTAAAAATAATCTGTAAAATGCGAATCCGTGTAACTCGAAGTAGACGATAACCACTAAAAAAAGGAGGAAGGGATGTAAATTACAAAAATAAAAAATAAGCGTAATGCTTTATTTTTTTATTACTAGTGGAAATACTTTTATTGTAACAACCTTCACTAAAAGCATACAATAATATACACGCTTAATTTATTTATTTGAAATGTATATAATATACACACGAATTGATTTATTTCCATTTTTATTATTTTATAATTGTTAATAATTGGCATCGGCTTGACAATACATGTACAACGTTAAATAATATTTTCTTCGTCATCATTACCAAACACTATAAATAGAGTTAACGCACTGACTAGGCAGAGTCCTAGCTTTGGAACTGAAGGAACAGGTTCGAGACTCAGTTCCCCAGAAAAATCTGCCGTCGTATAAAAGGGTTTGGTGCTGTTTATACCAAATATTCAAAACTAGAAGATTTGTGTCCGTCGAAGACGGCTTTTAGCTTGCCAACAATATCTCAGATTTGATTGTCACAGATTTACTAACGAAAGTTGTTGAAAAAAATCTCATGTAGATTTCTGGAGTGCTTAAGAAATAAAAAAAGCATGAAAAATAGAACTGATGAATCAACTGACACTAACTTTCGTTTTGTTAATAACTTTATTTATAACAATTAAATTCCGTTTTGTCAGAGTAAAAAAAAAAAAAAAATGCAAAATCCACTAACAGAAAAAAATGCATTACTAAATACAAAATAAAAAAAATGATGAATTGATGAATGCAAATCTTTAAGTAAAACTTTCATTGTAAATAGAGATAAGCATATTCACGCATTCTGTTTAATGTCTCTTGGCTTTGTTTCGCCCTCCATCGTTCAAATCTCTCTTGCCAACCGTCGTTTCCGTGCAGTGGGATCTTCTCTATCCATATTGTTTACCAATACTCAAATCAAAACTAATCACTAAATCTTTATAGCATTTAAGATAACAACTTTCCTCTTAAATATTTAATTAAAAAATTAAATACGTAAAAGGAAGACAATATCGGATGCACCATTGCAATAGAGATACCTCGAAAGACTTAAACGCCTGAGTTTTTCTTTCAAAGGTAAGGGTTATTCACTTCCCCTCTCAAAAACCGCAATGACAGTCGGCACTCTCCGAATTCTAAGAAACCCCTCTCCTGTTCCCCAAACCCTTCTGGGCGAGTCACACTAACGAAGAAAGCTCGCGCTACGGGTGTGAAATCAACCACACTGCGTCTGGTCTGAATCTCTTTTGCAACGTAGCCACGCCCACATTCCTGAGCGTTAGAGGCCCTCTCACGGCTTTTATATAATAGATACCATAGATTTGTCGCACTTTTCCATGAATGTCTTAACCATAATCTTTCGTCGTTGGGTAAACGTAATCACACTGGTGTCTCGGGGAAGTTAGGGAAATAGTGAGATTGCTTAAGTGTTATTCTCGTCATGTTATTCCGAAGACGATTCAAAATTATGAGACTCATCTCGATATAACCTTCATTTACTTTTATAGCAGAATATTAATCGAACTAAGATTTTTCTCAAGATTCTTCCTTAAATAAAGATTCATTATTTATTCAGTGATATTTTGACTTCTATTATTTTCTTTTATGGACAAAAATTGTTATTTTATACATCGCTTCTTTTAATTGAGAATCTTCAGGAATTTTTTTGATAAGGGTTAGTGGGTATTCTTTATAATTAAGTCAAGGACTGAATATTTCAAAATCTAGAGAAAGTTCCCTTAAAAGATATTGCCGCTTCCAAATTTCTGATGTAAGAATTATTTCAAATGAAGATGTGAAATTCCAACCATCTTACCGTGAAAAATGGCTATTGTTTAATTTGTTTTTAAATAACTTTAAAAATATTTCTTAGAACTTAATTTAAAAATATTTCCGTTAAAAGAGAATTAAAGTTTAATTGAATTTCAAAGTGTGTTCAAAAACTTTTCTACTGTTGTTAAATTTTTATTTTTTTAGTTCAAAGCTGACTTCCAAAGCTTTTCTGATATTTTCAGCTATAATTTCTTTACATGCTTAAAAATTGAGTTTAAGTGATCTCAATATATTTTAAAGTAAATGTAGTTTTTTTTCTAACAGAAGTCTGAGGTGCACTAAAAACTATTTTTATATTTAGTTCAACTGAAATTTGATTACATTGGATTTGAGTAGCTCGTAAAAGCAAAGTTTATGAAGATGGAAGAAAATGTTATCAATTTATTTCTCGGGATTTTATTTACTGTTTTTTATATTTTGGATTATTTTGATATATTTTTTTTAACCATTGACAGAAATGGTACTTTCAATATTACAGTTTTCTAAACTAATATATGAATGTCTTCCATATTCAGTACTTCCTTCATTATTTGAATGTTTTACATAACAAAGAATTTATTGCAAATCCAGATAATCTTTTTTGTCTCTGATCAACATTCTTCAGTGAAGAATTCTATGCGTGACGTATTAAAAGGGGCAAAGTAACGTTTGAAACCTCAACGGTATTCTAAATTTAACAGTTCTAGAGTGAAAGAATTATAAATTGGCATTTTGCCAATCTATCTTCCACTTGTTTGAAACTGCTTTATAAACGTTGTTTTCTAATCACCTGATCTTAATATTAGCAAAAAGGAATTATTTCCGACTTACCGCATAATATTTCATTTCTTTTATTATACAGTTTTACTTAACTTATATTATGTTTCTAAAGATGGAACTTTGTAATCGATAATTCACTACCTTCATGTGCTAGAGTTTTGAAATTTTGTACATTTATATTTTCTCGGTGGCAATACATTATTGTCATATTATTAAAGCTTAATTATCAGTTAATTTTATTAAATTTTTATTCCATAGTTGTGGCGCTACTTAGTAGATTTGAGAAAAAATTTATTTTTAGATTCCATAATATTTATAATAAATGAATTGTAAATTAAACACTAAAATGTAGAAAATAATTAGAGCAAAAAGTTCGACATTTTAGTGTACTATTAAAATTGTGTTTTTAAAAGTTTCTTGATAACTTATTCTTTTTTTATAATGAGTCTTTTATTTAGGGAGAGAGAGTTTATTACTCATAAAGCAAAACAAGCAAATGCTTAGATCCATTTTTAAGTGAAAAGAAGGTGCATAGAATCATGCGACATATTGATTTTTTACTTTTCATTTTTTCCTTTCTTAATTATTAATATTTTCAAGAGTCGTGTGAAAAGCAATGGTCATAGTAGAGGTTTTCTTTCACTGACGCACGGTATAGGTGCTATTTAATGAAACCAATGGGAATTTATTCACTTCACTGATCTAATCTGCCTCTTCTCTAAATATCTACTCGGCAATTTTTTTACATTTCATGCCCCTGTATGATTATAACATCCTGTGTATGATGGCTAGATTTATGGACATTGAATGGAAACGTGAAAACGTAACCCTACGGGCTTTCGAAGGGAACTCAGATCTTATCTACAAATAGAATGAAAATTATAGAAAACACTTTCCTGTTTCTTCCCCAGAATCCTTGTATTTAAAGGGAATTTGGAGATGTCGCTCATCCGTGATTTAAAGGCTAATTGGACACTATTGAGCAGTTATCAGATGCTGCACATTTATTACACACTTTTATTTAATCTGACTTTTTTCATATTTGGAATTTGGTAATCGAATTTTTACTCCCTTTCTAATGAGCTAGAGTTGTGAAAATTTGTACACTTGTGTTTTCTAGATGATAATTGATTTTTTAAATGTTTTCAGAACTTAATTATAATTAAGTAGATTCAATTAATTAAATTTTGATTCTATGCGACTGGCTCCACCTGCTGGTGAATTCGAGAAAAATTGATTTCAAGATAATAATATTATAATAATGAATAATAAGTTATATTTATAATGATGAAATATAAGTTAAAGACTAAAAAGCAGAAAATGCTTAAAATAGAAAAAAAAGCTTTTTTAGTACACTAATTAAAGTTGGTTTCCAAAACTATTTTCATTAAATTTATTTCAGAAATATACAGAAAGTTTACGTATGAGAATAAGAACTTTGTATTGAAATTTATTTTTAATATTCATGTTAGACCCAAAGAAATAGAAATGCATTTCGCAGTACTCCTTATGTTTGTTTGAGTTTAGCTCTTCAAAGCACTCTGTTACCTTTCCGTCTTCGAAAAGCCATCGATGCGGCTGATGGCATTTCTGCTTTCTGTCACAAGCCATCATTCCTTCGTCTAGACGCCGCTACTGGATCGGAAACTCTTCTCAAAGGAAAGCCTCTTCGCATGCTCCAGACAGATCCTTCATCCGCTTCGGATTACGACGCAAATAGACGCCCCAGTTTCCCTAATAACACGTCGAAAAAATAAATAAAGGAAATGCTATATATTACTGTTTCTGATTAGCTAACAATATGTTTCATATTATCAGAAACGAATAGATGTACGTCATTCGTTATTTTTAAGCTAAGTGAAACAGGTCCGGGTGAACTGAGACAGCCTCGATTTTCTTTCTTTGACCAGGATTGAAAAGGTGTTCCGGATACACCCATTTTTCACATT
>BGPR01000177.1:1057382-1069844 GCA_013235015.1 Araneus ventricosus
CCAAACTTTCTAATATCAAATCTTGTCCTTCGTCACAAAATGACGACTCCAATTTTCCTAATTGTTCATCGTACGATACAAATTAACAAAAAGAAAAAGAAGATGAAGATAGTCGGAGAAAACAAAAGATCCAGATGAAAAACATGTTCTTATTCTCCCTTCTTCTCGGAGTGAGTGCAGCACAGAGCATTAAAAATCTACGCTTCTCTATTAAGGAGAGAAGCAAGACGCCATCATTGCCTTTCTCCGTCACGCTCTCCATAAACAGTGCCGTAAAACCGGGAATTGCATCACTAAACGCCGGGGAAGGAATGCCTTCCGAAACAGGGCAATTGGCAAGTTGGCAACCTCCGATTTCGTCTGAGGAATATCTCAATTCCGAACAAGTTAGTATCAGTGGAGTGTTTCTCTGTTCCTCCCCTCAATGTGCCTGTAAAAAAGTTATGACGAGTAAAATTTGCTTTGTTCCTCTAGAAGCATTTGGCAGTCGTCTCTGAAAGTATTCTAAAACTATTCCTGTAAACAGGAAGATGGTTTCTTTCAAATGTTTCAGGGGTGTAATCTTTCTTGAGAGCTGGACACCAAACACTAGGCTTCGTTACTTAAAAGCAAACGTCAATGAATAAAATTAGAAATTTTACTTCAATATCCACATCAACGATCAATGCTTACAGGACACATTTGTGTGAATCTTGTGACGAATTTTTTTAAATATTTGCAAATATGTTAAATAACTTTTTGTTGTAACTAATACCACTTAGTTTAGTGTGACTAGCCAACTCTATGAGTCAATGACTTATGATAGAGGAGAAGTGTTACAGCTTTTGCTAATCAAAGTGACCACAGGGCACCTAGGTTCATCTGAAGCAGAAGTCTAATTTTATCTATATTGGAGTGAGTGGGGAGTGAAGGTTGCCATCTTGGAGGACTTTCACGGTAATTTGGCTGGCATTTGTGGTTCGCAGAGGGGGGGGATATCTCCAATGGCCAGTCCGACTATAGCGAGCATTAGGTTTTTAATAGAACTTGCAATCTACTGATTAATGTTCCTTAGCCATGTGACGCTATTAAAAAATTAATGAATCGCCTTATTAGCTATTCTTCTTTTTATTATTAAAAATACCTTTTCTGACTTATTTCGCTTTATAGATAACTGCACAAGCTGTTAGATTAAGACAGAGTCGGAATTTAGACTACGACTTTGAATAAATTTCCTAAAAAACACACACACAGTTTCTAAAAAACTGACACTTTTATTAGTGTATTAAAAAGTATAAAGTTTTCAGCAATTTTCCTCCAGGTGGCACCATTAGTATGGAATCAAGATTTAATTAAATTAATCGATTAACTGATAATTAAGTTATGAAAACATTAAAATAGTTATTTGTCGTCGAAACACAAAAGTGTCCAAATTTTCAAGTCTTGCACGTGAAGAAAAACGCTAAAAATCGATTGTAAAATTCCATCTTCGCAAACATGAGACAAGTCAAGCTAAATAAAAGTGTGTAAAGCTATGGCAAAACACAACTAAAATTATAAGTGAAATACAATATTATTCACGAAGTAACTAAATTATTTGTAAATGCAAATTCAGTCATTTTCAGTTTCAGATCAATATCTTGTTAGTCGGAACTGGTTTAGTTGCACCATTACGGCACTCCTGTTATCACGAAATGTCTTTTGTATTGTAGATTTATTGTACTTTCTTTATTATAAAAGAATGCTAATAAAAGCATGATATAAGTAGGTTATAAATTGTACTGCTACATTTAATTTTTCTGTGTACTATCCAAAATTTCAGTCTCAATTACGGAAATTCGAAAAATTGAATGACACGTATTGCTAGTCTGTGGTAAAATAAACTTTAAGATATTTTGAAACGCCGTCGAGTAGAAAGCAAAATATAAAATATCTGAATTCTTTATCGAACCAACCCAATTTTGATGGTAAATCTACACAAACAAATCAGGTCTTGGAAAACCCCTAAAAATAAATCATGAAACGTTTTAACTCGCGGAAAAAATAATATTAAAAAAAAAAAAAGAATTGTGTTTTCCATTCCCAACTCTTTGCCTTCGTCTCAAAGTGGCCACCCCAATTTTCATAATTGCCCATCACATAAAAGAAAGAAAACAAGGCATTCCAAAAGATCCGAGAGAAAACCATCCTTTTATTATTATTATTTTTTTTTTTTCGTTTCACGGCTTCTTTGAGAGGCGTAGAGCACTAAAAATCTACGCTTTTCTATTAAGAAGGAGAGAGGCAAGGCGCTATCATTGGCTTTCTCCGTCACGCTCCCCATAAACGGCGCCGTAAAACGGGGAAAGTGCGCCACTAAACTGCGAGAAAGGAGGGCTTTCCGAAACAAGGCAGTTGGCAAGTTGCTGCCTCCGATTTCGTCTGAGGAAAACTCCATTCCTTGCAAGTTAATATCCGGTGAGGAGTTTCTTTGTTTCTGCCCGGAATGGCCGCGTAGAAAGGTTATAACTGGAGGTTCTGTTTTGTTTTGCTGGAGGCACTTAGCGATTGTCTCCGAAGAATCTTTAAAATAGCTGCTGTGAGATGGAAGACGATTTCTTCGAAATGTATCAGTGCTGTAATTTAACATTATAATGTCCAAAGGGTAGATATTGTCTGTAAATTGCGTGATGTGACATACGTGGTGAAAAATCGTTCGGAGCGGTCTACAGAGCAGACCGTAGAATCTAGAGTTACCAAATTTGGCATGTAGTTACTTTTTGCTTACTAGGAAAGAATTTTTTCAAAGTTTTAATTAGATTTTTAGTTATAAATTATACGAAATTTTAACTTTTTTCCTCAATAACTTAGGAGCATATTACTGTACAAATATTATACTTACACCTCTTCAAAATTAAAAAAAAAAAAATCAGCTTTTCAATTGCGTCAATTTCAATTTTTTTTATAATTTGTTTTTGCCTAATTTAATTATTTTTAAAAAATATTGTTAATTATATTTTACAACAATATTTTTCTTTATTTTATTTTCTGTATTTATAAAAATGCACGTTTCGACGTTATTAAATATATTTTCTTGTGTGCACGTTATCGTTGCTGTCAAATTCAGAGTAAATTTTTATAAATAACATAAAAATAATCTGTGGAAAAAATATTGTAACTGACATAATTTCTTTGAAGCATTTAGCATCGAATTGGGCCAAAAAGTTCTGTCCATGTTTTTTTAGCTCGACCTGTTTAGCGAATGAGAGTGTTAGCTAAAGTGATTCAAATTTTTTATAAAAGTTTTAAATTTTGGATATAGTCTCTTAACGAAAAGTAAATCATAAATATCCCCGCTCTCAAGGAAATTTTAGACATTAGATTGAATCCAATGTAATTCTGAGCAAGACAGTCAACAGTTGGGCACGCGTGCGGTTCTCTATCCACTTGAAAACGTCCGTTTCTTTTGGTATAATTCCTGTGCCAGTATTAATAAGAAATTATGGACATTTTGTCTATGCTAAGCGCATTAAGAAAGTGAGTATTATTTTCGAGTCAAAATACTCACAGCCTTTAACATAATACATTCTCAATGGTATTAATGGTAGTTTAATTTAATAACATAACAAGTGACCGAATTTTTAGTGACTTCAACTGGAGCGGAGTATAGCTCTTTTATTTTCATCTGGACAAATCCCTGTTTTGAAAGGAAAATTTCAGATTTTATCCAGTCCCAGACTAAAAGTTAAAAATCCTTGCTATCGAGCAATGTAGTATTTTCCCAAAAATTGAATCTTGCAATCATTGACTCCGTTATTAGTTTTCTTTCCACAACACACCAAGCTTATTTAGTCGAAGCTAGATTTTTAATCTGGAGTTGTTTGAAATCTTTATCATTTGCAATCGATCCATATATCACTGAATTTGAAACACATCCCTAACAAGTATTCTGTTTTCTGCAAAATTATGCAGGTCAGCGGATCAGCAATTGAATCTGCCTTCTATCAGGACACTGCTTCAGGTCCTGTTTAGGCGCGCGCTTCTGGTGAATCAGGTAAATATTCAAGAGAGGCCGTTGATAGCGTAGAGGGAGCAAATTTGATTGGAAGCCGTGATTCCGGAATGGCGACTGGACTTTGATAACGTATATTAATCTTTAAGGGCTGGAATGATGCACTCTAAACTTAGTTTGGGTGGACTGATTGATTGACGAATAGAGACAGGGTTGAATACTTATAGTATAGCGCTATCGGATAAAGTGTGGTTTTACATAATCAGAAACATGCAGTTTATAGAGTGAACACATACCGCAAGCTACTTGACATTATATTGCAAGATTTTATTAAATGGATTGAATGCCATCTTCTTAATGTTAATATAATAATTTTTAATTATTAAGGCGATGATAAATTGTAAGAATTGCAGTAATAAATATTAACTAGGAAAATAGTAGGAACCATAGCCTTATTAAATCTGTAAAAGCTCTTCTTAAAAATAAAAGTGATAAAGTAGTACATTGCTAGTTAATTCATTGACTTTCAAAGAAGATGATTCGCAGGCCACCAGAAAATTTATAATAGAAATATAACATACAAGAAGCTTTAAAAATATGCAACAAATTTCAATGTCCACTAATGCTATTCACAGAAACTGTTATGTGTTTTATTTCGATAGCACATAAAACAAAACAAAACAAACGAAAAGAAAACAATTTTTTAGAATTACAAAGACAAGAAATAAAATATTTTTATAACTCGGAAGTCGGGGTGTTTGTTCCTCGTCAGCGATAATGCCGACGCAATGTCAGAAGTGAATACATTTGAATATCTTACGCCAGAGAGGAGGTTGTTGGGAACAGTTAGTTCCACTTTAGCGAGGTTTCTTTCGGGTTGATGACTGCGAAGATCATGATGTAAAAATCAATAAGCCAGATCTTGTTCTCGGAGAAAGTTGAAAAAGTTTGTTATTTTTAAGGTCAGGATACTGATGCTAAGAATTTGGAACGAATTTTTTTCCATTTTGTGTACTTCATCTATTAAATGAAAATAAGAATCTGTAAGTAGAAAGCAAATGTTCTTTATCTTTATTATAAAATATGTAAATTTAGTGTTGGCGCGAGAAAATAATTCTCTAGGCAAAACTTATCAAATGAAATAAAAATCACTTCATTCAATGAGCTTGAATTGAGAAACATATTTTAAAACGTGTATAAACGTATCAAACTACGGGTAAGTGAAAATCTACTTTGGAGTTAATGTAGTTAAATGTATCAGATAAAGTAAAGATTTTTGTTAACCATAACTTCAATAAAGGAAAAAGATAATGGGACTAAGCTATTTGATGGAGAAATGAAATTAATTTGATTTTCATTTCAACAATGTAAAATATGATAATAAAATTCATTCCTGAAAATCATAATAAAATTTATTTTTAAAAACTTGCTTGCGGAATATTAGCGGACAAATGCCTAACGCCATTTTAATGAACTCATATTTTAATTAAATTTTGGACTTTTAAAAGTTGTAAATGATTTTCCTCTTTAAAAAGCGCATATGCGAAATTTCATTAAAATCGAAAAAAATCCGTAGATTTGTATAAATGACAAACAAACATTCATCCTTATATATATATATATTATACTATTACATATATAAACTATATATATGTATATATGTAATAATCTCACTTAATTTTATTCCAAATTTTAATATTATATATTTTAAAGTTTTAATGTATTCCAAAATCATTTTTCTTAAACTCCAGTTTCGTTTTGGAGGTATATTAAATCTCTCGTCTTGGCATATTTATTACTAAGAGAATATTTTAATCGTTTCCACGCGCACACAACTCGCGAAATCAGCGACTTATTGTCGCCATGCATTTTCCCTAAAACACTTACGTAATATACTAAAAATAGCTGTTATTCCCTTCACTTTGATCACATGTCTATCTGTTAAATCCCTACCTGAGAAAAAGCAGGGATCTTCTGTTCACTTTTGGCTTGAAACCTTATACTAAGATGTACGTACATTCCGTCACTCTCCCATAATAAAATGAAAATTAGAATTTAACTCGGCCTGTTTAATCATTTAACGACTACAATAAAGAATATATATATATATATATATATATATATATATATATGGAACGTAAATGTAATTAAATTAATGGATTATTTGTTAATTAACCTCTAAAAATATCAAAAGAGTGTACTATCTTCACGAACAAGCAAGTGAGCAAAATTTCAGATTTCCAGCGGATCAAGAAGAAAGTGAAAGCTCGACCAAAATATTACAAACATGACGCAAGTCCAGATAAATAAGTATGTAAACATATAGATAAAATTAACGATCGTAAAAACGAACAGCGCTTAAATGAATTTTAAGAAATGCTGAAAAATAGCAAATTAGAGAGGTTTTTTCAAGTGCTATAGAGTTCAAAGAATGTCTTCTTATCGTTTTTAGATAAAAACCTAAATTCCACGGCTAGTATCCTAAATTCGCATTAGTGACAAAATTGCATTCTTAATCGGTGTGATTTACACGTTCATGAAACAAATGAATTTTGGTCACACTCTCATTAGAATAGAATAAAGACAAAGCACGTTAAAATTTAATTCTTGACTTATATGTCAAAATTTTTCAAGATCTAAAACTCATGAAAACATTTGAATGCCAGTGTAAAATAATAGCATATTTCATATATAGGGGCAAGGAAGGAATGATCAGAATGTCAACTGCTGCGAAGATGTTCGGAAACTATTCTGCTCAGAATGAAATTCAGTACATCAAACAACTCAAACTACATCATCTCAACTTTTTGATTTCGAAGAATACTGCATTATTCACGCTTGTGAGAAACAATAATACTCATTTCTAGAAAACAAGAAGGATGAAATCAACCGCCCGAGAGCACTTGTATCGCACGAAACACACCTCTAGAATCCCCTGGAGAATAACTTGGGCGATAAGAATTAGCTTCTTGAGACGACCTTCGAGGAGAGTCCCTTTATTCCCCTCACAAGAGTCTTTTTCACCCTCGAATTAGACTTTTACGGCTCAATCGCCGCTTTATGGGCACGTCCCCATTGTCGCACCTTTTGTTCGGGTTCCGCTAACTTCATTTGGCCGGAGAGAAGTCTTTATTCGCCTTTCTGCACCTCAGATGCTCTCCCATCTTTTCTCGTAATTTGGCTGGATAGTTTTTGTGAATTATTCTACAGTTTTTTCGAGTTCTTGCTTTTGAATTACTACTGTTTCTTAACTTACTAGTGTGCCAACTTGCTGTTTAACCTTCTGACAGTGTTAATTTTTTAAAATCACTACTCAGATGCAACGTTTGAAAACGTGTAAAATACCGTTGAGCCAAGCGAGTTGTTATTTATATGCAAAGCTTTACTAGTATAATATGATCGATCGCTTTAAAAGTACTAAGTAAATGCATTAGCTTGTGAAAATCAAAGAATGCAGCAGAAAATTGACTTGCTTCCAATCCGCGGAAATTGCGGGATACGCTGTCAGATAGTAATTATTTTCTGGTTGCGTAATCTTATTGATAACACGTTCTTCCTTGCTCATAAAAATAAAATGAAAATAAATTCTTTAATGTTTCTTTTATATGTTTTTTTTGTACTGATGAGTACTTGTTTAATTTTTCTTTGAATTATTTTAACTTTTTTAACAAATGTCTTTTCGTCAACAAAAACTTTTGTTTTCGCTTTCATTGCTGTTGCATTATATCTGTATAGTCACAAGTAAAAATGCGGATTGTTTCTTATCATCTTTTCTACATACCAGCACCTCAGAAGTATGCCAATTTTACCAAATTTTACAGGAGAGCTTTTTGAACGTGTTTAGTTTGCATTGAGAAAGTGGACTTCGTGTTCTTTTGAAGCCATGTAACTTCTCAAAATGTTGATGAATATAACATTCTGTACCTCTGAGTAAAGGAAAAAATACATATACAATAGATGTGCTATTATCCTATTTCGGTAAAAAAATGGCCACGTCTTATACATCCGAGGAACAGATATATATTTTTGTTTCAGTGTAAAACTTGTTTACTTACTGAAAAATAAAAATTCAACGTTTTTTTTTGTATCATTATTTTTAATTAACATTATTCATAAAGAGAAATATAATTTGTAAAATTATAATTTTTAATTGTTACTTTTGATTAACACCCATTTAGTTTTTTAATAAGGAAATACAAATCTTAAGAAATTATTATCCTGTTCCAACATAATATTATTATGGGTAAAAGGCGGGAGGCGTCATGCAAAAATGCGCATAAAACAAGCACAATTAGTGGTGCAGTAAAAAGACGCAATAATTTTTGGCCACAACTTTAAGAGACAAATACGGATAGAAAAAAAATTCAAAATGGAGGAACCCGGCTGTGCACTTTCCCAAGAATCTCACAAAGCAAGGGTTCAAAAGAAGTCAGGATTTTTTTAATAAGGGGTCTGACCCAAAAAAATCCCGAAATGAAAGAGTAAAGAAAAAAGAAACTCCAGAATACAAGGAAACATAAAAATAACATCTGACAAGAAAAAAATATTTAGCTCGTAAAAACACATCGGAACTACACTCCGCCATTTAAAAAAACATCTTGCTGAAAGGGGTAATTATTCGGGAAAGACAATAATTACAACGTCATCTATTAAAACCGAAACTTATACGGAAGAATACGGGAACGTCGAAAGAAGAACACTGTAGTCATGAAAATCAAAATTAACTAAATTTCTTCTTCTCTAAATTAACCCCTAAACAGGGCATTTTCTGTGCTATCTAATTAGATGACCATGACCCCACTCAACTTTGGGGATGCGATGTCGTATTGATTCAACTATATGCCCATAGAACACTTTTGAGATGTTAATGGATTAACGGTCATTTTTACATATAGTTATAATGTCTGTAAATGACTTAAAATCAACTTATAAGTTTATGAATGATATAATTCGATGCACGAGTGGAGTCGGGCAAAACTTTTAAGGGGTTAATCTATAAGTCCTAAAGAACTGTATGAAACTGGCAGAAAATTAAGAACTGAAAAATCAGCCACGCTACATTGCTACTACTACAGGCTCATCAAAAACTCATCCTTGTCCTCAATCATCCATTTCCCAAGCTGTTAAAAGAAATCAATCTCTTCGGGCGACGAAATGAGGCGATGGCATAAAAACCTTCACCTCAACACCTCTGTATCATTCAGCTCACATTCACTCCAAGAGATGATTAGGTTTCCATCTGAAAGAACAGGAGATCATTAGAGAGATTTGGAAATCTCTTTCCCCTCCTATTACCCCGATCGTGAATTATAGAGAAATCGGTCATTCCAAGCGATGGAAACGTGACTGCTGGCAGTTAAGTGACGAAGATGTTTTTATCTTCCAATTATTCCATACTGGCAAGCGTTATTCATTTTAAACAGAAAAAAGTTACATACGTCTCACTGACTAATGCACATTTAATTTTTGAAAATATTTATTTTTGACTTTGCTTGCAATCTCAACATTTTAAATATTAATCGTGATATACTAGTGGTTTTTAATTTTATTTATGGGCATGTATGCGTGCTAATCATTGAGCCATTATTCTTCCTCACGCAGATCTGCTCTGATGTGTTTTTAATCACCCTGTAGAACGTTTAATTATTTTGTCTGTTTGCATGATAACATGCCTGACAGTTGATTGTTCAGGAGGGAAGACAAGAATAAGTAATCCCACGGGCGCTTTGAAGGTTAATCTTTCTTTCACTGACTTGAAAAGGATGGAAAGGTCTTCTCTTCTTTTCAAGCTTATCCGCTAAACTCACCCTTCCCTAAAAATAGACCTTGGATTTTGTTTACTCGTAATTTAAAGGTTAAAACTTGGAGTGTTCGGAATTTTGATTTTAAGAAGGTTGGATTATCAATAAACCTATATGCTAGTCAATAGAAGAGAACTTTTGGTTGTGCAGAGCCAATAATACAGATAGGGTACATACAGTACTATAATTTTAAACATATTGTTTTCGATTTCGTATTTGTCTATATACCCTAATTTCCGAAAACAATCTATCAACCGGATATAAACGACCAACTGTGGCGTTCCAATCTAGTTTGTTATTAATAGCCGAGTTGTAATGTCTAAAGAGTTTAGAAAGGACAGAAAAAAATGGCTGAATTTTTGTGGGAATTCATAGGAAAAATATAGATTTTTTTATATTAAAATAGATAAAATGATTAGTTACATAAATTAACTGCATTGTTATTATTATCAGTTGTTTTTCTGAAGTTACGTAAAATCTCAAACTTATGTTAAGACACTTGAAAATAAGCGAATATAAAAAAAATCCAGTTCATTACTCGAAATAAAAGAATTTAAGTATTTAGGTAATATTGATGATCAGTTAAATGACATGAACACCCCAGATAAAAAAATACGGTTCTTCTCGTAACAGAAAGTTGGGAGGAGATTTGCAACGTTTTGTCAGCTAAAGATACAGCATTTGATTCATTTTTCTTTTGACAAATACCGATCTCAAATAGTTTTTTTTATTTACCTTCAGCTGGTGGCATTTTCTGCTTTGCTGTATGAAGATATCGTCGCTATACTTTTAACAGTCACTAAATAAAAAATAAAGAATTTAGGTGTTCTTGTTGTTATGAAATGAACAGATCTCTCAGATCTCTAAAGCCATTCACGGAGAGACCTTCCCTCACAAGTTAGAGCGCTTCCCTCCAAAACCCGTCGTTAATGCAAATATCCGACGAGAATCCGCGTAGTTCGGGAAAAAGTTTGGATTTTCATCCACTTGCTATCCACTTGGAATGTTGGGCATAAAACTGAAATACGACCGTGGGGAGGGAGAGCGAGGCTCTCTCACAAAAGCGAAAACCACAAAAGTAGACCCGCAGGGGGATGGGAGTGAGGCTGTCTCGCGAAAGAGGGTTCCGTTTCGAAAGCGGGAGAAGTAGGTGCAGTAGCCCTAGGGGATCGAAGTGATCGGTTGCGTGGTTTGCACGAGGCCTCCATGAAAGATTGACCGAAATGGATGGGCTGAAAATTAGAACAGCGTTTAGTGCTACCACGCCATTTGGCTTGGAATGGTCTCACCGTAAATCTCCAGCTTATCAAAAAATAATGTGCGATCAACATATGTGTAGAACACATTCTATAGTGATGATATATTGATACGCGTGATTTTTTTTGTAGCGAAGGTGGCATTTTAAAATAACAAGAACAACTGAACTCATTTTGTTTCTTACTTTCTCTCGTTGTACTCGTTGAAAATCAAAGCAGATTTTGGTGAGTTCAGAAAAGCTGCCTATGATTCTAGGCATTTTTGTATGCAAAGCTTCTGAGGACTGTTATTATCAAAGGGGATTGCAAGTATCTTAACAATAAAAATAGTCTTGAAAAGTTTCTCTTCAGCCTCACACAACTTTTTTCTGCATACACACCTTATATTTGAGACTCTTTTGTTTATTAAACTAGTTTATTGAAGGTTCGTGTATACTTGCTTCGTGTATCTGTTGTCTGACTTCTCAGAGATAAAAGTTTATTTATTTATTACCCACGGCGATCCACTCACCCATAGGGTATGGAACTCTTTAACTGTCGGCGGGGAAAAGTATAAAGAAAAAGTGATACATTGTATAAACATAAAAATTCAAAAATTCAAAAAAAATACAGAATAAAAGAGAATAAGAGTTGAAAGTTTGAAGAAAAAAAATATTGTGGTACCGAATGACAACTTTTGCTAAGCGAGCAGAACTGACTTTCGAAAAAATGAAGTCTTTTACGTCCAACCCTACTGTGTGGTGCTCTAAAATTAATATGTTTCAACAGTTGAATGCTATAACAACATTTCATTGTTCAGCTTAATACTCACGAAAAATAAAATTTAAAAAGAAAAAAAAATAGATATATTGACACTTTCCGTTGACATCTTAAGGGGGGGAAACAGCTACTACGTTTGATAACAATCTAATCGTACTTATCCCAAAATAAAAATATACTTTAGCTATCTCCCCTATCAGAGCTGGTCACGAGAGTTATGGGATCCCTGTCTCAAAAGAAAAAAATTGAGAAAAGAAAAGGAAGAAAAAAGGGATAAGATGGAACGAAGCTATCCGGCAGACGTGACCTATCGTCAACCGACGCGTGCCGCAGACAGGAGAGGCCCGTTTATTTATATATTTTTTTCTTCCTTGTACGTCCCCTCCACCCTTCCAGCTTGGGTGGCGATAAATGTCGAACGGTGGCCGTTGCCAGCAGGAAGTGAAATCACTTAACCCTGTACGTAGACGAATCTCCAGCGGAGTTTTTGGATGGGACCAGAAAATTTGCGGTACTTAAAGGATCGAGTTCATCTCTTGCTGCTTTTTTTTATTGGAAATGAGGATCTGCTCTGAATGTGTTTAGCCCAGATTTGTCCAGTGATGAAAACATCTCCACTGATGAGAATTTCTCTTCTTTTATGGCAGGGTATTTCAACCAGCATTGATTTTATCTT
>BGPR01000177.1:1069854-1114089 GCA_013235015.1 Araneus ventricosus
TAAAGGAACTCATTCTTTATGTAAGAAGATCATTATGGTAAATTTGTCATATAAAATTAGTTTACCTTACAACATTTCAAATAAGCGTTAGGATATAAAAAACTTACGGACGTTGAAGATATTGGTGTTTAAATTTGAGTTGATATGAAGACCTATATATATTTCTTAGACTTTACTTCAAGTTGGTGATCCGTAGATAAAAGACTCTAAGCAATTAATAATTTTCAAATTTTTCCTTCTGGAGTTCATAAGTAAATTCTATTTCTTCCATATAACAGACGCGTACAAATTCAAGCAATATGCATAACTTCGAATGAAATTGAAAATAATCAAAAATTCTTGATTTGTCTGATTTGTCTGCCAAATCTGATTTAGAAAATATTACTAAACCGCAGTTTAACTTTTTGCTGTCTTTAAACAATACTTAAGGTAAGAAACATTTTATATAAAAATATAAAACAAGAACTAAATAACTACTTTTCATTTTTAAATTCTTATCAACAAACAAAGAATCCTATTTTCCTTCAATAAATGCATCAAATTTATCACCACATCGTAAAAATGTCAAATAAACTTCAAATAAAAAAAAGTTATTTTTTGTATGAAGAAAAGTCCTTGCAACCAAAAATAAATCTTATTTGTAATATTTAAATGATGCAATAAAAGAGAGTTCCAGATTTTCTAGTGAGAAAAATAACAGAAATTCAGCCGACAACACATCCTTGAATTCCTTAAAAATTTATCTAATATTATTATCGTATTTTTCATTCTTCGCCTTCAGGCAAAGAAAGCAAAACATACCTCCGCTGAATCATTTATGTTTATGAAGCATTTCAACATATAATAAACTTCAGTTCTTCCATCAACATGACAAATTCGTTTCCAGAAAAATGGCACAATGAATCCATTTAGAATTATTTTTTAATAAACCGAATAACCTTTATTTGAAATAGCCTCCAGATAGTGGGAAGAAAAATATATCTTCTAAATAGCATGGTCTTTTATTAGAATTTAGAATTAAAAATATACAAAGATACCATATGAGCTCTTCGCTTCGAAAAAAAGGCACATCGCATAAATTGTGAATAAACTCCAAATAAACCAGCGGGAGTGGTCTCCCCTAAACTTTCTCATATACTCCTAACACATGTAGAGAAATAAATAAACTAAAAGGTAGTGAAACGATCAGGAACCCCTAACGCAGTGGAGAAAAAATAAAGCGAAACGTTATACCACGATTTCCGAAGGTCGTCCAACGCGGAAGTTGAATTAGTAGCCGGCATGATTACCAATAGGGCTGAGTGTAAGATAAAGAAAACGAAATTTGGAATTTGATTGCCTTTTTTTTTAACCGATTGACACAAAAATTGGTCAGAAATCTACCATTAAGGTAAGAAGGCCGCATACTAACTTTTATTTATCAAAGTAATTTTTTAAAGAAGTTGTTGCGTTCAAAAGTATGCCCTTATACAGACAGACAGAACGCCGCCCCATGTCCCCGTGCCTGATACCATTACAGTATCTGTACCGGTTGGATGGACACAGGACTATACAGACAGACAGTCAACCCTTTGACAGATTTGGTCAAAATTTGATACCAACCTACATTCCTGATAATAAAAATGTGTACCAAATTTTATCCACCTTGCTATTTAAGTTTGTGAGTTATCGCGTTCACATTAACACGGACACACAGACATACAGACTTTCCGTGGTCAGAATTTGTCCAAAATTTGATAGAAACCTACAAATTATGTGTAAAGATCACATACCAAATTTCATCCCCGTAGCTCAAATAGTTTTAGAGTTGTCGTGTTCATAAACAGACAGACATAATTCCAAAATCGTGTTTTTCGGACTCAGGGAGGTCTAAAACGTGGAGATTCGTCAAAATCTCGAGTTGGAACTTTTTGACGATTAAAATACTTTCTCCTCGTATACTTCATATACGAGAAAGAAAAATGTCATTCAGTTGCAAAAATTCTTCGTAACCCGGGACAAAATTCATCTTCAGAGTTTAAATAATACAATAAAAGATCGCTCCACCATTCAGCTAAGAAATAAAAAATAAGGAACATTTTAAAAAATCTCACACCTGATGTCAATTATTCAATCTTTTTATTCCTCCTGATGCATTGGAAACCGATGGCCGCGATTCTGCCGAATCTGCACTTTGCTTTCAAACAACAAAAATCAGCAAAAATCTCATTTATATGCATTATGTGAAACTTCGGAAATGAAGAGGAGTAAAAGGAAAGAAGTCTTTCGAGCCACTTAATTCCTTCCCGTACAATTCTCTTCCAGAAAAGGTTCAATTATCTCCAAAAGAAGCTTAGCGGGCGACAAGAGAAATGCATTCGAAAAATTGAAAATTTCATTTCATCTCAAGATTTGAATGCAACTCGGGATGCATGGAAAATTGATTTCTGCCGGCTATTTTATTTCCATGTTTAACGCAAAGCGCTATTGATTTCATTGAAAAACTGAAACTGGTTTGGATGCGACGGTTTTACGCGTCAGTCCACTTTATTAATCAAAAGCAATAACAGCTATCCTATTTATAAATTAAACGCGTTTCGAACAGAAATCGGCCCAGAGCGAGAAAATGTTGTTGTGTCTTGGTAAACAAGTAGGAGTAGTTTATTTCTTATATTAAGTAGATTTTCTTGAGGGGAGGGGATCGCATAATTCTACAAGGAATAAATGTAGGATTAACTATTTTTGTTGAAGGAACTCTTTACATTTTAGAATTATCGTGTCCACATACAGGCGTAGGGATATCTTGTAGACATATTTCGTCCAAAATTGAATAGATATCTACAGTGTTGACAAAATTCCAAAAATGTAAATTTCTTGACCCGGGGAGATCTGAAACAGGGAGAGCCATCAAAGTATGGAGGTCGAATCTCTTGACGAGTTCAATAATTTCAGATTGTACATTGCGTATAAGATAAAGTAAAATTTTTCCTTCAATTTCTCCTTTCCCTCCACCAGTGGCGAATCCAGGGGGGGGGCTATGGGGCTGAAGCCCCTCCCAGAGCTAAACCAGAATTCTTGATTTCATTTTAAATCACTACAACTCTTTGTTCTTAATTTCCCTTTCTT
Organism: Araneus ventricosus; assembly: GCA_013235015.1. NCBI lineage: Eukaryota > Metazoa > Arthropoda > Arachnida > Araneae > Araneidae > Araneus > Araneus ventricosus. Next base: position 1,072,960 of record BGPR01000177.1, read on the forward strand.
AAAAAAATAATAAAAACATGACAACATTGCTTTCTGGCTTTACAGCTCGAAACTTTTCCTACTTTTCTAGTCATTCCATTTGTACTTGTAGAGTTGACACAGTCGGAAACATTTTTTGGCTACTTATTTCATTGTATTTTTTATTAAATTATCGAAAGTATTGTAGTGTTCGTTATGATTCTTATTGTCAGATGAGTCAAGTCTGTAAAGTTCAAGTGTTTTGGTTTGCATATGCCATGAGATTTGACATTCGTTATGACGATACGAAATTTTTATAACCTCAGCCCCTCCCAGACCCAAATCCTGGATTCGCCACTGCCCTCCACTATGATTATACCCATTCCTCTACGTATGTACAATATAGAGGAAAGTAGGGATACTTGATTCTACTTTAATTTTTTTTATATTTCTCGAATATTTGAATTGTTAGCATTAGAAAAGAATTTGTTTTTAAGAATGAAATATAGATTTATGCAAAATTGAAATCTCATTTAATCATAAAATAAATATATTTCATGAAATCGCCTATGGTTAGGGATACTTGCCCAATGTTAGGGAATCTTGACCCTATACGCAAAGAGTACTTAAATTCTTTTGATAATTTGTATGTACACGAAATTCATATATAAGTTAAAACTACTGAATTGAAAAGGTCTTTATTATCAAAAAATAATGAAATTAATATAAAAAATTAAATAATATGGCAATTATAAAGCGCAGTTGTTATTAGTGAAATCTAGTTAATAAATTAAATTATTCTTGTCGTTAAATTAAATCTAATTATTGAATTAAATTAGTTCATAATTTAATAAACAATTAAAATATTGATTAAATTAAATAATAAAAATTAAACCAGTGGAACTTGAAACCTAGCTACGTTATTAGCGCGATGAAGAATTTCCGGTTTTGAAAATTAGAAAAGAACAGAATAGCATCAAAATGAAAAAAAAGTATCTAAAAAATGTTGTACAACTCTTGAAATTGAGAAGCTTAATAGACTTACTCGGTTCTTCTAATATTTAAAAAATAAAAGAAAAAGAAAAAAAAATATTTTTAGGATTAAATTCAACGGAGAAAGACGAACTCAATAAAAATGGCGAAACAATGACAAAAAGTTCGATCAAAAGAATTTTATTATACTAATTAATAAATAAAACTCGTTTTTTGCGCAAGCGAGGGAAAAAATCATTTTTTTAATATTCTCATTAAAATAATTATTTGCATTCTTTGAAATTATGACATTGAAAAGAAATTTTATTTATTTAATAATTACTTACAAGCCATTTTTAAATAATTATTCTCGGTGTTATAGTTGCCATATCGGCGACAAAACGCACCAGAAAAATGATCCCAACTACACAATGTGATTCAGTCGGCTACAATATCGAAGATGCAGTAACTTTTTGGTAGGGTCAAGTATCTCTAACTGGATAGGGTTCAGTATCTCTAACTGGATAGGGTCAAGTATCTCTAGCTGGATAGGGTCAAGTATCCCTAACTTGACTTTTTCTAAGTAATATAAAAATTAAACTGCTTGGAATTAAGATACTGCATGACATCGTTTATCAAATTATAGCTATAAATATGCTTAAAACTCGGAAATAGTTTAATTCATCATATCTTCATTAGTAAACTTCCTATTCACTGAGGAATGAAAAAGTGAAAATTTAATTTTAGATCCTCAAAATATATTTATCTACACACCATTACGATAGCTTTTCAGATTGGAATGAAAATTCCCTCTAATAGACCATATGACCAAGGTCAAATAAAATGGCAGACACAAATTACAAATTATCTAGCAATCTGCGAAAATCACGTAGGGTCAAGTATCCTTAGGGGTCAAGTATTTTTAGTTTCTCCTACGTTCAATAAAGTAAGCGTATTAAACCAGTGGCGTAGCGACTGTGGAATACAAGGCTTATATACCCCTGATGAATCACAGAACAGTGAACATCCTGAAAAATTCCCAGCGTATTTTGACCCCTTGGAAGTTTCGAAGATACATGTGATATTATTCACAGAACTGACCATGAAAATGTTATGCGTCAAATTTTCAGGTGACCCCAGAAAAAGTAATCGTGACCAGATAGCTCCGCCGATTATGTCAGTCTACGTATAAGAACAGTATACCCAGGTAGCACAACATGTTCCACAATATTGTTCAATACCATATAATATTATACGATATTGTACAATATTATACGATATTGCGAATATTGTTCAATATCGTAATATTATACAATATTTTTGTGCTATTGGGGTATATATCTACCGGAATTGTCATGGTTTAATGTAGAGGAACGCTATAGATGTAAGGAACTGTAAAGAACTGCTCTAAGGCATTTAAAAAAAGAGCGATGTCCGGCCAACAAATGATCCTCATCAACCAGAGAGCAGAGGAGGAAGGCAGGAGATCGGAGAAGGACACTGCGACACGAACGCTTGCTTTTGGCAACATGATGAGGAAAATGTTTTTGGCCTTCCAGGCTATCTTCAAACATTTGTTATCTCAAAATTCCTGTAAACACGTATTAATATTTGTAAATATTTTGTGTATTAAATGTTTAATCCAGAAACCAGTGTTTCTGAATTATTTTGCTTAACAGGCACTCGGTCACTATTAAGGAAGTAAACCACGGTCTACCAAGGCCAGAGCAAGCAAAAAAGGCAGAAAATAAAACAGAGGGTCATTTCTATTTTTACTGGAACCAAGGTCCCACTTTGCTGGAGTTCCACTGGAAAGCTAGATCTAATATACTACCAAGAATTTACCAAAAATATTTAAAATTATATTTAATAACTACATCCATCCATTTATTTCAGCATAAAAGATAAATACTATTGATTTCAATTTTTTTAAATATTTCAAATAATTAATTCAATTCAATTCAATTTTTAAATAATCAAATAAAAATTAAATTTAAACGTCGGGGTGTATTTTTAAAAAAATTGATCAGAGATAAGACAGGAAAGAAAAGGTTCCTCTAAATAGAAGACATTTTCAAAAGATTTTATTGGAAAATACATCAATGAAGTTCCGCTTCTTCTACCAATTCACTGTAAAACATTCGAATAAACTTTAATTACAAAAGTTGTTCAGCTGCTAAAATTCTCCATAATTCAAAACAAAATTTTCTTTCAATATTTAAACAATTCAACCAAAGACCGTTCAAAAAGATTTTTTTTTCAATATCACATCTAACTATTTAGTATTTCACCAATCCCTTTAATGCATGAAAGATTGACCGTTCTTGATCTTGTCGTATTTGCACTTTGCTTTCAAAAAACGAGATCAAGAAAATTCTGATCTTATATGCATTGCGTTAATTATAGGAAATGAAGAATAGTATGCACAAAGAAGTTCCTGATGTTACTTAATGTTCCCCCGTAGAATGCTTTTCCAGAAAAGGTTCAATTATCCCTAGAAGAAGCTTAACGGGGAACAAGAGAAACGCATTCGAAAAATCGAAAATTCCATTTCGATTCAAGGACGACTCGGGGTGTAATGGATTTTATCTCTTATTTTATTTCTGTATTTAATGTAAAGCGTTATAGATTTCACTGTAGTGTTTGGATGAGACAATTTAATTGTCATCCCAATTCATAAATCAAAAGCAAAAATAGTTACCCCATCAAAGATCTAACCGCATTGCGAACGGAAATGTTATTAAGTGTCGATAAATAAATGAAGATGGTTCAACTCTTTAGACAAGTAGATTTTCTTATACGAGGAGGCCACACTCTCCGATCATAAAATGTAGATTGAACCATATTCTGTATATGTAAATTTGTGGATACAACTGAGCAGTAAATAATTTCACATCTGGGTCACCAGTTCTAGAGCAGGCAATTGAGCAAACAATAATTTTTCTTCTTTATTAACCGCTTAAGGACTTATCCCGAGTTAACTGGTCCTAAATACCGTAGTCTACAAAATAATTCGGTCCTTAAGCGGTTCAAGTTCTTATCGAAAATTCTGACTACATGTTATTACATTTTTCTAAACAAAATTTTAAAGTTTAAAAGGTTGAAATTAGATCAACAACTAATCGTTGTCGAAGGAAAAAGTAAAAGAATAAAAAAATAAATAAAATTAAATGCACATGAAATCTAACTAAAATTTGGAAAACCTTTTCTTGATGAGCACCTGGTACCCATGAATTAATTACGTGCCAAATTTGGTAGCTCAGTGTTTTTTGTGATTTTGAACGATTTTGCATCACGCATGTGGCAATTTGTAAATATTTATCCAGCATAGAAACACTATCGTGTTAAAAAGTATCAAGTGTTCTGACAGATCACAGGTACCTAATATGATGCCAAGGCCCTTTTATCGAATGGGCTATTTGAGCTGTACTCCAAGGGCGCTAGAAAATTTACTATACTTATTTTATTTTAATTTTGTTCCAAAAATTTATTTAATTATAATTTCAAATATGTTAAAAGAAAAATATGATTAGGGCCTGTAACTAAACAGCCACCGATTTTGTAAGTACATGTAGTAGAGAACGGGACGAGAAGGCAAGATGAATAACGACTTGTTTTAAGTTCATATTACTCTCCCACTATAAAGATATTGCTGACCCTTCTCTCTGCCAGACACTAAAAACTCCCGCAGTGAAGCCACTGACGCCATTTCGTTGTTAGTTATATGACGTCAGTATAATTTGCCTCAGGCGTTGAAATTTTCATGATCTTTAACGTATGTCACGTGGACTTAAAATATTTGTTTATTCTTTGCTATGCATAGACCTACCTTTGCTATATTAGATAATAAGCTTTTTGAAGTCAATATTTATTTATATTCTACTCTTGCTAATCACACCACACAAGTCAAAGACTTTCAACATTTTGAAACAAGACAAAATGACCGGGACAAACTGACGATCTCGTCATCTTGCCCCAAGAGCTTTTCACTGATTGCTTTTTGATATTTATATGCATTATTTATTCATTTCGTACAAATTTCTTGAAGTACATGATCCATATTATGTTCTATAATATGTTGTTGTAAGGCGTATAGGCATACAGAAAATATTTTAACATGCTTACCTATGAAAGAGATGCTGGTTCAGAAAGAAGCCCATAAATTGGAAGAAGAACATTTAAAGCAACAAAGACAAGAGGCTCGGGTGCAAAAATGGAGTCGTAACAAAGAAACTCAAATTTGATTCCTGTAAAAAATTAAGAAGTCCGAACTCCTGAGATCTATGTTGGCCATCCATTAGAAGATTGTTGCAAAAGCCACACATGGAATCACGAGGGTTGCTCAGACTTTGAAAGGGGGAAATTTGTGTCTAATTTTTGTAAATGAAATAAATTGGTTTTGAGTTATATTAAATTACAATGAGCTGAAATTTGAAACAAAATGACCTTTTCAATACATACTAATCAAGAAAAAAGTACTTACCAATGTTCAATTAATTAGTGATCATTTTAGTATTTTCTAAAAACAAAAATGTATTCAATTTTTATCAGAATCACCATTTTGCCCCGTGGCGAAAGTCATCGTCCCCAAGTACAGAGGCAAGTTGACACTTTTGATTTATTTATTTTAAATGAGAAAATAACTTTGATTTTATAAAAATAAAAATTTATCTTTTTGTTAAAAATAAAAGGTCAATCTAATAATGCATGCAAAGAAAAAATTAACTCAAATACTGAATTCATTAAAAAAGGATAACTGTTAACATCGTCAACTTGCCCCGTTCTCCCCTATATCATTTTTTAAAGATATTCATTCAGACACAATCAGTCGGACAATCCTAAATCATGCGTGTAATAGAAGTTGCTTATATTACGGAAGCTGCTTGCCAAATCCTGTTTTGAAAGGCAAAATTGTAAATCAGTTAACAAGTGGTATTGTTTTGTTTTTTTCTCATCAATTATTTTATTAGACAGGCATTTTCGTTGGACCATAGGTTTTCGAATTCCTAGTTACGTTACTGACTCTAGTTACTCTAGTCCACAACGCTATAATTTGTTAAGACAGCCCTATATGAGACATATTACAGCCTTGCCTCTAATCATAGGTAAAATTTAACTGAATCATATCAAATGCTCTGAAATATCATTCCTTTGCAGCAGATGATTGTTCTAGTATTCTTTACAATTCGGATCCCGTTATCTTATTTGGAGAGGAAAGCAAATGCTTTAAAACTCCCTCCTCTCCTAACCCGTTACATTTCTCGTTCTAATTTCCATTTCTATTCGATGCTCGATTGATTCCCACTTCCTGAATCTTTCCATAAACTTTCTCAAACCTTCCATACCTTGTTCACTGATCCGCGCTAAAGGGAACATTCATATCTCAAAATAAAGCATAAATCCTCGTCGAAAAGAAGAATTCTTCCTTCCATTCTAACCTCTCGGAATGGAACAAGGGGTCTGAGGAGAACACGCTCCAACAATTCTTCCAAAAGAACGCTTTTGCAATATTAATACCGCTCTGGTTTTCCAATCACTTAGGCAAGTTCGCGGCTCAGGAAACTGATCATGGCTTTTCCTTTCGTGTGTTTTTATCTTGTTGGTGAAGTGGATATCGCAATGAAATTAAAACACAAACACGGTGTGAAGTATTTATTTTCTTTTCCAGAGCGTCGATGAATAAATAAGTATTCGAAATGCACGCTAATGATTGTTTCGAGCTCTGAATTCACTGTTTGCGTTTCGTTGAAATCTCACGCTGACCGACAAGCAAACAACTTTTGTGGGCTGATGGTTGTTCTTAGTTTGTATTTTGAGATGAAGAAAATACAGTTTGTTTGCCTTTCATTTCCACTTCGATTTTAGTATCGGTAAGGTTGTACGCACGAGTTTTCTATTTTGTTTATTTGCGATAATGTAGAACCTCCGCTATATCCACCGTCTTCTGGTGTCAATGGAAATCTTCAAAATTTCAACACTCTGTCTGAAAATGTTAATTAGTGTTTAAAGTCGAGTTTTCTAGTGTTGTGGTTTAAGGATACTTTGAAAATATTGAATTTTATGTTTCTACTACTGTAGCTCTAAATATTTACATAAAGTAAGAATTTAACTTTGTGTAAAGACTGCCATAATTGTTCTTTATTGCACTTTTTGGCGACTTCTAAGGCTTGTTGGCGGTTAAATTTTTAACCATATGCTTTAGATAATCACTATCGGTTAAATTTTCACCAGACGATTTATCTGATTACAATCGTTCCATCTGGAGTTTAACCGTTTTAAGAGTTTTTTTTAAACCGATATCCAAATGGATTTGGCGACTGCTTAAATCGGAGGGTTACAGGAATATAGTTTGTGAATCCAAAATAAACAAACCAGAAAACTCGTCAATAGATAGTCACTTCCATGCATCTATTGAAAAAGGATGAGTTTATGAAAAATATTTACCGATTTCGTAAGTTCTTTCAGTCCCTGTACTTTTCAGCATAAATTATTCATTAACACATTTATAAAAGTGGTATGAAGATCAAAAGAAGTTAAAGATCTTTTACTTGCCCCTCCTCCAGAAGACAATTTTTACTTTTTCGTATACAAAAGTATGCAGAGAGAAAGTATTGAAATTGCCAAAAAATTCGACTTACAGATTTCTGGGAATCACACATTTTACACATCCCTGAGTTCAAAAAACACATTTTTGGCACTATAAGTGTGAAGGGTGATATTTGGTATATGATCTCTTCAGCAAAATTGCAGATTTCTATGAAAGTTTGTGCAAAATTGCAAGATGGAAGTCTGTCTGACTTTCCATCCGAATACATGTGAATGCAACAAGTCAAAGACGCAACGAGCTGGAGAAATGAATTTTGACATACGGTTTATCACCAGAATTTTAGTATGAATCTAATTTTAGACTATATGTGTCAATGAGTTGACTGTCTGTCGTTTTACTTATTCGTGTGCATGTGAACGCTATTACACAAAAACGTCACAAGATGGAAAAATAAAATTTGATTTTTTGTCTTCACACACAAATAGCATATTGGTCAGTAATGGTGAACCATTTTAAGAAGTGGGTCAAAATTTGATCATTATTTTTTAATACTAGTCGTGTGTCACTAAGTGAGTGGCGCCACTTGAAAAGAAGGGATGCGGTGGTAGAAAGTGTTCCAATAATTAGTAAATAATAATTTGGAATAATTGTGATCTGGTCTATCCACATTCTACGATGCACATTCTACGAATGCTACGATGGCCGATTGTCATGAGACATATATAGGTGCAGTGATACAACAGAAAATAAGTTAGCCAGTGTCCACTTGGAAATATTTTTTATAAATTTGACATTATATATTTTTACTTTAATTTTTTAATACTTTTGATTGTCCGTTCTCTCTTTAATTATATAAAAAATCAATTTATAAAAATCAACGCGTGGGTCATTAAAAAGCCTTCGTGGGTCAGTGTCTGACCCTCGGGTCATAGGTTCGCCACCACTGATATAGGATCAAATTTTGGGAGCAATCAGTCAGGGGATAAGGTCCAAAATGCGTACTTGATTCTCTTCATTAAATGATGAAGCTAAACACAGAATGCATTGTATTGTGTAAGAATATGAGATAGTCCAGGGACGAACTCGTGCGCTGTTTTACCATGTTGAATTTTTAACCTTTGGATTACGAGAGAACTAAATCTGAAAAATCGGTTGCACATGTAAGCAAACAAAATCACTTTTTTTTCAAAACGAGCCATGTCTGTTTCCAAAAGATATAAATTCATTTCCGATCCTATTTCTAAAATGGGCGATATATGCTTCCAATGATGTCATTCTAATCCAAGGCTTTTTAAATTGTGGTCTACGATCCTAAACAGAGTCGCTTAGAACTATTCAGTGTCACTTAAGTTTTCATAGTGCCATATTCTTTGAAATTCTTAAAATTTTGTAGGCAAAAATTGTTAGGAAAACATTTAGAGATGCAGAATTTCAAGAAAGTATATGAAATGAGAATTGAAATTTACATATCCTTTTAATTGTCATTCATTAATACTTCGTTTCCTTATTTGTTTTTAATTTCATTGAAAAAATTTTTAAAAAGCTTAACAAACTTTGACTTTAACAAAATTTTAGTTTTTGAAAAAGTCTTCCTCTGAACTAGTATAGAATATAGTCACCCTACTTTAGTACATTAGGACATTTCAGTATCGAAATTCCTCTTATTTGTGTTAAATTATGAGAAGGTTGTTTTTGAAATGTCAGATTGACTGGTCGTCCTGGATCAGATCTTAGAGTCCTCGTTTTTTGGTCCTATGGCTCGGTTTGCCCCACCCTCTTCTGCCAGTATCTAGAACAGTGTTTCCCAACGTGTGGCCCTTGCCCCACAGGGGGCAATTTGATTGTCAAGGAGAGGAATGCAGTATCAGGATGAACTCGCAGAAATACAAAATGAAGCGTCTGTTGAAACTTTATTTAATACAAAAGGAGCGATGGTACGGCTTTGTGAGGAAACATAAATCAAATATCCCAATTCAACCAAATGTGCAAGAAAACTATTGTTCCATCCTCATATTTAGCTGAATTTGGATTTAGTGCCATAATTGATTTCATTGCTAAAAGAAATCGGATGGATATTACTTAACGGGGAGATTTTAGACTGAAGCTAACTCGAGGGTGACAATTATTGAGCTATATGAAATAAAAAATAAAATTTTCAAAAACTACCCAGTTCAAAAATTCTATTCAAATTTCAAAAGTAACTGCAGATATTCGGATTTAGTTTATGACATGTTCGATGTGCTTGCCATCAATGGCATGACGTGGAGTAGACGAAGAGCAAAATTCTGCAAAAATCGCTGCGACACTACCAGTTCTCTCGAACTTTTCAATCACATTTTTGATTGTGATAACACTTGAACCGGTAGTCTTCAGCTTGTACTCAGCCGCGAATGTCCTTTGAGCAACAATCGGGCTGCTATTGCTCAAATAGTAGGCCTTGACGATCGATATATGCTCAGGAACGCCGTATTTCGACATTTTCAACGAAAAATGAACAGCAACAACAATAAGAGTGCGCATGTTCAAACAAAAAATATCCCAACATGCCCTGCATTCGACCGCCAAGTTTTAACTGAATCTCGCCAACGGTTCAGATGTAATCATTTTTTTTTTCATATAGCTGAATGATTGTCACCCTGCAAATTGAAACCATAAAATTTCTTTGCAGAAGTATCAAGCGCAAGGATTTCACTAAATTTAAATAATAAATAATTACTGATAAATAAAGTAACAAAATAATCATTCATTAAAACTTTTTCGTACTTTAATTCCAGTCCTTCCTTATATGTTTCGAAAATTTACTTGCTGCGTTTCTCAACAATTTCCTATTGATTTCTTCCTAAAACCTATCATTTAAGTTTCTTCAGTGAGCGATTCAATTTTCGAACATTAAAAATTATGCATATCTACCATAGGGGGCATAAGGAGTTTAGAAAGACTTAGATGGGGCATGGGACAAAATAGGTTGGGTAATATTGATGTAGAATATCCCGGATTAGTGTTCAAAAAATTAGCTCAATTTTACAATGCGTACTCATTATACACAGTACATTTTAAAAACTGTTGTTATTATATATATTTTTGATAATTTATTCCGTCGTTTGTTTTCCTGTGCTCTGATATATATACCATCGTCACAAGACATTCTTTTGCCTACTAGTTTTCTATCAGCAATCATCAGAAGTCTAACCAATGGATATATGGCAAATTCGTATCAAATAAAACAATGCGACCAAGAAACTGTTTATCATTCAAGGTTTAAAAGTACTGGCGCTTGATTTACATGTGTGTTTGAGATTAAACTTTGTCCTTTTCTTAATATATACTTCTTATTATGTATTTCTTATCTTATTATTATCTAAGGAAGGTATTATTACAAGGTATGGAAGATATTATTATTATGTATCTTAATATGTATTTCTTAATAAATACAACCATCTCTCTTTATAAATGAAAAGATCATAGAAGTAAATTAAAACATTTGGTGTTGGATTTCTTTTACTGACATCCTCCAAACACGATTTGTTGAATGGCGTCCAAACGTAAACAAGAAAAAGAAGAGGAAATAAAATAAATAAATAAAAAATCTTAAACTGGTTCTTTTTATCTTTTTTATATATATTTTATTTTTTTGTGTTATTGGAAGCCAAAAATAAATAAATAAAGAAGTGAGAAATGACGCCGAAATCCGAACCTATCTATTTTTAGCGTTGTTCGCTTTCTCATCTCTTTGAGATGTGGAGCATTGTTTGATTGCAGTTTTCCGCCTGTAGTTCCACCGTTCCGGGCCTGAAAAATGAGAGCCAGTGGATGAAACACACTCGCCAATTTTTCTGGTTTCCGATATTTCTTTGAGAAAGAGGACTTCTTGCTTTTGGAAAAGAACTGAAAACTGTCTCAGTAAAAGCTTTCTTTATATCAGAGATCTGGATGAAATAACTAAAATTAATAAGAAAATGTTGGGAGTTCTGCTATTTTGAAAGAAAGAAAAAGAAATGGCGATGCATTCTTTTTGTGGGTTATTAAAGATTTCATACTGGCCAAATAAGGATGAAATCTGAGTGCAAAGATGTGATCAAAGGCAGAAGGAATTGAAAAACGCGTTATTTTGTTTTTGATACTATGCGTCTCAATGATTTGGAAACTACTGTGAATATAGATAGAGAAATATGAGTTAATTACTCTTTTCCTTAAAGGTGGAATAGATAATCTATGGACGAGTTTTCTGTTTTGTTTATTTACGGTAAAGTAGAACTTACGCTATACCCACCGACTTCCGGTGTTAATGCTATGTCAATGGAAATCTTCAAAATTTCAACACTCTGTTTGAAGATGTTAATTAATGCTTAGAGTAGAGTTTTCTAAAGATATGGCTTAAGGATACTTTGAAATTATTAAATATCCTATTCCTATTACTGTAGCTCTCAATGTTTAAGAGCCTTATTTTGTGAAAAGACTACCATAAATCTTCGTTATTGTCCTTTTTGGCGTCTTCTAAGGCTTGTTTGGTGATTAAATTTTTAACCATACGATTTAGATAATCACTGGCGGTCAAAGTTTTAACCAAGCTATTTAGTTAATTCCAATCTTCCCATTTGGAGTTTACCCATTTTAAGAGCCTTTTTTAATCAATCTAAATAAAAAGGATTATGCGAACTCAAAGAACACGGAATTCAACGCTTTGTGAACTAAAGAAAAAAATTATTCAAACTTGGGGCTTGATACAGTATCCAAACGAATTTAAAGATTGCTTAAATCGGAGGGTTACAGGAAAACGGTCTGTGAATACAAAATGAACAAATTAGAAAACTAAACCATAAAACAGATTTCCATTATTTCTTGTACGAAGGGAAAGTATTGTACTCGTCAAAAGAAAAATAAATTAAAGGAGGTTGGCATAGCATGATGATGCTTTAAGCTTTATTCGTCTGTCTGTAAATTATTTTTAAAAATTTCTTATCATGTACCAACGATAGCGTGCACATAAAAATGTATTTCATATCTTCGGAACACACGTGTGTTTCAATTTAAAGCTTTATTAAAATTAGAGAAAAAAATGTCGGAAATAATACTGGAATGACTGAAATGCTAATGATCTGAATTCTAAAGTGGTATACAAATGATTTCTGTGCAATAATATGCTTCGAAGTAATTATTGAAAAGTTTTAGAATTTTAATTTTTAATGAAAAATCAATCTAAAATTCTGAGAAATCTTTTCTTAGTGAGTACATATTACACATGAAGTAACTACCTGCTAAATTTGGTTGCTCTTGATCCAAAGGTCTGCTCTGTACAGCGCATCATGCAAGTCGCATTACGCCGATTCTATAAGCAAATTTGTCTCTTTCCTATAACCCTAAATTCTAATCCCCATAGTTCACTACTATTTAATGGAGTCTGTAAATAAGTCTGTGGGGCTAGAATAAGAGGAATGCGAGATAAAGTGCAACTCTCCTTACATTCTTGCACCTAGGTTTCTTTGTGGTTTTATTTTCTGAGTAAATGATTGTTACATAGACAAAAAGGCCCACAAGCGTAATATTTATAAAAAGAATGTTTAGTTAAATAGGTTTATTATTCTAAGTTAATTGTTTGTTGAACTAGGATTTGCTGAAAAAAGAGAGACAGGAGATAAAAAGAATTTGATATTTCCCTGCCGCTTGTTCGAATTTTAGCACGCGGTAGAACAATTAAAGACAAATCAAAAGCACTTTGTAACGAAGCATCGGATACGACATCTTCCCAAGATAGAATGTTTTGAAGAACCTCCATGGTAAACTAACACTTTCAGTAAACTTTAAGATAGACATAACCGGATAACACATAATAATTGAACACTTCATGCAAAACAGTTTGGCGGAAAGAGTTACTGAATATCTCTGACAGAAAATTTAACACAATATTTGCATGAACAGTAGGATAAGGCCCGCACACATGTAATCCATGACTTTCCGCAATATTAGTTTGGGGCACAAGTGAATTATGCACTACCCAGACATTGGCGGATGTCATCGCCGGAATTATCTTGCTGTGATTCTTTTTTTCTGAAGTCAACAGAAAATTTTGATATGCGAAATTCCCGTGAATCGCGAAGATATTGTCGCCCGCATCTCTGTAACTTCCGCGGCCGTGCAGAATACACCTTGAATTATCCAGAGTATTCACGATTTCATGATACAGTCGGGTCATATGTGCTCCCTTTGCTCTTTCCATCGCTTAGTCACATGTGTGATACATTTTTTCTATTATGTGCGGAGTCCAAAAAAATTGGGTGGAAGAGTTTAAAATCTTGCATTCTGTAAGGTGTTCTTTCTACAGACGTTCTTTCCTCAATGAATTATATAATCTCTCTTAAGAACATTTATCTTTTTCACGAAATAAACCACCTACACTTATTTATCGACACATAATAGAATTTCCTTGCTCTCTCTCAACGTTTTAAAATTGTTGGCAGAATATCTGTTAATGCATTTGATTCATAAAGTAGAACGACGTAAACCCTCACAACTAAACTTTGTAACAAAATCAGTAATATGATACATTAAATTCAAAAATAAAATAACAGACAAAATCCATTCTTCTATACATCCAAACTCGCACGGAAATCTTGAATCGAAATGAGATTTCCGATTTTTCGAATGCGTTTCTCTTGTCACCCACTAAGCTTCTTTTTGGAGATAATTGAATCCTTTCTAGAAGAGAATTCTACGGGGTGAAATTAAGTAGCTCCAAGGATTTCTTTCTGTTCACTCTTCATTTCCTATGATTAACATAATGCGTAGCAAATGAGATTTTCGCTGATTTTTGTTGTATCCAAGCAAAGTGTAGACACGGCAGAATCACGGGCCATCGGTTTCCGATGTATTAGAAGGAATGAAAAAACTCGAATATGTGACATTTTAAAATTTCTCTTTGCTTGGCTGAATGTCGGAGAGATCTGTTCACATTGTATAAATATTGAAGGCGAATTTTATTTCGAATTGCAAAGAATTCTTGCACCTGAACAATTTTTTCATTTAAAGCATATTCAAATTTTATTCATTGTGCCTTTTTTCGGGCAATGATTGCATGTGTTGATTAAAGAATTGTAGTTACTTTTATATAGTTTTTTTCTATGCTAAATACTGGAGCAAAGCATCGATTTATATATATATATTTTCTCCGCACTATTTGTAGAAAACGTTTATTTGGAATAATTTGAATGTTATAAAAAAAAATGCATTTCATATATACTAGCTCATCCCGGGCAGAGCATCTGCGCTCCGTTATGCGCACGCCATGCATTTTCTTCCAAACAGGCGCATTCTGGCTCCGTAGGTGATGAGAGGGGTTACGGTTCATCGTGGTCACAGGCCTCAACACCCGTAAATCTGACAGATATGGCTTGATGAAAATGGAAATTTTACCTGTTAGTTAATGCATGTACCAAATGAAGAGAATTTATAAATGTCTTAGAAAAAACAATGTTTTAAATTTTTTTTCAGAGTTTTTAATTTTCAAGGATTAAAAATAAATCATTTAAACTATTAAGGTATGTGACTGCCCTAAATTCCTCGTTTTGATGAAAATTTCGATATTTGTTTTATTTGCTCAATTTATAGAACATACATTTAGGTATTGTATAGCAACGAATTCTTAAACCCTCCGCGCTTTTGCGCACTCGCCAGACGGAACTATTTTCATCAAAATAGGGGAAAAGAGAAGAATGGAAGGGCGATGTTTACATTTTACCGAGCGTGATATAACAAAGAACTCCCGAAATGCGCTCATATGACTCATTTCCTGACACCCCTTTCCGGGGTAAAATCGTCCAAAAGTGGTAGTCTCGGAATCCGTTGCTGAACAGTATCTACAAATGCTTCACTTTTTGTTTCTACGATAATTACAGTTAATTAAGTGATAGCAGAGATAATAAACCGGAAGTGACAATTCTGATGCAATTTAAAGATCCTTAAAAACACAAACAATTAGTTTGAACAACTATTTTCTAATTCTCAAGCAATATATGGTCTAAAAATGTAGATGTAAGCTTCCTTTACTTATTGTATATTGTTTTATTGGCTTTTGGTTATTCTTTTTTTAAAAAGTACAACAGAACAGTAAAAATTATATTTAGGTGCTCATATTGCAGTGTTATTATATATTTCCATTTATTTTTAACTGTTACCTGTTTTCAAGTATTTTGAAATATAAATTTATCCATTGATGCTTAAAAATTACATGGAAATTGAGAAAAGCTAATTCAGATATCGAGACACCAGTCACTACCTACAACACAAAATTATTCAGAAAAAATCTAAAAAGCTAAAAGAACACAAAATTAGTTTAAAATCAAGTAAAAGATGGTTTGACTTACAAATATGGAGAGTTTTAAAATTCTAAAGTGTGAGTACAAAATTTTTTGTACGGTATGAAAATCTTTAAACGCGTTTTCTGAGAAACTGTGTTTTTCGATATTTTTCTTCGCGGCAACGATAATTTTGTAAAATGATTTTAGGTATCCAAATGAAATTTAGTCGAAATTTTTTATTTGTTTCTAGCTATGTTTTGAACTAAAATCTAACCTCTGTGCCTACATTTATTGATTGTAATGACACTTTAGTGAAAAACTTCCATGATTTTTTTAAAAATCGAGTTTGTTCGCTAAGTTTGGAATATTTCCAAAACTTTTAGAGGAGGATACCGGTTTTATTTTGTAAACAAACCGATCTTTGCCATCACCAAAACATGAATTAAGCTCTTATATATACTACGTACCTTAGCGTTTTATATATAGGGATTATGTCGGTTACCTGTAAATGAATTTGTGAAGAAGGTAATTGAAGAAATGAAGAGTAATAAATAAGCAGGATGTTTTACTATCGGCAGAACAAATTTTTGGAGCAGAAGAAAAAGAAATAACTGCATTTCTGAAACAACCTATTTATTCAAAATATTATAAATATAATCCTACTAATATTTGTAATTAACAAGCTGAGTGTTCCTCCTCGACTTTCTCGTATACTAGTATGAAAGTTGAAGGGTATTTTTTTCAACCTCTTTTCGCACTGCTAAGTGACCATCCGAGCTGTAGGAGTTGGATCTGATCAGTACTTTACTGTGGAGCTGGAGCTGAGATGAAGACCCTTAACATGGCTGGCATGATTCACTCTTCCGCTAAGTGCGAGTTGCTCAACGTCATTCATTTTCGAAAGGCAGAAGGGATGACGCAGCAGAAATTCGTACCAGAAAGAGCCGCGTTTACGGAACTAACTTTATGAGCGATGGTTTTGTGCGAGAATTGTATCGGAAATTCAACTGGTGTTCTTGATGAAGGTGGATAAAGACTCAAGTCTGTCGCTTGTAAGGAATTTGTTCATCGAGTTGACCAAGCGGTTCTAGAGTGAGACGGAGGTGACTTTCAACTTTTTTTGAGAGCAGTAGACAAGTCTGGGAGGTCAGAGTTTACGTACTAACGAAGATCTTCAAGGCTCCTTCTGGACCTATTTGATCACGTGGCAGCAACCTTCTATAAAGAGGGTATTGGGAAACTCGTCCACAGGTACGACAAATATATCAATCTTCACAGTGAATACGTCGAAAAGTAGCCCTGACTGTAAATGTTTCCTGATAATGGGACCATTTTGTTTTCCACATTTGTCTTTATTATAAGCCCAATTAGATATTGAAAAAAATAATCCTCGTACAATTTGACACGTTTTGTGGTTCGTAATATAATGAAGATAACCGAGTATGCATTTTAACCATCTACATTTTCACCGATTGAGTCTGAATTTAGACACAATTAATAATTGAAGTGTAAAGTTTTCATGCCAAATTTCATTTATCTAATGCAATGTGTTTTTGGTTTATTGCGCATATAGACACAAATAGGCAGACAGACGGTTAACACTTTTACGGATTTCGTCCAAAATTTGATGCATTTATACGATTCTGATGTTAAAACGATATGCTAAATTTAGTTCTTCATGTCTTGAATTTCAGGCACAGGGATCGAGAGACAGGCTTCTCTTTGACAGATTTCGTCCAAAAGTCGGTAGACATTTACAAATTTGGTGTAATGTATAAATTTCATCCTTTGATATTGTATTTTTAAGTTGTGGTGCTCACTGACAAACAGAAATAATTAATTCTATAAAAATATTTTCAGACTCATGGAGGTCAGAAAAGGAGATTTATCAAAATCTCGCTGTCGAATTTTATCACGATTACATTAATTCCTACATGCTTCACATACGAAAAAGTAAAAAGTTGATGGACACTAAAGGCTTAGAGAATACGATCGATCAGCATTGTTTCATTTTATACAACAGTGGAAAGTCAAACAGGTAAGCATGATGCCGCGACGTAAATCAACCTAGTAACAACAATATTAGTAATACAATAATTAGTATCAAAAATTAAATTGGCTGTTGCGAATTTATCATACTACGCATCAGCATGGTTACAGAATCCTTGTGAGGCTGATTATAGAATTTGCGCATTCTTCTGATAAGTTCAAAAATTCTGTATGAAGTGAAGTTTCTCTGATCCAACTGTAGCCACCCAAGCAATCAGATTTGAAATTGTACCTGGAAGCTATAAAAGAAAAATCCTTCAAAGTCCGGAAAAGCAATTTTTGGGTTACTGATTTGTATCTGTCTGTGAACACGAAAACTCAAAAATCCGGCAAGCTAAATGAATGAATTTTAATATATGAATTTAAAATCAAATTTATTGATATGTGTCTAATTTGAGGCTAAATCCATAAACGGGTAGAGTGTCTGCCAATTTGCCTGTTCCTGTGTATGTGAACACGATAACTCAAAAATACAACGAGCTAGAGAAATGAAATTTGGTTTGTGATCTTCATACAGAAATTTAAATCTGCAACAAGGCGTTCAACGGAAAGAGGGTCAAAATCCAAGCTTGATTCTCCTCACCACGCGGTGAAGCTCAACACAAAAACTATATTGTGAAAATATACGAGGATGCCAAAGGTAGAAAATTTTCTCTGTCTTTCCCACAATTTCAATGATCCATAAGCCTATTTAAAATGCTAGAATAAAATAATTTTATATAAAAAATCTATCTTAGTGCTCTTCTTAAGTAAAGAACGAATTCCTTTCGTTCTAAGTGGAAGATAAAAAAAGGGCTTGTTAATTTCAATACCCTTCCATAAAAGAAGAGAAACTCTCATCAGTGGAGCTGTTTTCATCACTGGGCAAATATGGGCTAAACATATTCAGGTTAGATTCTCAGTTCCAAAAAAAAAAGCAGCAATGGATGAACTCGACCCTTGAAGTGCTGCGAACCTGATGGTCTTGTCTAAAAACTCCACTGCAGATTCGCCTACGTCTAGGGTTAAGTGATTTCACTTCCTGCTGGCAACGGCTACCGTTTGTCACTTATTGTCACCCCCGCTGAAAGAGGGTGGGTGAGGGATAAGGAAGAAAAATAAATAAATAAATAAACGGACCTCTTCTGTCTGCTGCTCGCGTCGGTTGGCTATAGGTCACGTTCGCCCGATAGCCACGCTCCGTCTTATCTCATCTTCCTTTATTTTTTATGTCTTCCCCGCTTTCATTTTCCTTTTTTTCTTCCGAGGCATGGATCCCCTATTTCTTGCGGCCAGCGCTGATGGTAAAGATAGCAAAACAATAGATATATTTTTTCTCTTTGAGATTAAACCCAATGGCTTGAAGATTGCCCATACTAGTAACTATTGCCTTCTTGTCTGAGTAGCTAGGACAAACCAGTCTGCGTTTACGTGAGTTTTGTAAATAGGGAATTGTCTCAAACAGTCAAGCCACCGTCAGATATTAACAAGAACGATTAACTCCTAATGAATAACCCTAGGAAAATCTGAAAAAAAAAAAAACTTCTTGAATACAAATTCCCTATGCATCCTTAGATTCGGGATCTACTGAAATTTTCAGCATAGGTGTGTTGTATAAGCACAGAAGAACGTGGATTTTTAGGAACAAGAAAAATCAATTGCAAAGATACCAACAATACAAACAATTTTGCCAAAATTTATTATATATTATTTATTTTATTTCTTCGTTCATCTTTTATTCAGAACAGTTTTTTTTTATATTTGTGTTTAATTTCAATTATTTTCTAAACTTTTTTTGTGTGTTTCCTGCTTGTATTGTATTGAATACAGTTCTGTAGTTTAAATATGTTTATTATCATATCCGTCTCTAAATGTCAGACTCTTTAACAGCGTATTGCCCAGACAAGGCGTTTATTTGTTTTGATTCTGTAATTGCTCCAGTGTAATTTTTGTGGTTTTTTCATAAGTTGAAATCATGGGGAGGGGAAAATTTAAAGTTGTTCGGGGTATGGCATTCGCGTGGGAACTCAGGGCCCTCTAGTGGAAGTGGTTGCATTCATCCACCCTGCATCCATCCAACTGGTTGGATAACTCTTGAGATTATAGGCACCAGAGGTGTGGGGTGGCGTCATGTCATGTCATGTCTGGGTAGCTAACGGAAAAGCTGTAAATGAATTTACAATGATATGTTTATAGGCTGAATACTATCTATAAATTGCGTCGTGCGTGATGTGACATGCATGATGCAAAAATTGTTCGAGACACTCTGAAGAGCAAATATTTGGACCAAAACCTACCAAATTTGGCGCAAAGTTATTTCATGGGTAGCACGGGTTGATTAAGAAGGTTTTTTTCAAAATTTTAATTAGATTTTTAATTAAATTAATTGGACAGTTTTTCTCTATAACTTCGTAGCATATTATCGCACAAAAACTGTTTCATCCCAATTTAAAATTTAAAAAACTAACATTTCAATGATTTTGTTTCTGTACAGTTTCCTAAAAATAAATAAATTAAATAATAAATTAAAATTATTTTTAAGTATATTTTAGAACAACAATTTTCATTGTTTTAGTTACAGTATTTATATTGCACACGCGCGTTGTGACGATATTAAACACATATATTTGTGTGCACGTTATCGTTATATAATTAAGAATAAATTTTTAAAAATAATAAAAATGCAGACGAATCAAGTTTACAGCATTTTAATACTACGATGTTTCGAATTAGAGTTCGAATCTACATAATTTTTTTTTCATATTCTAGCAATAATACGAGGTTCTTGAAGGAAATGCAATTACAGTATGGAACAACTTGTTTAAAAAAGATTAAACCTTATAATTTTGGAGGACTATAAAAACCTAATCTCTTTGGCTAGGGCAAATAAAACTCTCGACAGTTTTAAATGGATTAAGTCAAAAGAAAGGGGGAAAATGAAAGGATTTCTTTCTTTGCAAAATAAACTTTGTATATAACGATGCACATTACAAATTATGTCAAAAGAAATAATATATTTGAAATATACATCATTATGTACATAGTTTATTTTGAAATGAAAGAAATCCTTTCATTTCTTAGTTGATGCACATATATGTTACCAACAGAAAGGTTTTCTAGCGACTGCTTTCTATAATAATTTAATTCTCTTTGCAACTCTAAAAATTCAATACACTTTGAGTATCTAGTCTAGAAAAGCCCCAAATAGTGGCTCAAAACGTCTCATATATCTGCTAAGTACCACCTTGGGATGGAAAATTGTTTGCTTTCTCCAAGAGTAATCAGTCTACCTACTTCCAAGACTAGTTCCATTCTCGCCGTCGAAGTCCCGACCTCTAACAAGCGCAGTCCGAACTGCCCTTTTATATACAGGGTGGGTTAATAAAATTCTGCCACCTATGCTATCAGTTCTCAGGTTCTCAGATGTTTCTTGGTATACCATTTGCATATCTGCTGATAAACAGAACCATTTTTTCCCTTACAACCACTATCAGCTTATAGAATATTCTTTCGGGGATGGGGGAATGAATATATAGTAAATGCACATTGTGCATTTACTATATATTTCTTCTAAGATTGCGTCCACCTCTGGATTACTTTTATGACTTTTGAAGTAGTCTCAGGGGATCCAATATCACTGGACAACAACCATTTTGTTGCCCGTATGATTTTAGTTGATTCTTATGTACTTTCACGCTCTGAATTCAAAAAACCAATCAGAATTTGTCTATCACCCTCCAATTTTGTGCAACATGAACTCGCACCCAAACCTTGGTCCACTCCTTTCTTTTATTTGAATCAATGTCGTATCCAGGATATTTTTTTGTTGCCTTTGAGATTTTAACCGATAATGGTGTTTTTTGGTCACTGAACTCGAATATAATCTCGGTAAACCTCTATAACATATTGTTTTTCAGCAACACTACTCGTAATTGCTTAAATGTGCATAGAAAATGTCATTGAAATATGTCAGATCTTGTGTCAAAAATACTTTCGAAAAAAATTAATTGCCGGCCAAGAAGATAATGCTTCGGTTTGAAATGCTCTTACAAATATAATTTTCATAAAGAAAAGATTGTATGTCACAAATTATAGCAGGTGTTTTTGGATCGAGAATCCTGCAACGCAAATACGATTCAATTCGTGAGCCACTCTGTAAGGACAGATATTTCTATTTCGCAGCACATGGAAGCTTTTGTCATATTTTGTAATGATGTTGACTCGTTGTTTACGGCTCTAGGACTACAACATAACCTTCAAGAATGTCGTTTCTTTATAGACTCTTGAAAGGTCAGCTTAAAAGCCGTTCTGTTACACAATGGTAACAAGCACCCTTCGATTCCTGTAGGATATGCTGTTCGTATGAAAGAAACATACGAAACCTTTAAGCATATGTTGTCCAATATTGAGTACAGCAAGCATTCTTGGCATATCTGCGCCGACTTGAAAGTGATTGCCGTCTTAGTTGGATTGCAAGCAGGCTACACCAAGTTTTGTTGTTTTCTGTTCCAGTGGGACAGCAGGGACTGAAAAAAGCACTACATCAAGAAGGTGTAGCCCAAGCGACAGTTCCTCATACCGGGTGTGAAGAATGAAGAGAACGAGCCACTAGTTGCCTCAGAAAAAATTCTCTTGCCTCCATTGCACATCAAATTAGGTTTGATGAAGAATTTTGTAAAGCGATGGACTGTGGAGGAAGTGGATTTCAGTACTTAGGTCTGTAGTTTCCAAAAGTGAGTGAAGCAAAAGTTAAGGAAGGCATATTTGTTGGACCTCAAATTAGACAACTAATGAAAGATCCGGTGTTTGAGAGTAAACTGACTAAGAAGGAAGCCGCAGCATGGACATCGTTTAAGGTTTTAGCAAAAAACTTCCTCGGAAATCACAAAGCGGAAAACTAAGGCAAATTATCAATAACTTGCTTAAAGGCCTACAAAACCATGGGATGCAACATGTCGTTGAAAATCCATTTCTTGCACTCCCACTTAGAATTCTTCCCTGAAAACCTTGGATCAGTAAGCGACGAGCATGGTGAACTTTTCCATCAGGATATCTCGAATACGGGATCTCGTTACCAAGGGAAATGGAATCCCAAAATGTTAGCAGACTATTGTTGGACATTGAAAATGGATATTCCTCAAGTAAATCACAGTCGACAGGCCAAGTACACAAGAAAGTGAAGGTTTGTAACATTTTAATATGCCTGTGTAAATATTTCAAGCTGGATATGATTTCCTGATGTATATAATAAGAGTTATTACGTTGCTCAAAAACTATGGGTGATTGAAAAAAATGGTTAACAGATTTGAAATCAGGGCACAAAAATACATAAGTATAACCCTAACTTTCTCAAGCAACATGAATTTTTTTTTGTTGTCCAGTGTATTCAGTGACATTTTTCTCTTTCATTGAGATTCTAATTAAAGGTAAATTATATTATATGTTTAATCACATCTTGTTCAGTAAATGATCATATTTAACGGTATTTTATAACATTTATTTAAACCTCGCCGGCTTCACTTACCAACCCAAAATGGTGTACGCCGCAAGAAAGACGACAGGGAAGATTAACAAAACACATGAAAAAACATAAAATGTCATAAAACAAGTAAAACGTACAACATGCCTGTCAACATGCATAGGGGTTAAGAAAGATACTGACAAAACTAAATTAAGAATAACTAAACCTAAATTGATTAAACAACTAACATTAAATTGACTATAAAATTAAAAATAAAATAAATTATATGAAATACAATGTAATATTTTTAATAAGAAATTTACAATAAAAATAGCGAAAAGAATGACCAAATAAGAATATAAAAAAATTGTAAGAATAAAGTTTAAATGAATAAGCATAGTAAATAAATGTAAATCTGTCACACACTCCGAAATTCCAGAATTAAGAATTTGTGAAGAATTATGTTTGAGATGTTTAATGGTTAGGAAATTAGCATCGCTGGTTTTTACTTTTATACCCTTCATCATCAAAATCTAAAATAACAACAAGTTTGTTAAAAAAATCCATGAGCAATCAAACATTTTGCAAAGTCACAAATCAAATTTTCTTTCTATGAAGTCTTTAATCACTAAATGGTGTGTATTAGAGATATCTCATTATATAAAATTTCAGTATATAAAATAATGAATAATTGTGCCCTGGATTAAATCTATTACATTCTTAATTAACTCTACGAAATCAGATTAACTTCCGTACTTCCGTAACAAGGTTAGTTAAGCACTACAATAATTAATTTACTAAACTCAGATAATTAGAAGTACTCTTCAATCATTTTGAAGGACCCTTACGAGTAATAAAGCTACGATAATTTTCGAAGAGATTCTACGATGTATTCTACAAATTCAGTGCATTGTAGAGCTTAGCCTTTGTTAGGAAGGAATATTCAAGATTTATGGATTGAAGCTGATCAAAATAACAAAAACGAAAAATTTAACCCCCTAACACTTTCGCGTTCATTGGTTTCTCAGTGAAACCACACATGGAGCATTTTTTTACTGCGCATGGGCGAAACGTAGCGTAATTTTTCTTTCGTAACTTCAAAGCCAGATATATAGGCCAACTTATATAAAAATTCCAGTTCAATACAGTTAGTATTCAGAAAGATATCGTCATTGCAAGATCTAAATTGCGTGTGATCTCTAAGAGAAACAAAATGCTGAGGGTTCTTGCACAAATTGATATTTTTTAAAATTGAATCTTCGATAGTAATATTGAAATTTATGAAGGTTGAATATCCTGAATATTTACGTATGCTTATCAATTAAATAATATTTAAATTGCATTTCAATGATAACTTATTTGAAGGAAAAATAACTTTTTAACGTTCATTGGTTCCACTGCGAAATATCAAATTTCTTGAAAATAAAAAATGCTAATTTGTTTCCCTCTACATATTTATGATGAGCTACATAATACTCATTTTGGAAATAAATTTAATAATTTTCAAAAGAAAACATGTAGTGAACTTGAAAGGGTTAACAGTCGTTCCCGTACGTGCATCTTATTAGATAGCAAAGAAAATAAAACTGTTGAGGAGTGAATTAAAACACTAACAAAAAAAAATCAACGTGAGATATTACAAATAAGTTTGTGACGTCAATGATCTAATTATTCTGGAAAGGCAATTTACTTAATTGTTAAGGTATATATCACTAAAATGAGCCGAATTATCCATAGTTTTATCTTATATATTTATCATTTTACAATACAAATTGCTTATCGATGTAATGTTAATTTTTATTTGATTGTAAAGGGCAAAAATTCTTTACATTTAAAACTATATAAATAAAATTAGCAAAATAAATAAATAAAGTCCGTCCTAACCATTTTCTTTTTCATCTCCCTGAAATAAAAAAGTAACCAATGGGAGGGTTCTCCTCTCGATTTACATTTAAACGCACACAATAAGGAACATGTTGTTAAATACCGAAGCACGTAGAAGAGAATCATATATGCATTTGGAATTCTATTT
This sequence comes from Araneus ventricosus, assembly GCA_013235015.1. Classification (NCBI taxonomy): domain Eukaryota; kingdom Metazoa; phylum Arthropoda; class Arachnida; order Araneae; family Araneidae; genus Araneus; species Araneus ventricosus. Next base: position 1,098,249 of record BGPR01000177.1, read on the forward strand.
TCTGGCCGACTGTGTCCAAAATTTGGGGGGAGGGGAATACAATTTTGATGTTAAGATCATATAGTAAATTTCACTTATTTATCTGATATCGTTTTTCAACTATCTTGTTTTCATACGCACGAATGGACAAGCTGCCACTCACTCGACCCGAGGATCGAATTGTTCACCATTTTATACACATCTAAGATATTACAGATAAAACTATAGTTTAGATATATTAACGTCCCGTTTTGAAGCACCACGAAGGCTAATTTGGGACGGACCTCGTGGTTTTGAACCGTGATCGGATGAAGAGGACGAACTTGAACTGGTACCCCCTTTCCAAACTTACGCACACCATACCAGCGGGAGGACTTATGATAAAACTATAAGACAAATTTGCTTCAACTAGCTCGTTGGATTTCTTAGTTATCGTGTGATATGCAAACGATGGACAGACACACAGAGTCCCTTTTAAACAATTTCGTTCAAAATCTGACAGAAATTTGCAAATTTGGAGCAAAAATCACCAAATTTCACCCTTCTAACTCGTTGTATTTTTGAATCAGTTTACCCCAAATAGACAGACAGAAATAATTCCAAAAATGTTTCTTTCGGATACAGGGACGTTTAAAACATGGAAATACATCTAAATCTCGAGGTCGACGTATTTGACAACATTTTCTCTTTCTATACTTGTACACAAGTATTGAAATTAACAGTTATAAATTCCAGATAATAATATGCCGTCTGGTGTTTTAAGGACCACTTCATTTGGGTATGAAGTTGATTCCCATATGTTGCAAGGCGCCGGTAGCCTAGTGGTAAGGTCTCGGCTTTGGGGGCGGAGGGTTCCGGGTTTGGAACCAGATTCCATCGAATATCCGTCGTGTATTGGGCCATACTTACGGGGCAAACATCCTCTCTTTGTTGTGGTGCGGAAGTTTGGAGAGGGGGTGTCAGCTGAGGTGTCGTCCTCGTCATCTTACCGAGGTTAAAAATTACGAGGTCCATCCCAAAATATCCCTCCTGTTGCTTCAAAACCGGACGTTAATATAACTAAACTCCCATATGATGCACATCCATCTAATAATTTTAAAAATCCTGAAAAGTTTCATCCATTACTTACTTTGCCGACGACTTCGACGTTACTTCAATTGTCACCACTCAACAATGTGTGTTGAATGGCGACCATTAAAGTGAAATCCGTCGATGCAAGTTAACATCTGTCCCCCCCCCCCCCCCAAAAAAAAATAAAGAAGATCTCCTCTTAGGATAGGATTTTAGCGAAGAAACAGAAAGGTGCTTCCCCTCCTTTTCATGCCATTGGAAAATGAGATACAGTGGAATCTCCCTATAACGAAATCGCTTGGTTCCAGTTGAAAAATTCGCTATAGAGAGAATTTCGTTATACGGAGATTAGAGATTTTTGCAGTTATTTAAGTAAATGTTACAAACCTTTTAGTATGCGCGATAAGTTCAAAATATTTAATTATGACTTTCAATTAAAAATGAAGAAATATTTATTATAAATTTATTAAAATTATACTAATTTTTATTGTATAAATGAAATGTTCAAAAGTGAAGACAATTCACTAATTTAGAGAATAATATGTACTAGTACGGATAAACATAAAATGCGTATTGTCATATCCATTATTTGCTGTTTCCACCCCTACTCCACCTTGATTCTTGGAATCTTGACCAGTAGAAATGTTGCTCCCTCTGTAGAAACCCAGGTCCCCACAACTGTATTACCTTCACATAGAATTCTATTGTTAAGTGTTATCGCTGGAATGGACAATGCGAGTGTTTCCAGAAACAGGCATGTATGAGCGATTTGTTTGCACAGAAATTAGCAACTTTCTTCAAAAGTGACAAAAATCGAAAAGATAAAGGTCTGAAAAAATTCGTTATAGGGAGACAATCACTTCGTTATATGGAGAATATTTTGAATGTTATTTAACATTCCGATTAAAAATTTCGTTATAGGGAGAAATTCGCTGTAGGGAGACTCTACTGTAATATGTCGTTTAGATCGCCCGTGAATTGTTTATGTGGTAAGACCTATTCTTGTCTTAACTCATAAACAAACAACCGCCAAGCATCAAATAAACAACTGTATATAACAGTCATAACAATCATATTATCCACAAGTTGATTACAAAACCTCCGGAGAATCTCTGAGAGAGAAAAAATATCTCGACTGACTTAATGATACAGCATGTATACTAGGGTGGATCGAAAAATCAAAGTTTGGATAAAATAATCGGCATAGGGTGCAAAAGTTGTCTTTTAAGTGTATTAGAATATATACAAAATTTTTTCAACTTTGTTTAATATCTTCCGGTGCCCCAAAACGCTTAAATATTTGCAAAAAAACATTTTTTATGCAAATTTCGAATTAAAAATCAAAAATTAAAAATGTGTTAAAGAAACGATTTTACGAGGAGAAACGTAGAGGAGAGGGCGAAGGAATGATAAAAAATACCAACAAAAATTGGAAAATTATTGTACTGAAAAAATATCGTGTTTGTTCGATATCACATTTTGTAAGTGTACAAATTTCGATACATGTAAATTTCAAGAAGACATGAACATTTCACTTGCTAAGTGATTGTTTATAAAAGATCGAATGTTAGAAAGGAAAATGGTTATTGGAGAAGTGGAAGTAATTGCTAATGAAAAAAAGAGAAAAGGAAAAAAGAAAACAGATGGAAGACAAAAGAATAAAACGTAAAATGGTTAAAACTGATGTTGCTCATGCTCAATCAAAGGAGCTGCTTGAGCTCAACACTACGTCTTCGTCCTTGTGTACAGATACGGATGTAATTACCTTGGAATATCAATCATAAAATCGTTTAGATTTCCTTATCTTAGCAATGGAATGTGATCTATACGGAGTTTCAGATAGAACAGCTACTTTATTTGCCAGTGTTGTTCTACAAGGCATTGGAATTGTACACGAAGGCGAGGCTTCGCATGTGGTAGATCGCAATAAAATTCGTAGACAGCGTAAAAAGCTTTAAAATGCAATTGCAAAGTCTACTAAGTTAACAGTGTCTTTGTCTCTTTTAACCGGATTATATTTCGATGGGAGGAAAGAAAACACAAAAGTGCTAATTAAGAAGGACACAAGGTACTACCCAAAGACCACGAAAGAGGAGCATTACACTCTTGTAAACGAACCTACCTGTGTATATCGGACATGTTACTGCTGCAACAGGAGGAGCTAAAGCCATAAAAGAAGCAATACTCAATTTTTTGGAACACATAATATGTGATTAAATGGGCTAACAGTATTTGGAGGCGATGGAACAAATGTTAATACTGGGCACAAGGGAGGTATTATTCGCTTGATGGAACTTGCCTCAATAGACCATTACAACGGTGAATTTGTTTGCTTCAAACAAATGAGTTACCCCTCCGTCATCTTCTAAATTCTTTAGATGGGCAACAGCTGGTCCTAAAGAATTTTGTCGACCACTTCGTAAAGCAATCAAAACCTACGAGGAACTACCTGTAGCTCCTTGTTCTTCAATAAAGTGGAGAATATGCCACATAATATAGATAGAATGGTTCTCAGCAATGATCAGCAATATCTATATGATATTTGCCTAGCGATATCACGTGGTGAATGTTATTCTGACCTGGCATTAAGAAAGCCTGGTCCAGTTGTTCACTCAAGGTGGCTAACAATTGCAGGTAGAATTTTAAGGTTGTATGTAGTCACAGAAAAACTATCTGACAATCTTATTATTCTTGTAACATATATTATGAAGGTATATGCAAACTGTATGGTTCCATGTCAAGACAAATCCCTCCATAACAGAAGGAGCGCTGCATATTTGGAGACTTATTTCATTTTTTAGATATTTGGAACCCAATTTAAGAAATATAGTACACACTTTTATTAAACAAAATAGCTTCTTTTGTCATCCAGAAAATTTGCTATTGTCAATTCTCACAAATAACAGAGAGAATATAAGGTCTTTAGCACTACGAAAACTAATTTGTGCTAGATATGAAAACAGAGGATTATCAGAATAAGAATTTTTCAAGTACCAAAAATAGATTTTAAAGCAAAGGATCTTTTTGCACTTATTAACTGGCAACGAGTTGGACATTTGAACCACCTCTTTTGATGAATGTGCCATTTAAATAAATAGAGAACATGGTAAAAGTTAGACAGAGGAATGGTCAAAATATCCATGCCATACCCAAGCTGTAGAAAGGTGTTTTCTCCTAGTGTCTGAAGCGTCGGAAAGTGTATATGGAGAAGAGAAGAGACACGGCTTCATATTGAATAGGATACAATCAAGAAGTCTTATCAAGCATTATAATACAAAAAGGATTGCATCCTTTAGAAATATGTAAATCTTCAAATTAATAGAATTAAAAAATCTATGATTAAGTTCACTTTTTATAAGTTATGTGATTTATTGCTTTGACTATTAAATTTATACTTCATGTATTATTATAAAATTATAATTATTTATAAGTTTACACTTTAATACTTGAATAATCTGCCAATTTTTCATATAGTTTTCATTAATTCACAATTTTTAATAGATATTTGTAAAAATGTCAATTTGTATCTTTTTGGGGGGCTTTCAGGCCACCAGAAGATATGAATGAACTTTGATAATAATAAAAAAACGCAAATTAATATACCCAAAACAAAACTTTCTTACCCGGCGCTAAAGGAAATTTTGAAAATATTTTTTTATAAATTTCCCCCCAAAAATGTCATTTTTAACTATTTTTGGAGCACTTGGGGCACTGGAAGATATGAATGGATTTAAATAAAAAAATATATGTAAACTAATATACCTAAGACACAACTTTTCCACCCCATGCCAAAAATAATTTCAAAACAAAACAAAAAAAATTGTAAATTTTCATAAAAAATTCAATTTTTAACTATTTTTGAGGCGCTTGGGGCACCGGAAGATATGAATGAATTTCAATAAAAAAAATTATATAAACTAACATACTTAAGACACAACTTTCCCGCCCCATGCCAAAAAGAATTTCAAAAAAAATTTTTTTTCCTATACTTTTCGATCCACCCTAATGTAATACATCCCTTAAGAAGATGTTAATAAATAAATGTAATAAACACAGTTTTTAAAACACTTTTATTAGTGTTCTAAAAGCGGAGAATTCTTTTTTAATTTAATTATTTTCTACTTTTTAGTCTTCAATTTGTTATTTATCACTATAAATATATCGAAAGTTTGAAATTTAATACCAGGTTGCACTACATTTATTGCATCAAAATTGAATTAAATTATCGATTAACGGATAATTAAATTCCGAAAATACTAAAATAGTGTATTGTCATAAAGGACTCACAAGTATACAAAATTTCACAATACTAGGAATATGAATGAAAATCGATTACAAAACATCGCCATTTCAAGCATGAAAGAAGTTAAGTTAAAGAAAGTGTTAAAGAATGATTTGGTGCGACATATATACCCGAGTGAGGAAAAAGTTAATAACTAATATTTCCAATGCTGCATTTGCTAATAAAATTTAGAATTCATTATTTTAGAAATTAAATATGCATTACACAATGAAACGTATGTAATTTTTTGCTCGTTATCCCGACTCTTCCAATTGGAAGATAGAAATATCATTTTTGTCACTTAAGTGCCAGCTGTCACGTTTCCATCGCTTGGAATGATCGATTCCTTTATAAATCACGATAGAGGAGGGAGGAAGAGATTTCCAAATCTCTCTAATGATCTCCTGTTCTTTCAGATGGAAACCTAATCATCGCTTGGAGTGAATGTGAGAAGAATGACACAGAGGTGTTGAACTGAAGGTTTTTGTGCCTTCGACTCATTTTGTAGCCTGAAGAGATTGATTTCTTTTTAATAGTTTGGGAAGTGACTGATTGAGGAAGAGGACGAGTTTTTGACGTACCTGCAGTACTCGTTTAAGAGCATGCCTCTCTCTTTCTTGTAAATCTTTTTATAGACAGTAAATTTACAGATGAATAGGGTTTTATGTTAGAGTAACGTTATCGTATATCAATTATTTTCAGTCACATTACGTCATGTTAAATAAAGTTGATTGCCTGTCTTATTATTAAATTCTATTGGCTGCCTCATTGCAAATCCCTATTGGCTCTTTTTAATTCCTGTTAATAAATATGAGAAATTTTCATTTCATAACCGCTGTGCTTCTGCTTTTCATGTATGATAGACCTGCTGTAAATAACAGCTTAAAATGTGATCCATTGGACTCTGAAATCAACTATCGCAGTCTTTTATGTCCACGAAGTTGTAATAATATTAGCAGTTTATTTTGACTGTCACCACTAAAATCCTTAATTTGTCAGTGAACGAAAACAAAACGTAATGGCTCTTATAACAATAATATATAACAGATTGATTATGGCATGAACAATGGCTCCTGTTAAGTTTCATTTATAGCCTGTATTTTTTAAATTATAGGAGCATTATGTACGGAGAAGCTTCAACTACACAGATACTCACAAATAGACTTTAAAAGTAAATACTTAATTATATATTAACACCCAAATTAATATCAACCCTTTCGACTCTGCTTTTGCATGATTAAAATTGAACTACGAAAAGTAGTTTAATTTGATGTTGACATACTAAAAGAAGTATACGATGAGTTTAAAGCTTTTCACTTTTCGCGTTTCTTGGAAATCTCCTGTGACAGTATGTCCCACACGGATAGTCGATTGGAACTATTCCAATGAAACATCTGTGAAATTCCCCTTCCTGCCATAAGAATAGCTTATCTGTGAAACAATTTTACAGCTTTGTAACAATCTTGTTACGAAGACAACGAAAACACAAGTCTGTCATTTGCAATCGGAGAGTCTTCCCAAGTTTCTTTAATCATAATTTTAATTCCTAATTCCTCAAGAACACTGAAAACATAAAAACCCATGTAAAAGTGGGATTTATTTTCTAACAGGATATAGTCGACTGGGACTACTCCAGTAAAACATCTGTAAAACTCTCTTTCCTGCCATAAGATTAGCACGTCAGGGAAACAACTTGACAACTGCGTAATAATAATCATTTTACGAAGACAACATAAACTTAAGTCCGCCATTTGCAATCTGAGAGTGCTTCCAAGTTTCTTTAATTTTAATTTTATTCCCTAATATCTTAAGAACACTGAAAACTTAATAACCCATATAAAATTGAGATTTATTTGTCAATAGGGAATGAAGTCTAATCTCCAGGACGTATATGCCCATTAGGGCCGAATGGGTTAAATCAGTTATATTTACGTCCAGATTACAACCATAATTCGGTGATTCAAAACCCAGGCGGGGTCGTCACATTCGGCATTCAATATTAGTAAAGCAACGAGCTTATCTCAAAAACATCCAGTTTGGACTGCAGGTGTTGCTAGAGAAGCCAAAAGTTCATCCATCTGAAGTTCGTCTTTCTCTGAACTTATTGGCGATTTTATCCACTCCCAGACAACACGAGCAGTACCTATTACCTCGTCTGTCACTCCTTCGAAGATCGCCACCTAACAGCTGTTACTAATATAGAACACAGACGGAATCCGGCACTGCAAATACAATGGATATACCTATATTAACAATATTAATTAGTAAACTTCTGTTTGTTCGCTCTCCATAAAGAATGCGCATCTGTTCCCTTAATAGCTAGCATGTATTTTTTCCTCACGGTAGATACAAAGGGGTGCACCTGTAAAGGAATATTTAGCCTTTTGCTTTTTTCTGTACAAAACACAATACATAAAAATGTTTATTTTTATACATATTATTTTATTTTTTCAACTTTGAAAAAGCCATTCCCTACCACAAATATTTTGCCAATCCTTCTCAACGCAATTTATTAGAAGTCATCTTGAAACTAAATAAAATTAGTAGCATCAGTCACGCCAATTTTTTAGAACGATTCATAATTTCGAAAGAAAATTCACCCGCCACATTAAAGCCATGTTGTATTAAAGAATTACAATAGCATTCAACTTATAATGCATAAATAAAACTAAAAAGAGGGGATAAATCCCCATCGACTTTGTGCGCGACGATCTGAAAGATCAGAATTGTGATTCTGGGCTCTTGGTGATGAATGTTTGTAGCCTAAACTCCACTAAGCCTCAATCCTCGTAGGTTTATGAAGATAACTAAAGGGCGTCAAACTTTTTCTAAATAATTTCACGGAGGAATGTAGAATATACCTAAGTGATCTGAGATACCTCCTGCGCCTAAAAGGGGTTTAATAAATAATGTAATGAAAAAATTTTGAACAATTTTAAAAATAATAATTCCAATATATAAATGATAAATTCAAATAAAGAAACAGTATACATCAATTTTAATACAACAATTGTACAATAAAACTTTCAAGTAATTCGTCCAACTCATATCCAACTTTTTAAAAAATTTTCGAAAAAGTGGAAATTTATTTACATATTTCTGATTGAATACAATGTATAGCAGTTAAAAAAGAAATCAAATAAGAATGAAAAATAATTTGTGTAATTTATTTTCTAGTAACTAATCAAGTGTTGTTCAGAAGAAAAAATACGTTAATGAAAAGAAATGATAAAAAACAATTTGCAGGCTTACTTGTGAGTAATAATAGAGATGATATACAGCAGCAAAAATAAAAAAAAACAGATATAATTAAATAAAAGACGTTTAAGGGATTTTTTTGTATGCCTGGAAAACTAAACAAGTAACTGAACAATTACAACCCGAAAAAATTTTTTAAAATCTTTTCTTGAGAAATTTAGAAGGTATCATCAATAAAAGTAGGCAAACATAAAAAAAGAAGGGAATAAAAGAGAGAAATAAATTCGAACCTATACTCCAAAACAAAGTGGCGTGAAAATATTTTAGGCTTGATTCATCTGCCTGCTCTTCGTTTCGACTGATTCCATCGGTCGTTGCATTCTGTGAGTAACGATTTTCACATCACGCAGTTTACATAAAGAATGCACGAATAGTAACACGAATTTGCTCATATTAAAAAAATATTCAATGTTTTGAAATATGTTAAAGCATTAGTTAATATTGAAAAAATCTTAAAAAGTAGGATTTGTTTTTTAATTTATCTCACGAGAACTATTAAAATACTCACACCAAGCATTCGCAATCGCACTAAAATAAAATTGGCATTCCTGGCAAGTTAATTTTCTTGAGTTCTAAAATGGTGAAATAATGATTTTTGTGCTATAATGTGATCCGAAATTATTGAGGGAAAACATTAAAATTTCGATGAATTTTTAATTAGTTAAAATTAAAAAAATCTTTTCTTGGTCTGTACATCCAAGAAGTAACTTTGTACCAAATTTGGCGCGTCTAGATACATTGATCGGCCCTGAAAAGCGTTCCGAACGCTCTTTCCATGCCTTATCACCCAATTTATAGATAGTAACCAATCTTTAAATATTATCACCTTAAAAAAAATTCAAGAATAAGCTGTAACACCTGTAGAATAATTGATAAGAGCTCTCCAACTAAGAGAGAGAAAAGGAAAAGGCAAACCATCTGATGTGTAAAAAAGCGAATAAAGCCTTCTATTCGACCAAATGAAGTTAGCGGAACCCGAACAAAGGATGCGACAATACAGACGTGCCCATAAAGCGGCGATTGAGCCGTAAAAGTCTAATTCGACGATGCAAAAGACTCTTGTGAGGGGAATAAAGGGACTCTCCTCGAAAGCCGTCTCAAGAAGCTAATTCTTATCGCCAAGTTATTCCCTAGGGTATTCTAAAGGTGTGTTTCGTGGCGATACAAGTGCTCTCGGGCGGTTGATCTCATGCCAGTTGTTTATTGAGAAAGATTATTACGGTTTCTCATTTGCGTGAATAATGTAGTACTTCTCGAAATTAAGAAGTCTCTGCTTTGAGTTGCATTATACATAGCAATGATTCTATATGCTATCGATGCAAAACATGCTTGCAACAGTCACAATCAGATTATTATGCAACGGTGAACCAATTTAGAAATGTACAGCTTGTGATATAGCTGTTTTCGCAGCTGCATTCCAATTCTGCATGTTTACGAAATTATTCTTTGCATTGTAGGTAGTTTCGGATTGTTTCTGCTTTAATCTAATACGACAATTTGCACAATATGAGAAGTACAATCTTAGATAGAGAAACCAAAATACATAAAAACTCCGAAATTGTGAATATTCTTGAAAAAAATGGAGAATTAAATTTCAACACACTGTATTTTATTTCATTTTTTTAAAAAAATGTTTGTTTAATGGACGGGAAAATCACAAAGATCTGACTTCATTTAATTAAGTCAAGTTTGATAGAATCATGGTGGCCGTACTTTAAAAAAACGGAACGAACCATTTGCTAGAAAATAATGAATTGTTTAAAAAGGTCATAATTAATTACAAATTGAATTCATGCGTGGACGGTTCCATTGTTTTCGAAAAATGGAAAGGTGTTTTTGTTCAAAATAAGTAACCATTAAAAGAAAAAATATACTCACATATTACTTTCCAGTCGTTTTTTAATGTTTATTGGTAATGTGTTTTCATCTAATAATGACTGGTAAGAACCTAACTGAAAACGTTTGTCAACCTCTTCAATTTTAACTTTTTCCATCATGCGATAACCCTCTCTCTCTGAAAGCTTTAGAAGAGATATTTCTGACTAATAAAAGTAGCTGATAGATGTAACTTAAAAAATATAATTTTATATAAAACGTATTTCATTTTATCTCTCTATCATTCCAATTAAACAATAATGCAGTATAGTCGGTAAAATGTTTTACAAAATAGATGGTATTTATGTTGTTTGACTACTGTTGTCTATGGTTGAGAGAATACTTGGAAGAATCCTTCCACAGTGGAGGGTTACTTTTTGTAAACACGCCTGAAATCGTTGTCGAATTCGACGGAAAGGGGTGATATGTCTGGCCTATTTGTCTGTTGTTTTGAAAAAGCTCTGGCTTCTCAGTGCGACGCACGGCACTAATTTTTAAAACGTGTTTCTTTCTTGTATGCGCACGTGAAAATTGAGATAGTGTTCTAAAATATGGTCACCATTTCAAAATAGAGAAACAGCACAGTATTAACACACATCTGTTAAAAAGACCTTCGTTTGTTTTCGAAGAGGTAGAGCTGATAGAAGTTTAGGAACTGTTTTCCATTTCCGTTATGTGAAGTGCCCAAGGAGAAAGTACAGTAATCGTTAAAAGAAATTCTACCTCGCTATTTGGACGAATCTCCCGTTTCAGACCTTCCTGTGTCTGAATAATCCAGTTTTGTTACTATGTCTGTTCGTGAATACGATATCTCAGAAACGAAAGAAGGGAGACGGTTGACAATTAGTAGGTAGTTTTCGAGTGAAAATCGTAAATTCTATCAATCTTAGGAGGAAAGATATCAAAGGAATGTCTGGGTGTCGTCCATATGCATACGGACTGTGGGCGGACAAACTGAAGTGCATGTGAACACGATGATTCAACCCACAACGAACAAGATAGACGAATGCTGGCATATAGTTTTATTATCAGATTTGAAGACTAAAAGTAGTAAGCAATGAGAGAGCAAAAAAAATCGGACATCGTTTTCCACGTTACATTGTCAAATGAGCAATGTTTTATAATGTGCTAAAGGGGAAAAATGCCTCGTAGTCTTCTAAGTAGTTGAAAGGGGTATTCTTAGTAGTTCAGTAGAGGAAAAGACTAAGTAGTGTAAAGAGGTCGCTAGTGTGAACAGTTTTCTGGGATTTCTCAACAATTCTTCTTTTGGTTCCCTTTTCTACCCTCAACGTTCCCACAAAATTTACCAATTGTAGCTCTCAGTTGTAGATATGAATCTAATTTTGCTTAAACCGTCGACGGGGTGATTATTTGCCTATCTGCCTACTCCAATTTTTTTGAAGGCGATTACTCAAGAAGATTACTGCCAGGCAGATGTGTAAATTTTTGCTTATGATCTTTTGGTACCAAGCAGGTCTGGGTCTAATTGTGGACTAAATTCTTCAACAAACAGACTGCCTATTCGTGTGTAAGTGAACGTGATAACTCAAAATCTCAACAAGCTAGAAAAAAAGAACTTTGCTTTGTGGTAAAAATTATACATCAATATCGAATTTCGAACCTAACCGATAGATGCGAAAGAGGTCGAAAACGCGTACTCGATTTTTTTCGCTACATATTGCGAAGCTAAAAACAAGACCGTAATGTAAGTATACGAGAAAGCTCTGGGAACAATACTACCTCTTTTCTTTCTAATGACTTGGCCCATTAAGTGGTAGCCTCCGATGGATAGGGCAGTCTCCTTGAATGTTCTCGCCTGCGATACTTCTCAAGCATCCCAGTCATTCAGATCATGTCTCTGCATGCCTTTATAATAGATGCATCTGATGAGACTCTCAGTACTTCACTTTGCACTGGCTGTCTGCCTGTTAAATCGGAAAAATTACGTTTCCAAATTTTGTCGTTAATTGGTTATTAAAGTTTCAATTTTAACACGTTAATCGCCATATGAATTAAATGCGATCCTCACCTATTATCTAATCAGGTAACTCCTCCTCTACTGCAGTTAAGAGAGAGCAGAGAAGGGGTTATCTAATTAGATAGATGGTCCGTATCTCAGATTTGAGTCATAGGACCTAACGTGTTAAAAATTTACACAAATATTCTGCTTTATTCATTATAATAAATCAGCGAGAGTGTTCTCCTCTTCGCTTTTTTTATATGTCTATAATATTGCATGTCTTGCGTAAAGTATCGTAGTACGATAAAGAGCATGCGTTTGGAATTCTTCTCTTTGGACGATTGGGTTCAAAATTTCATACAAATCTACAATTTCAGAACATATATCAAATGTTGTTTTTCTAGCATCTTGCGATTTTGTATTTTCGCGATAGACAGACAGGCGACGACATACGATCCACACCTACAATTCTGATGACAAAACTTTCTACGAATTTCATCCGTCTCGTAGAACGAAAGTTAAATATCATCAGCGTTTTGCGTTTTTGAGTTATTGCATTCACATGCAAACAGACTGATACACAGACAGACATCTCGTCGATGGATTGACGGACTCGATCGTATATGCTAGAATGGACAGACAGGAAATCCTTTGAAGGATTTAATCGAAAATACGATCCACACCTACAATGCTGAAGACAAAACTCTTGCCGAATTCCATTCATCTCGTGAAACGAAAGCTAAATGTCATCAACGTTTTGAGTTATTACGTTCACATGCAAACAAACTGATACAAAAACAGACATCTCGTTGATGGATTTCATCCAACATTTGAGAGAAATCTGCAATTTAGGTGCAAAGATCATGTTCCACATTTCATCCGTCTTCCTCTTTGTGTTTTCGCTTTATCGTGTTCACAGACAGACATAGTTCCATAAAATTTCTAACTCAGAATCTCGGAATCAAAATCTCGATGTCGCATATTTTCTTGATTATAACACTTTTCTATACGTTGTGCACGAAAAAGTAAAAAGGGCTCAAATTTAAATTCTTAGAACCGAGGTTAGCGTTTCGTCTTATTGATTCTGCTTCCAAAATGCAATTAAATTTATTCCAAACTCTTCGCATCAGTGTTCTGACGAAGAAATAAAAACATTTTTCACTTATCTCCGAGAAGCAGATCTTGTTTATCGATTTTTGTATCATGATCTTCTCAATCGTCAACGTGAAAGAACTTCGCTTAAGTGGAACTAACTATTCCAAACAAAATTCTCTCTGGCGTAAAATATTCAAATGTATTCACTCCTGACATGGCATCCGCATTATCATTTACGTCTAACAAATACCCCGACTTTAGAGTTATAAGAATCTTCCATTTCTCGCATTTGTAATTCTAAAAAAATTGTTTTGTCTTCCCAAATGTTTTTCTTTCCTGTCAGAATAATAAACGATAGTTTCAATGACTCCCATTGGTGGATTTGATTCGAGATAAAATAAATTTATGCTTATGTGTATATACAGGGTGTCCAAAAAAGTGGAACAAGCATTTATTTTCTTAAATATTGCGCATAGACATATACTTCCAATTAGAAAGTTTCATCAAATAAGGTAAGAATTTGTATGAAAACACTTTGGCTTCTGTGGAAGTTGAATATAAAAAGTTTAAAAAATTAAATTTTTATACGTCCATGTTTTAATCAAGTCGATAGTTGGAACTATCGACTTGATTAATACATGGTAAAACTTGAGAAAGTGAAAATTTAAGGCATAAGGAATGTAGTGTAATACCTCACGAGAATATAAAATTATGTGCTCTCAGTGTTTTACATATTATTAAGCTTTAATTAAAGCCAGTGACAGTTGCAGAAATCACTAAAATTATTTTAAAAATTCTTATTCTCGTTTTTATTCTTATTTGCTTACTTCTCCTCTCTGAGAGTGCGATTATCAACGAAAAAAATATAAAAACTAGAAAAGAAGTCAGAAAATGAATGAAAAAGTAGGAGAAACATAGGATGGGACTGCACACCAAATAGTTTTGGAAAGTACCAAAATTCCCTCATTGCGTAGAACAAAGTGGCATAATGAACTTAGCCAGAACTGGATTTTTGCTTCTCCTGTTTGGAGCTAGGCCAACTAATATTCTTTTTTTCTTCAACCTCACCGAAGGTTCTCATTCGTGATCTTGATTTTTGCTTCTTCGATTTATCTTTCATTGACTGTTTTTAGGTTTCGGATTCACATTCATGTTGTCTCAACGGGAACTTGGCTGGTCACTATGCATTCGTCTCCTGTTGTTAAAAGTAACTCACCGAAAAAATATACGACTATAATTTTCTAATATACAATTCAGGTAAGTAAAGCTGCAAGTTTGGACTATTTGAAGGTAAAGTTACTTTTGAAAATTTTTATTTCAGTTGTATTCTAATTATATTTTTGTAGCGCTGCTTATTTCTCAGCAGATGAGTCGTCACTGCTGATACATTACCGTGGATAGTTTTCGAGGTTTCACAAGCTGAACTGTTTGTGCAAATACTTCAATTAATATATTACTTGATCATTTTTTTAGATTTAACACGAGTTAACAATATATTGCTATTTCCTGATTCCACCCTTTTAATAACTTATTGAAATATGTATATTATTCTTGAAATGTACATCGAAAGACTGGATCAAACAGCAGTGAGAGATATGGAAAAATGGTCTAAGTCAAGAAATTTGTCTTCTTATATTTCTGTGATTTTTGCAGATAGAAGTGTGCAACTTTGTATGTGAACAGATGAATCCTAGAAAAACATTGTACTAATTGCAAATTTTGCACAACGGGAAAACTTTGACTTTTAAGGGGATTGATAATCCCCTTAGAAGTCAAAATATTTTCATACAAATTCTCACCTTATTTGATGAAACTTTGTAATTGGAAGTATATATTTAGGATCAATATTTAAGGAATTAAACGCTCTTGTTTCACTTTTTTTGGGCACCCTGTATATTTATATATTATAAATACATATAACCTTCTCATTCAATATCTGACAACATACATCGTCAGCATCTTTATTTTTTGCAAGTATAAATTCATAAAATTTATAACATAACTATTTCCTATTCTTTAATATTTATTATTGTAAAATGGTGTTGATGTTTGTTTTAGTTTAGTTACAGAAACTCCTCATCTTGAAACAATAAGAAGCCTTTAAATATCATTCAGTGTACGTCTATGGTTCAAATTGAAGAGATCCATTTCAAAATAAAAGAAACAAATCTTAAAAATATATTTTAAGTTGATAACGCGGAGGTATTTAAAAGCACTTCTTTAATCGCCCTCATATCATCGTATTGTGATCGCCTATTTGTTCGGTATTCCCAAGAACACAAGCAGGAGATGTATATATATATATATATATATATATATAT
>BGPR01000178.1:0-26467 GCA_013235015.1 Araneus ventricosus
CACATGATGTACTTCGTTCAGTTACATGCGCTCATTTCTGTGAGACAAATATACGAGACTGAGAAACAAGTTACGATTATACCACGAATTAAAACTTGCTTCTCACAAGAAAGGTTCTATAACATTGATATATTTGATAATAATTAGAAAGAAGGAAAAACAACCTACCAGATTTAATTTTCTGTGATATAATGGTTGAGAGATCGAACATTGAAAAAAATAATATTACATACCCATTTGTAACATATTTAGCTGGCTACTGTTCTCGTGCCTTTAAAGAAAACTAAATTGCTCATATTATGTAAAGAGTGATATAGATAAAGAATCTATTTCTCATGATAGTATAAACTGATAGATGTAAAGATAGGGAGACTTATTATCAGAGTAAAATAGTAGTAAATGCTGTTATCATACATATTGTAGTACAAAAAGCTAAGTAGTAGAAAAGTATGAGGATAAATTTATTCAGTTTTGATCAACGTTCGTTATTTAATCAGCAGAAGATATTTTAGTAACAAAGATATTTTCCTTCTTTTTTATGTTTGTGTGGATGGGCATCTGATATAACACTTTGCATTTAGTATTATAATTCTAAGGTCAGCAACAAAATAGTTTATTAAATAATTATTGCTCAGGTGAAAAAGAGAGTGATAAACTGAAAAAATACTAATGTAACATAGTTTCAAGAATAAAGAAAGCTAGAAACGATTTTCCACAAAAAATTCTTTATCTGACAAAGAAAGAAAGAGGAATCTAGTAAGAAATCTAATAAGGAAGAGACAGTACACAGGATTGCAGAAGTTTCAGAAAAGAATTCTGTAAATGATGAAGGGAAGCTGGTGAAAATAAAATTTTTATTTTAACTAATTGAATTACACTGTCAAAAATAATGTATGTTAAAATCTTAAAGGCTAATTAGAATTGTTAACAAAAAATGGACCCTAGTCTTTGGTGTTACAATGTGAAAAAACATATTTGAAATGATCATTGCAAGGCATTTTTTTAGGATAGGGGTTTATATTTTGTGTATATATATTCTGAATAACTGTATTATGTTTGCTGTTATTTACTTACTTGAAATAAAATAAAAATTGCTTATAAAACATTTTGTATCTTTCAATTTGTATTTTATTAATTTCTATCATTCCTTAACAAAGTTAAATTTGTTATTATTTCTTACAATTTTTAGTTCACCCAGATTTGCTATTTTAAAAATTCTGATAAAAACATTAAAGTATTTTGACATTTCAATGCTGTATTGCTAAAATATCGAAAGTTTGGAATCTTTATTACAAATTTAGGTTTTATACTTGTTTTTTTGTTTATAGTGAGTTTGATAATATCTGTTCTTAAAAAATAACACATTTAGAGAGTAAAAGTTATCATTTATCAAAATAACGATAAATTTTAAAATCAGTTGGGAACATTGTGAAACTGTTGTGTAATCTTTACTTCAAATTTATTATCTATATTCAATTCTATTTCAAAGAATCTAAAGTTAAATTGTTAGTCCTTTACACAATTTTAGTTCACAGATTTGGCTATTTTAAAAAAATCCTGAGTAAAATATAATCAAAAGAATAATTTCAGTCGATAATCTACATTCTACAAAAATGTATGAAATTTGAATTAATATCCTTTAACAAATAAGCTTGTTTTTATCCTTGTTTATAATGAGTTTTTGATTTTCTATTTGCATTTTGATAATATTCTACAAATTAACTTTTCTTATAAAAGAACACATTTGAGAAGTAAAGTTTTCATTTAAAAAAGACGATAAATTTTAAAAATCAGTCAGGTTAATATTGTAAGGAAAAAAATGTAGGAAAGGCAAAATGTGAAGCCTTGTATCGTAGAAGTTACAAAGGAAAAAGAGAAATGGGAAGCAAGTGAAAAAAAAACCAATTATATTTTTAACTAATTGAAATACATAAACAAGTCATAAATAATTTTCAAATCAATGTTGTTATATGGCCATTCAATATTTCTGAGAAATACTCAACGAAAATTTTCAAGAAAGCGGTATGTTAAACACCGAGAAATACTCAACGCAAATTTTCAAGCAAGCGGTATGTTAAACATCGGCAACCTTCCGCCCACTGTGGATGACTCATTCCACCAGCCAGCAGGCCTTCTCATTCTCGAGGGCCACGGTTTCACCCCTATCGTTAACGGAACAATAAGGTGTAAGAAGGAATTCTATGCGACCGTTTTACGAACACTCTCTACGTTATTCTTTGAGAGATTTTAGTTCAGTATTTATCTACAGAGGTGCAATTTTAAGTGAGGTTTTTTGTTGAACTAGAGACGTTTGAAGGTTTAATATAAGTAATTTAAATTTGCGCGTAGATTGATTATCATATTTCAAGGCAGAAAGAGAAAATCTTTCTATTTATCCTGAGCATTGTTTTGGTAGATACGCATTTTTCGTCTTAGGAAATTTCTCACAGATACGGCTCACACGTTATCTCTATAATAAAACCCATTAACACCTCACACCTTCTCTCGATTCACAATTATCTTCTCATTGCTAGACTTCCCAAAGACTGTGAAGTTGTTCCCACGCATTTCCTCCGGAATTGCGAGAATTCTAAAGATGTATGTTTGGAGAAATTAGTTATTATCTCAGGAGAAAAAATGTCCTGGCATGTAACTATAATTTTTTGATGTAACTTGTTTAAAAATGTGCTTATAATTTGCAGAATAATAAATATCATTATATAAAGCTCTTTTTAACTTAATTAAATGTAGCTTTTCTGACATAGAAATAGCTATGAGTATCGAAAATCTTATGGAAAATTTAGAGATCAGAAAATGCGGAAAGACTGTAGCTATTGTTTTTAAAATAAACGACCTGATAATTGAGCCTATTTATAACCATTTGAAAATAATTTCAAAAGATTTTCTTTTTTTTTGAAAAATATCACAAATTCACAACGAATTCTGAAAACTATCTATGAGTGAGAGATTCCGAGTTGTTGAAAGAAATACTGAATGTCAACTTGAACAATGCTGAATTATGTCTTTGAGAATTTCTCGGCAGTTAAGGCACCGAGATTAAAGCACAATAGATGCAAATCTCGACTTGGTAATCACTCAAAATATTCCCTTTAAGATAAGAATTTACGTTCAAAAATTGAACATAAGCAATTCACGAGCATAAAATTAACTAAAATATGGGTAGGAAATTTATAAAAAAAAGACAAAAGAAGTAAAGAGGAATTATATTTTAAATTTCATTCATTTCCAACTAAATTTAAATTTAATCTTTATTAGGCTAGAAATTTGGGCTCAGTAATTAAGTATTAAAACAACCGATTTAATTAAGAATAATATTTATTGGATGTAGTTTTTCTTATGTCATGATTTAAATTTTCAAAAATATGATAGTTGAGATTTAGAGTCTAAAAGCAATGAAAAAAGTTTTTGGCTTTTATTATTATTATTATTAACATTAAAAAGAGTTTGACGAAGGAAGCTTTTCAGCTTTTAAAATGTAGATTCATGAGTTCAACTTGATGTTAACATATTCTTTTTCCTGTGTGGCAATAAATCAGATTTAAGCATTAATGAAGTTTCGACTTTAATCACTCATCTCAAAACTGAAACCTCAATTGTGATCTTACAGATCTCCATGGTCAATGCCGCAGTTTTTTTCTCTTCATATTATTTTTTATTTACATATATTAAGTCCAAGAGTATCTGACAATCAAGAAGCATGTTCTTAAAATAATTTCAGACTGAAAAATTGATAATTTAAAATTTGCAAAGTGACAAAAAATGTGGCAAACTGCATTACATTTATTATATAATAAATTTTAGCAAAAAAAAATTCTCTACTTTTATTAACTTTGTCTTATCTTTTATTGTGGGGGCTTCTGAAACTATTTTTTTATCGCGACCACTTTTCAAATGGAAATTTTTTTTACGATCCCGTTTTATCCTAAAATGCTTGTTGCGGATCCAAATTCGGAAAAAAAAAACATTGGGATATCATAGAATATGATTGCAGGCTACTTGAAAAATTTTCGTAAACCCACAATCAGGGCCGTATTAAGCTCTGTAGGGGCCCTTAGGCAATGCAAATTTCTGCGACCTATTTCCCCTTCTAAACCAGAGGTTTATATTAATTTAATTTAATCTTCATATAAGCAGTTTTTAAGTTACGCGTATAACGACAAATTTATAATGGCTTTCCTCTTCATTAAGGGTGGGGAATGGACGCAATGAATCTTGAATTTCTTAAGGGCCCCTTCAGGGCCCTGTCTAGTAGTTCCAAAATGGGACATTATTTTTAGAAAGCAAATCTAATAGCAAAAAATAATTGTTCTATTTCTACTCAATGTGTTAGCTAAGCTTTGTTTAACTCACTGAGCCCTACCTGAAAGCCCTGGGATTTGTCCCAAAGGGATTTTTTAAAATGAGATTTCAATAATATATATATATATATATAATTTTTAATGTATTACTATCGTTTCTACCTCCCCCTCTCTTTCCGATCCTCCCGAAAGGCCTATAATTATAAAATCTTGGGTTTGCTTCACAATCAATGACGCTTTAACTTCTTTACCCTAGTTACGTCGTCCTCCCGCTAGAGTGGGGCGGGAGTTTCGAGAGGGAGGTGCCGGCTCAGGCGTCGTCCTCGTCATCTGACACGGTTGAAAATTACGAGGTTCCTTCCAAAATAGCTCTTAAGTTGCTGCTAAACGGGATGTTAATGTAACGAAATTAAACCTAGTTACGCCACTGAAAACAGTGTCGTTTAAATACCTATCCCTATTTTAAAAATGTTTTGCTGGTGAACCCATGAAGACTAGGCTATGTATAAAAGATATAAATCAAATTAAACACAATCAGTATTCATTATTAACAAGCTGTTCACGAAAGGCGACTAGATATATCATAAAAAATATATTTATCAGCCTGAAAAAATTCGCAGTGTATTTCATTCCATAATAAAAAAAAAACATTTTGTGCCGTTTAGTTAAATCATTTGTCTAATAATTTTTATGTTCATTAAATACTGTAACAGAGAACGTAACAAAACAAATATTTATAAATAAAAATCAACTTATTTTAAAAAATATCATATTACTCTTTTCAGGAATTCTATAAAAAGAAATGCTGAAAAATATATATATTAAATGTCAAAAACAGAAAATTAATACAAAGGAAGTATTTGTCGTATACGAAAATTTAGAAAACCTATTTAATAAAATACAGATTACTCCGAATTTAATTTTAAAACTGAAAATACAGGAAATTAAAAAGCGTAGAAATCTAATTTAAAGGCACACTGTTTTTTAAAAATAATAAATATTCTCCCTCTCCACATGCAAGATGTATATTCATCAAATTATAATCAGTTGTAGGTAATATAAAAAATTTAAGTTGATGGATTTGAATTCTTTTTTATTTTGAAGTTTTCATGATGAAAGAAATCTTATAAAACTATTAATCTATTGTCTTAAAATGCCAGGAAAATATTAATGTTGTTTCTTTTATTCAATACAGTAGAGTGATACAATTTCCCTTACCATAACGTTTAGATTACAAATCGATTCAAGAAATCGAGAACTATTATTAATTCCATAAAGAGCTACATTAAGAGCTATAAATAAACTTATAACTTTATTCATGATTGAGAAATAAAAATACCCTATACTAAAAAAAACAACAACCCCAATCCAATATTTTGAATTTTGCAGTGCTAATAAATTAGCTATAAAATCAGTCATCCTTAGCTGAATGTCTCCCCACCTATCTGTTCAGTAATACTAGCATTAATAATGATACAATTTATTAACTTCTTTTCAAAATGTGTGGGATAAAAAAAAAATATGCATCTTTTTTCAGTGGTATAGAACTAGAAAACATACATTCTAGATAAGAAAATGCGAATTTTTTTTATCATCCTTGAACCTTAAGATAAATACTAAGCATTGCTTTGTTTATCGAAAAAGGCAGAAGTGAGTTAAAATTATTAAATACACAAACTAAAAACTCACGATTTTTATCTCCGCTGAAATTTGAAAGCGATTGACTCACCGCATATTGAAAAAAAAAATAATTACATTTATAGGGCCTGCAAAAAATTATATTAAATCGATCATTCTCAGATTAATATACCAAATAGGTTTGCCGAGGGTACCAACCAATCTCCTGTTTACGTACGATGTTAATAACTTCCGAAATAAGAGAAATCAGTACAAATACAAAACCACAAAGAACGCTTCAGGTAGTCGAACCAAAAGTCAAACCGCAAAAGGAAACGAGATGCACAAAGGAGCAACTATTCGTTTTTCTCTTCGATTTGCATAATCGCTGTAATTTGCTCTCAAACGAGTAATCGCTGTAAATCTCCTTTACTGCGATTGAGCTGTTTAAAGACCGGAAACTGCGAACTGTGACTTCAGTTATTGATTGCTATTGTAACAATGTGAACCCCACTAACAGGTTCAAGCACCCCCCTCCAAACTACGTTTCAACTAAAATCCCTTTCTACAAACGTCGAAAAAAATTTTGCTGGCGCCATCTGTTGACAGTATAAAGAACTAAACATTAAAACTATAAAGAAAGTATATTGAGAAAGAAATAATATTTTTTATTTAAATTTTTTAGCACATTTTACTTATATTTAATAAGACTTTTTGAAAATTAAAAGTGTGATTGAAATAACAGTTATTTGGTATAGATATTTAAAAATAGCAATAGCAAAAATATTTGTTACTCAAAAAATCGTGGATTATACATCCCTAGTGTTGATGCTGACTTCCGCGCTTGATGGGAATATTTGTGGTTAACTTAATTTATCGGAACTTTTTTTAAGAGTAGTTTTCGCTGCAGGCGCCATCTATTGGCTGTAACTCTTTTGAAACATTAGAGGTAAAGCCAGCCGTCTTTCAGTGCTGCAGGAAGCCTCAGCACTCAACCCTCGATTTGAGTTGGCTAATGTAAACAAACTTCAGATTTCGGGGCTTACACGAGAAATATAAATACAAATCCTGTGAAACAATATAAACTGTCTGCAATTAAAAAGTAGTTTTGATATTTGATTTCATGAAAACACTGATTCGTTTACAAGGAAGGTAAAACGTCCTGAGTTGCATTTGATTTTGTCTGAACCTTTTGTTTTCATTTTTATGTTTTCTTATATCATTGTTTTTGTTTCTAGATGAATTTAGCATCTTGTAAATCTCTTCTATATGAATATCTAATTCAGAGGTGGTAATGAAATTTGATTTTAAATTACAAATTTTCTACAACGAAAAGTATTTTACCGGCTTTCCGTATTAATAAATTTTAAGTCTCCTCATGTAGACGAATGTTCGTCAAACACAAACTTTAATAAGGCATAATCATATTAAATGTGCTACATATTTTCCGAAATGTAGTACATTTTGATTTTATATGAAATAATAATAAATGGTTAGGCTTGATTACACCATGAGCTCTCGTCTCCATGTTCTCAAAACTTTCGACAACCCTTAAGAGGCCGCCTTCCGATAAGTCTTAACTGTGTTAAATGTAATGCCAAAGCTGGCAAGTAATCGTTTGAAAAAATTCAGTTTTGTGGCCTATCCTTAATTTGAAGTCTGGCCGAATAAATTGATTTTATTCAAAAATTTTGATGCAAAATGGTTCCGATTTGTAACTTCCTACTATCGTTTTATATATTTTGTTAAATCAAGATAATAAAACCTGATTATTAAATGCATTCCTTCTGGTATTAAAATTAAAGTTGCCCTCAACTTTATTGGTTATTTTTGTGTTGTAATGGTATGAAATGGGCAAATGCATGGTTTAGTTATTGTATATTTAAAGATTTACAATGACAAGGAACGTAAAATTTTGTTATAAGTTGGGAAATTGCATGGTGGTGGATTCTGTGGTGGTTAATTAGATAGGTGAATTATTAGTCTGATGGAGTAAAATTACCATAAAAGTTGCTATTTTCAACTTTGCTAAGCTACACTCCTAAACTTAGATAAAATATTTACATTTTTTTACAAATATTTTACATTACACTATCTGAGAGTTGCTACAATTTTTTATTTTCTTCTTTTAATCATTACTTTTTTTAGGCTTGTTATTATGGTCATTTGGCATGAGGTAAAATGAACAATCCGATGGGTAAAATGATTATAGATGGAAAACAATGAAACAACTCATGAAAATCATATTATATCAATAAGATCAACTGGAAAATCGATAACACGACTGTTATTAAACACATTCACATATAAATTTGAATTGAGCATTGGAAATCAAAAGTTTTATGTCCCCTACTATTGAATAATAGTTATAATTCTTAAAATTTAGCAAAATTAATTAATTAAATTTTAATTAAAATAAAATAAAAAGTATTTGGGTGATCTGTTTAGTTTCAGTTTCATCTCACTCTAATATATTCAGGATAATAATTTTTTTAAATGTGCTTTTTAAATACACATTTAACAAAGAATATTACAGAATTACATTTCAATGCATTTTTTATCAGAAAATCTCTTCACATTTACCCAATTTTAAGTTGCATAATGCATAGATGTATTAAATAAAATTATTTATCATTGTGAAGCCTAAAATTATGATGCAAGAACAATAATTTTTCAGTAGGAAGTGTGTTCCATTTGGTTTCATACACATATACCTTGTAGCAGAAACAGTGCGGTACAGTGGCAGATGCCACAGATAAATTTTAGTCCTTGCAGACAAATTTCTAAATCCACTTTCTAAAAAAAAATGCTGCACGGAAGCGGGCGCTGCAGATAAATTTTGTGGCTCTTGCAGACATATTTCAGAATCCACAACAAAACATTAAATCCCTCCCTTCATAGGAAAATGTACAGGAACAATATTTGGGACGGACAGCAAACTTGCACCTGCACTTCGTGGAATATCCATAATCCAGATGAAATATGTGGGGTGGCCCTCCGCACTCCTTTTTGCATAGTGCAATCGATGAGTGGATAGAATTTCTTATTACAAGGCAAGGGCAGATAAAAAGGTGTGTCACGGAGGTCATGATCCTCTCTCTACCCCCTCCCCCCCATTCGGACGAAGAAAATCCCCATAAAAAAGCATATTTTTTTTGCACAAATATGCAAATTCAGATTGAAAAAATGCTTTATTATGACACGCGACTCCCCCCTCCCTCTAAATCGGGAGCTGGACCCACCCTTACTACAGGGTCAGTTAGCCTGCAATGCAAGTTTTCACATGTTATCTGAAATTTTGGATGTGCGACTTTGACATTTCAATTCATATGTGCCTTGAAGAGTGAGTAGCATGGCTTCGCAAGAATCAATTCGCTTCAATTTTATTAGTAGCTTTTTAAGTCAAAAACCCTATGTTGATAAAGATTATCTCTTCTTTGAATATAAACTATGTTTGTGGTTCCAAACAAAAATATCTGAAAGCAGAGAAGAAAATGTATTGTGTGGCCTAAAACCCTTTTCAAATTAGCAGTATTATAACTAAAAAAATAAATTTCCACTTATAAAGAAGTTGCTTACATTCTCTATTTCCATCACTGTATCTGAAGCTGTGTGTGAAAGTTGGGGATCACTTATAAATAATGTTATGCAAAAATGACCACAATGTTATGATGATATTGGCACTTCTGACATGCTTGTTTTTATAATCCTTAATGGCCCTCCAGTAGGTTACAAAAACACACGTAAATTTCTTAAAACTGCTTTAATTTTAAAATATGGCAAGTCCTACTTCCAACATTTTAAGCATGTTTTGTCGGATATTAAATTTAAATGTTCTGTAATATCAAAAGTTGTAAACAGAAGGTAAACCTGGAGTTTACGGTGCTGGCCTGTTTCTCGCCAATTCTTCTTGGCGCAATTTCATGTGCCGTTGCCAAATACTGTTTTGGATGCGCAGTGCGCTTTTCATTGCTCTACTGCGCATGCTTCATTTGAAAAGGAGAGATTGAGCACGCAATGCCTTCGGCATTTCAAGCGTGTTCCGGGCAATTTTTTTTAACTTAAAAAACATCAGCGGCTTCGCTTTCAGCATAGCGGGCCACTAGTAGCTTCGCTTCTTCATTGAATGTTAGGCATCTATTTTTTTTTATTCCGAAAGAGAATTCCGCATGCAATGCCGCAGGCATCGCATGTGTTCCGAGCAAAGTGTTTTAACTTAAAAAAACATCAGCGGCCTCGCTTTCTGCAAAGCGGGACACTAGTAGCTTAGCTTATTCATTGAAAAGCGAAAACACAGAATAACATACACAGTTCCGAACCTAAAGTGAATGAAAATGTTCAAAAATGAGAAAAGTGTAGATAAAACTTCACATACCTATTTTAATTGAAGAATTTCTTCTTGCTATTCTTTTTCCGACACTTCGGAGCCATAATCAACAATAGCTGTAGCGAACCGCACGTAACGAAGTGATAAAATCAGACAAAAATCAAACGGAAGAATTCCAAACGATTTTTCAAAAAAATGAAACCAAAGAATTCCAAACGATTTTTTAATCAAATGCGATTGGATCAACCAATCACATGAACGGAACAAACCAATCAAAACGAATTTTAATATCGCGTCATGTGCAAAACACCGATGAAAAGATCAATTTCCGCGCATGCGCAACCAAAACGATTGTTCTCTCATCTCCGTTCTTGGCGGGAAAGAGTTGGCGATCCTAAGAGGAACGAATCAAGTGGGCACCATAAACTCCAGGTTAACCAAACAGAATTATAGAAGAGCCCAGAAATTGTTTACCATGTTTTCAATGAAAGGATAAATGGGGAATAAAAAATATAACTTAATAATGTTATTCTTTTGTTATTATTTTAAGATTTTCCTTTTCAGTGGGAATATATATATTATAGAGGACTTAAAGCCTTTTTTGATGGGAATGTAATTTGTAAAAATGTATTTTATAACAATTACTAAAATTGTATATAATTGATTTTATACTTTGTTGATGTATTTATGGGAATAACATTAGTTATGATATAGCATTAAAAATTGTTTCATTATAAGTGTTTTGTTGTTACCAGAATTTATATTATAAGTCTAGTAATGTTTGTACCATAGAAAACCTCCCAGTGGCAGAATCACCGCGACGCTGCGTCATATGTCGCAGATTTTGGACAGTGTCTGCAGACTATTTTGTAATAAAGTTTATCATGTGCTCATAAAATAAATCTTGTAATGAAAAATATCAAAGTTATTAATCACACTTTCAAAAGAACTTAACAATTATTATATAACTAACATTGCTAAAATACGCATTCCTCTCTGATGGGCTTACCTAGCTGACATAGTGCCTGCGATTTGACCTTGAAATACGATAAGTGCCTCATATCGGTATTGGTCACGGCCGATGTTTTCTACACGTTTCATTCCGATATGTTTAAAGCGCGGAGCTTCTGGTTTCTGGAAATAACACGTGGTTTTTACTTTGAAATGGATGTGTATATAGATAAAATTTGTTGTTTTGATTGCGATGCTACATTATTACAAAAAAACTTAAAGCAGCATTATTTACGCCTGCATGAGAATAAATCTCCGAAGTTTCGATCGATCTCTACGGCTGCAATTCAATCATTTTTTTAAAAAACGGGAGTGAAAAAAGAACAAATTCTGAAATTGATAAAGACGAGGAACAGAGTTTAAGCCAAGATTGCCCCAGTTTTAAACGTTCTAAGCATTAGTTAAGAAATATGGAATTCATTATTATTCACACTTTCAAAATGTATCTACATATGTGCAAATGCAAAATTCCATAAAATCAAAAGTTGTATCAAAAATTTTAGAGGATGACAGCTCTGTTCTTCCTTGTTTTAAATAATAAACAACAATACTATGAAATCTACACTTATAAAAGGCAATGTTTGTGTGTGTGTGTGTGCGTGCGTTGTCCAGACGAATCTATCGCACTTACAACCTTGAAATTTGGCACACAGGTAGTCGTAATGGTGACTGAATGCACCTCGAAGCCGAAATTTTAAAATTTAATCTAGGAATTTTTTTATTTAATGTTTTGTGTTGTTTTGGTTGATTTTTCGCACTAATTTCTCAATAGAATGGTTTTGAATAATTGTACGACAAAAATGGATACACCATCGGAAAGAGGACGCGATTTCCGTTCTAATGAAGTTAGTTTTGAATTTCTAACTTAATTTACTGAATTTTGAGAAATTTTTAAAAAATAGTCGGTTTTGGCATCGGAATGTTCTTTTTGTTTTTAAATTTGTTGCATCCGACTTTCTAATAACACTATTATTTTCAATTTTTTTCAGCTTATAACTAGACCGGTTCTGTTGGATTTAAAACAAGAACGGTTAAAATATCTTTTCAATTTTTTTTTAAATTAATTTTTTTCTGGACAGTTGAGAGTTATTATTCTCGATCGAGTTCCTCGCGTGGCACTTCTTCGGAACGTTGCTGACAATTTTGATTGGCGGACACACAGATACGTCATGACCTTCACCTGAATGAATTACTTCGATTATTATTTTCGGATTCAATTTTAATAATCTTGCTGTATAATAATCATTTTCAGGTTCCAATTTTGTAATATTGTTTTGGATTAACGTACTCTGTACTGTAGGGCGAAAAAATAAACAGGAAAATCAAATAATGTGTATCTTTTGTTTTGATTTTGTTTTCAAAACTTTTTCATGTCATTGTGGGCGTGTTTTTTTTTTTTTTTTTCATTCATTTTGTTAAAGTGCTGATTCTACGGGCAACGCCGTGCGCTTACTGCTAGTCTTATATATTCATAGTTGCAGAAGAATTTATCAGTTTGCATACAAACCATTCAAATGCATATCAGGATAAATGTGCTAATAACTTTCAAGATTTTTGTTTCGTAAAAAAAAGCAATTATTTATTGCATTTTAAATTAAAAACATACAAGAAAGACATTTTTGACAAACGTATATTTTTTTCACAATAAACAGGAGGCATAAATTTTTAAATAACATCTAACATATTGAAGAATATTTCATTTATATGAGCTAGTGATGTATTGTTTTGAAAAAATCACCAAAATAGAAAGACACTAAGTGCTGTGAAAACGGAAAAGTACCCAAATATAATTTTCTGCATAGATATTTGTGTAGTATGCTTAATATAACTTCTGAAACAACTTGATACCTCATTATTGTTAATTATCTTCAAAAGAAAAGATTAATCTTCATATGCTTTTGTTTATTAATTTATACAATTATATTATATCAGTAATAAAGATGTTATATGGTTTTTAATTTATATTTGTTGTATTTTAATAGTTGCAAGTTGATACTATAAGTATTTAAAAAAAAAAGCAAAATATTTATAGTCACGCACTATTCTGCAGGCTATTTTTAAGAGGCTCAATCTCCGTTGCAGACTGTTGAAAAGTATTCTGCCACTGGGGAAAACCTGTAGCTTAATTGTCACTGAAACCAGCATCACTACAACAAAGTCTAACTGTATTTTGGTTGCAGACAAATTTTAAGGTTCTGGGTGAGTGTTGCAGATTGATACCAAAGTTTCTGCTACTGGGCACATATAATACCAACTAGGATGTAACGAATATTCAGTATTAGGCCTGTTCGGCCCTTTCCTGAATATTCAGTCAGGCCAAATGCTAAACAAATATTTGGCAGATTAAATATAGGATAAAATGTTTTAAAAAATGTTGTTTAAAATATATTTAATAAAGAATGTTGCAGAATTACATTCCAGTACATTTATTATTAAAAAAATCTAATATTTATCTTTTAAGTTGTATAGTACATAAGTGTATTTAATAATGTTGCATATCATTTATAGAAGTCTTTTCCATATGGTTTCATATACATTACCAGCTACAGAAAATAAACGGTCATTATATAATCTTTTGCAGGTGTTGAAAGATACTTTCTTGCTAAATTTGCGGACGTTGGACATTTTTCCGAATTTTTCTTCCACCAATTAAGTGGGCACTCCATCCTACCTATTAGAAGTTCTTTATCAAAATAGGAATTTACTTCTAGTAATTTTAATTTATCCATTTAATTTTCTTCTGTTTTTTCCATTGTCATGTTCTGCAATGATGACTCTCTTATTTCTTTGAAGCAATTCCAGAATGATGAGGCTTTCTTATTATTGGAATTAAGGTATTACAAATATACTTAAAGCTATTAGCATTTTTTTAAATATAAAAATAATAAAAGCTCAATTTTATTTAATTCTAAATTTTTTTCATTTAAAATTTGAAAAATATTTCATTTAGAATCAAAAGTGAAATGTTTTTAAAAATTCAGTATTTGGCCAAATCACTATTCGTAACAGCCCTAACCAATATACAACGATCAGCAGAAAACTCCTTTTGTTGAAGGAGGTGTTAGGATGCTTTCTTTTTGACTTTTTTTGGAATTCCAACACAAGATTTCTTGGCCACAGTTTTGGAAGAATTGCATGCTTTCTTCATTTCATGCACTTTGTACTCATCTTGAAGTTGTAATATCAACGGTGAACACTTCAGCTTTTGTTGCATGAACACATTTCCTTTTTGCTTTGGGATTCTTCAATGCAATTTTTGTTTCGCTGAATGCTGGAGGTGAGAATGTTGAAAGAATAGCTAATTTTTACTCTTTCGGTGAAGAACCAACGTTTTCTTTTGAAACTGCAGAATATTCATTAGCTTTTTTTTGAAATTGAGAGAGTTTTCACCACTTCCTTTGAAGTTAAAAGGAAACATGTTTTATAATATCTGTGTATTCTTATAGACTGTAAAAGATGGCAACTAATTTTCACTGGCAGAATTGCAAAAATTAACAGTGACTATATTTAAATATTATGTGATGTCTTCAGAACGAACGCAGCTCTGTATCTGGAATCTGTGTCCAATCCTGCCTCATCCAGACATAAGTTTTAATTTTATTAAAATGTGTGCATATTAGGAATGTAACGAATATTCGGTATTCTGCCTGGCTGAATACTAAACAGATGTTTGTCCAAATAAATAGAGGGTAATAATTTTTTAGAAATGTGTTTTTAAATATATTTAATAAAGAAGATTGCACAATTGCATTTCAGTACATTTATTAGCAAAAAATATCTCAACATTTGCTCAATTTTAAGTTGCATTGTACATAAGTGTATTTAAAAATGTTGCATATCATTAAAACATTATCATTGCAAAACCTGATAAGATGATTGATGACCTTATTATAATGCAAGAATAATAATTGCTCAACATTTTCAGAGTATTTGGCCGAATAATAATATTTAAAAAATGTGTTTTTCAATAGATTTAATAAAGAATATTGTAGAATTACATTTATTATTAGGAAATCTCTTAACATTTACTGAAATTTAAATTGCATAAGTGTATTTAATAGTGTTGTATCTCATTTATTATTGTAAAGCCTGAAATTATGATGCAAGAATAGTAATTTTTCAGCAATTTGAGAAATAATTATGTTTTGTTTGGTGTCGTATTTATTACCAGCTTCAGAAATGCCCACTTATATTACTGTGCTTCCAGGAGCTGAAAGATATTTTCTTGCTAAATTTGCATGTCTTGGAAATTTTTCCACATTTGTTTTCCTCCAATTAAGTGAACATTCTGCTCTAGATACTAGAAATTCTTGATCAAAACAAGAATTTATTTCTAATAAATTTTATTTATTCACTGAATTTTAATCTGTGTTTTTCATTGTCTTGTTCTGCAATGCTGCCTTTTTTATTTCTGTTTATCAAGTCTAAAATGAAGAGGGTTTCTCATTTCTTATTACTGGAACTATTATTGTATTTAAGGCATTTAAAATATTACAAAAAAGGCATCGGCGCGTTAATATTTTTTTTAAATGTGCAAATAATAAATCTTTTTTTCATTTAAAATTTGAGTTGTATTTTATTTAAAATCAAATGAAATGTTTTTAAAAAGTAGGTGTTTTGCGGCCTAATATTTAATATTCAATATAAAATTTGGCCGAATATTCAGTATTCGATCAAATCACTATTCATTATATCCCTAAGGCATACATTCCTGTTTCTCGTAAAAAGAAACATATAACATGTTAAACATTGTCTTGGAGTACTTTAATAGCTATTAGAGTAATGATCATTTTACACCACTTGACTTAAACTGCTCTAAAATAAAAAAATTAAATGAATACAATTTATCTAGATATAGAAATATATTCCTTAGGAATATTGTTGCCAGTGTATCAACAAATTTGCTAAAATTTTGAATCGCAAAAAAAAAAAGTTAGAGAAAAGTATACTTCACCTTGCCCTTAGAGAGAGCCAAACATAAAATCAGAAAATTGCCTGTGTAAATTTTTTTAAATGTCACCAAATCAAAAAACTTGGTTAAAACATTGCTTGTAACATGGTGTAAGTGACCTAAAAAAATTAGCATGCTATGAAACATTGAATTTGACAATTTACTGTCCGTTTTTCATAAATTGTTCATTTTGGGCGCCGCCGCCGGGGGGGCCTACTGTTTCGTTTTATATATATATTTTAATTTTATCATTCAAAAACTGTTTGAGATTAGATGCACAAGCTGAATACGTATCCACATTACGCTGTGTTCACACATACATATGTGTAAGACTATTGAATTATCTTACTACTATTACTCATTTACATTTAATATGTAAAAGTTGGTTTTTACTTTGAAATGGTATGTCACTTCTTTTGATATTTTAAGAAAGTATGGGCGAAGTAATTTTTCTGTTTATACAAAACTTGTTATAGAGTATGGGAGAAATTCATTTATATAGTAAATACTACCTATGAAGTTATTATTTTTATGGGAATATGGTAAAATATTTCAAGTCCTAGGAAATCTTCATTTTTTTTCTCCTTTAATTCATGCATTCTTTGTTATGTTTTAAAGATATTCTTTTCTGTAATTTTTTTCTTTGTAGTTCATATAGTTTTTTTTAGTAGGTACTGTTGCTGTTGGATGCTATTTAAGTTTTGTTATGATGTCATTAATTTCCTGCATTACATTCTTTAGCAGTTTATTGCTTTATATGATACAAAGTTTTTTCGTATCTTGCTTTCACTGCTCGGATGAATTCAGAATAATTTGTCACATAGGGAATGTCATATTTAAAAGATAAAAAGTCAGATTGAATATTGTTTCTGAACGATAAATGTTATTTATTTAATCTAACATATAAATTTATGTTTTTAGGTTTAGTTTATATTGAAATTATTTAAATGTGCTTTTGTGCAAGCACACATAAATTTGTTTGATGTCCCAAATAAGATTGAACAATTGTTCTAAAGTAAACGTTGCTCTGAAACTTAATCTTTCGGTAGGGACTTTAATCTATGGTTGGCTTTTGTAATATACCAATTAATAGGTTGGGTTTTTTTTTAATTCTATGTTTACTTGCATACTTTTTTTTTATTATCTGAGATTTGTCCTCAGCAGATTATTTTTTCATGCTGGAGGTTCAAAGCTATTAATGCAAATGATAGAATAATGCTCTAACATTTGTAGAAAGTGATGTAAAATTATATTCCAAAACTCATTCCTATATTTCCCTTTTTTATAATTTTTTTAAGTGCATGTAACTAATGGTTTTTGCTAGGGATGTAACAAATATTCGGTATTCGACCCTTTTGTCGAATATTCGGCAGGCCGAGTACAAAGCAGATATTCGGCCAAATATATTTAGGATGATATTTTCTTAATGTGCTTTTAGATACACATTTAACAAAGAATATTGCAAAATTACATTTCAGTACATTTATTATAAAAAAATTATCTTAACATTTACTTAATTTTAAGTCACATAGTGCATATATTTAATAAAGTTATATATAATTTATCATTCAAAGCATCAAATTATTATGTAAGAACGATAATTTTTCAGCATTTTCAGGAGGAAGTCTGTTTGGTTTGTCTGATACACATATAATAACAACTATGGATGTAGTGAATATTAAGTATTAGGCCTTTTCGGCCTTTTCCTGAATATTTGGTCTGGTCGAATGCTAAAGAGATATTCGGCAGAATAAATTCAGGATAAAACGTTTTTAAAAAATGTTGTTTTAAATATATTTAATAAAGAATATTGCAGAATTACATTCTGATGCATTTATTATAAACATAAAACTAACATTTATCCAATTTTAAATTGTATAAGTGTATATAATGATGTCGCATATCATTTATAGAAGTCTGTTCTATATGGTTTCATATATATTACCAGCTTCAGAACGGTCACTATATAATGCTTGCAGGTCTGAAAGATATTTTCTTGCTAAATTTGTGAACTTCGGAAATTTTTCTGTATTTTTTTCCACCACTAATTAAGTGGACACTCCATCCTAACTATTAGAAGTTCTTTATCAAAATAGGAATTTACTTCCAGTAATTTTAATTTACCCAATCAGTTTTCTTCTGTGTTTGTCATTGCCATGTTCTGCAATAATTTTTTTTTTATTTCTTAGAAGCAATCCCAAAATGAAGAGAGTTTCTCATTTATTATTATTGGAATTGAGGTATTTAAAATATTACGAATATACATAAAGGTATTATCATTTTTTTAAATATACAAATAATAGAAACTCAATTTTATTTAATCATATTTTTTTTTTCATTTCAAATTTGAAAAATATTTCATTCACAATCAAAAGTGAAGTGTTTTAAAAATTTAGTATTCGACCTGAAATTTGGCTGAATATTCGGTTGTTCGGCCAAATCACTATTCGTTACAACCCTAATACATAGGGCAACTTCTATAAAAAATTCCAGTTCAATACCATTAGTATTCAGAAAGATATCGTCATTGCAACTTGGTGAAGTTCGGTACACTCTAAGAGAGGCTTAATGATGAGGGTTCTTGCACAAATTGATATTTTTTAAGCTTGAATCTTCGAACAGTAGTATTGAATTATATGAAAATTGAATATCCTGAATACTCATGTATACTTATAAGTTAAATACATAATTTAAATTACAGTTCGAAGATCACTATTCGAAGCTTCAAGTTTTAAAAATATCAGTTTGTGCCAAAACCCTCATCATTAAGCCTCTCTTAGAGTGTACCGAAATTTACCAAGTTGCAATGCTGACATCTTTATGAATAGAACTGGAATTTTCATATAAGTTGCCCTATATATCTGGCTCTTTTGTCATGAAAGTTAAATTTAAGCTACATTTCGCACATGTACGTTAAAAATTCATTTACTAAAAATACTCATATTTCCTTTTATATTCAAAGTATTTACTTTAAATTTTAGTACAATCCTTCTCTAACATATTGTCTCGTATTCTGTAAGTTTCATATGATTTGGTTTCAAACTCTGCAAGTAATAAGAAAAAAACATGCTAAAAAATTTGGGATTTTTTTTTAGAAACCTTTATATCTTCCCAAATATTTGTGCTATGTTTACGAAAATTCTTGTAAATATTATGCACATCAAACATACCATTGATGAAAGTTTCATCTCGTTATTAGCTTTCTTTGAAACGGGATGAGTCGAAATTTTTTATGTGTTCATCACCTTATGGTCAGTCCCTTAAATACTCTCGTGATCGAATCTTCACTGTAAAATGTGAGTTCAAGCCTAATCTTTACATGTTGAAATTCTAAGAAAATCCATTCAGATTTTCGTGAGATATTCGAAAACATATGCAAATTTTATTAATCTAGTAGCAACTTTCGGTCTTATGTTCATATCAGATGTGAAAAAAATTCAGATATATCCGTTATTGGTTGCAAAAAATTGAGTATTTCCTTTCTCTTTGAAATTTCAAATAATCGAGATAGGTGGTGTTGCTTGTTGCGACGATGTATTACAAATTATGTACTATTTTGAAAAAAAGACACTCCATAAACAATGTTCATTTATCTGCAGCAGTTTCCTCTTTTAAGCGGAATTCTGGTCATAAATGAAGGGAAAAAAGGGCTTACTTTCAATGATTGATTTTTTGTACAATATTATAAACGTTTTTGTTGTTAATTATAACATTAATGTTCTTTGTTTCTCTAAAGGTCTCATAAGCTAAGATCTAATAGTCAGGTAGAAAAGCAATATAATTTTCAGCAAGTATAGTTTGGAAACAATGTTAAAACTGAGGTATAAGATGAGTTTGCCAAGCTGATATTTGGCTTTTTTTTTTTTGAGTATATCTTATGATAGATTAATTTGCCATTTTTTCGGATGACCAGCAGTTGAAAAACCTTGATAATTATTTGGGTTGAAAATTCTTTCATTTAATGTAAAATTAATTAATCTTTCATGTAAAAGTAATTATTCAAACTATGAGGTATTAATTGTAAGATAACCTACATCATTGATATTTTGAACTTTAATCAAGTATTTGCAAATGAATTAATATACCAGTATAACATACAGTCGTGGAAAAAAGTATAACGTCAGGCAAAAAAATTGCCAAATGTGAAAAACTACTGCCATTTCAAGGAATTTTTTTTACGTCTTAAATTTCTGTTACCGAATAATAAACTGAGGAAACCCTGGTAATTTTTTGATTATATAAAAATTATCAAAATCTATGGATGGCAGCTTGGAAAAGAGTATAAAGTCGTCTGCTGATTACATTATTTGAAAGAATAAATAAACCGAGAAAGCATTTCTTTCCGATTCTAGAAACAAATACAAGTTTTGTGGGCATAGAATTGTTTTATTCATGTGTATTTTAATACTATGCCAAGAGGATTATACTTATCAGAAACTGAGCAAGGCAAAATACTAGCTTTTAAAGGTGCTGATTACAGTGGTGCTACAATTGCAGGAAAAATTGGCATATAGAAGGCTGTTAATCGTTTTCTCATTAATCCTGTTAGCTTTGGCGCAAACAGAAAAGCCAAAGATATTTTCTTATGGCAAGAGCGGACATCCAGAGTCTCGTCTGCAACCACAAAAATGTCTTCCTCATAAATTAGAGATGAGATGCCTTTTACCAGCCGAACAATAAGAAATGCAGTGCATAAAAAACCTAATGTTGTGTACAAGAAGTTTGGAAGGAAAACTTCCACTTTCTAAGTGACATTTTGATTCATTTTCAAATTTTGCCCGAAAACATTTAATAGCTGGTACCCACTGCAATGATGTGGTATTTTCGATTTAAAAAAAAAATTTAATTTAGATGGGCCAGACTGAGAGTTTTACTAGTGTGATCTGCATGAAGAACACCATTTTTTTTTTTAAACACGAATTTGGAGGGGAATCTCTCATGGTTTCGGCCGCAACTGAACAACTTTGGATTGTGCAACTGAAATTGTTTTGTCGAAAACAAAATGAATTCAGGGTTGTATCAGGACATGCTGGCAGATAGTTTGTTGCTAGTTGCTCCACTGATTACATCAGAAGATTAAACATTTCAACAAGACGATGCATGGCGAATATAGGCATTCTGGCTCGATATGCTTACAAGAATGGACAATAGTGCAGAAGCAAGTTTGGTCTGAAAACCCTTATTAAAATTTGCTGGAACAACATTGACTCGGACACTTTTCATGCTGTCTGGTTTTATGAATCGACGATTAATACAAGTAATAGAAAAAAAGAGATTCCCATATTACTTACTAAAGAAGAAATCATATTGACTCTATACTTTTTTCCAACTTCAACTGTATAGTAATTTCTTATAAAATTTTACATGTTACTAAACTTAACGAATTTTTGCTGTGATTTCATTATATCATGAAATATCCTTACATTTCATAAAAAGTATGATATGTATTTCTAGTCTTATGTTATCTATTTTTGCGACGTTATACTTTTTTCCACGACTGTATTATGTCTAATTTTCATGTAGAAATTAACTGAAAAGTTTTTGGCACTTTTTTGATTAAGATAGAATTCAAGCATTGTACTGAAAAAAATATTAGTAGAATGAAATTTAATGGCATCTGATGTGGATGATTGATATTAAAATCTTTCATGTTTAGTCTAAAAAGTCTCAAATCGTAGTCAATGATTAGTCTGATATAAAAACAAACACTTTTATTAAAATAACATCATAGTCAACTCGACTAAAAGTTAAATCAAAAATCTTTTAACAGATCAATATTCAAAGTTAAGCATTTGCAACATTCAACTTACTCTAAATTCCAATCCTATTAAATGTGGACGTCTGCCTAAAAGTGAATGCCTAATAATACACGCGTAGCGTATAGCTAAGATATGAAAAATCCTAAAAAAGTCAGTCAGTCAGCCAGCCATCCAGCCAGCCAGCTAGTTAGCCTGTGAAAAACGGGAGAGAGACGCGAAGTAGCTAAGCAGGCAGGTAGGTAGGTAATTGCCGAGATGCATTGCTTGCTTTTATAGCGGTACCTTATTTACATAATCCTGAAAGCTAATCGATGCTGTTGCAAATGTCTAGCGGTTAGTAGTAGTGAGAACCAACCTAAAAAAATGTCTGGGTTCGAAAAAAAAAGTTCGGACCTCGATTTAAGATCAAGTTTCCTAACAATGATTAGGTTCACTACTTTTAAGGCGAAAAAAGGCTTAATTTTTGTGCGCAAAAATTCTACAAATAAAAATGCATACTTTTGCAAAAAAGCGGGTGTGTGGTGGAATAGGACGGTGAGAAATCGATGACGTGAAGCCTTTCTTACCGTTCTATTCAACCTATTTCCTATTTGTGTTTTTTGGAATATTCATGGAATAAAGAATCATTGTCCATTATTCAGCGTCTTGGACTTCTTTCGCTGCGCAACCACTGGACGATTTTCGTAACAGTATCATGCAGTATTTGCTTCTTTTGACAGTATATGGTCAGGTGGAATAAAATGGGTATAAAATACCCTACTTTTAGATTTCACTTAAAAAGTATTGTCAAAATATTACTTTTTAAACCTTTTTTTTTTTTTTTAGTCTATAAATTACACATCTTAAGAGTAAAATTTAGTAATTTGATATATATATATGTTTGCTGGGAGATAGTTTTTAGCTAAATGTTTTGTATACCCATTTTACCCCACGCAGGTGAAAACGTATATACTGTGGGGTAAAATGGCTATGCAAATCTAATGCAATAGCAAATGATAAAAAATAAATTATTTATTGCAGTACAGTAATATAATAACAGTAATATTCAGATTTTAAATATTTTTTTATTTAAAAAGGATCGGATTATACAGTAAATTTGGCAAAAAATAAAATAGGGTTATTTTTTTCTTTCAATATATAATTAAGTGTAATTTTAAGCATACATTACTACATGCATCCATAAATTTAATTACTGATAAAGTCTGTTAATTTTGTCTGAGTTTTTTTGTTTGAAAAAGTGTTTTCTCTCATAATACGTCTCGCATCTTTGCAATGCACCAAAAACCCCTTCAGGCATATTTTCTTCAAACTGCAATCCGCGTCGGATTGTTTCAAATGATTTTAGCATTTCATCATACGAAAAGTTCCTCTAAGGGAATATCGTCTTCGTCCTCCGAACTTGCTGAATTCTCCTTGCTGATAAAGGATCCAGCTTTGGCAAAACTTGCGAATAGTACGATCTGTGACATCATAGTTCCATGCTTTGGAAATTTTTGATATGCTTTCCTATAAGTTGATCTTTAGCATGGATTGATTGTTCTCAAGCGCAGTGCTAACTTTTTGCACTATTCTCTTGCGATAGTGTATTTTGAAATTTTTTTTCACCCCTTGATCCATTGGCTGCAGTTTTGCTGTAGTGTTTGGTGGCAAATAAAAAACTAACATTTTTCAGTTTTTGGCTGATTTCCTTCGTATGGGCGGACAATTGTCAAAAATTAGAGCAATTTTGGGACACTCTGCAATCATACATTTGTCCAACTTTTAAACTCATTTTTCACAAATTTCTAACATCATCCAAAATTTTTTGTTAAAGTCATAATCAACCTCCAAAGATTTTGCGCCTTTGAAACATCTTGGATTTTTGCTTCTTCCGATTACTAATGTTTCAATTTCTGATGTCTAGTCATATTTGCACCTAACATGACAGTTAATCTTGCTTTGCTTTGTTTTTTTCCAAAGCATTTTTCCTTTTTAAATGCTAATGTCTTTTGAGGCAAACATTGAAAAAATAAAGCAGTCTCATCCGCATTAAACATGTTTTTTGGCTTATAGTCTTTTAAAATTTTACTCAGTGTCTCCGTTATCCAATTTTCACTAACATTATCATCAACGTCTTTACTTTCACCAGATATTACTTTTGCCATAATTCCGTGTCTTCTCTTAAATTTTTCAAGCCATCCATTGCTTCCTCGAAATTCGTCGTATCCCAATGCCTTCGCAAATTGAAGAGCTTTCTCAATTATGAAAGGCCCAGAGATCGGAACATTTTTATCTCGCATTGTGTGTATCTACTTCAAAACTGCTTCATCCACATCTTCATAGACACATGTTTTTAAACAAGAATTCGATTAATCATAATTTTGTATCTTATCACGATTTTTTATTACGGTTGATAAGCTGTTTGGAGGAATACCAAATTTTAAAGCAGTATCTTTTCTTCACGCCTTTATCCACCTCATGAGGAATTAAATTTTTATCTTTGATGCGCAAGCACTTTCGCTTTGACATTTTTCAGCTACATGAACCGAAATTACCAGCACGACTCTGATCAACAATCTAGAAAACGGGAGACTAGTTCAAGGACACGGGACAGCTCCATTAGGTGGCCCTTATTTGTTGAAGTTCTAATTTCAAATCGCACACCCTCCATTTTTGTTCTTAGAAACAATTAGAGGCATCATTTGTTCAAATCGAAGGTCGGGAACATATGCCACATCGCGGTAGAAGTAGGAAGCATGTGGGTGCAAGCAGTGACTTGTTCATTCAATTCTCGCTCCTTCCTACGCCGGTGTCTCCTTCTCAGTCTACTTTAGTCGCTGTTCGGATCAACTATTAGTGCAATTATGGCTTCGAATTTGAGAAGTGGTGATCGAAATATTTATTTAATTGGTAGTGAACGTCACCAAATTACCGGATGCAAACTTCCATCTAATCGGCAAGTACTATCGGTGCTATTTTATAATTTACATGAAGTTAAATTATCCATAAGCGAAAATGCCAACTTGGCAGTGCGCGAATACCTCATTTTCTGGGAGAAAGCAAGGATTCCTACAAGAGCGACACCTCATTGTGTAGAAAAGATCATGAAGATGTACAATCATTGACGCAATCTTCAAAACAGTGCCTGCTGTAGGTCAGAAACGCAAAAAGAAAATGAACGGAACTTTAAATCAGATTTAAATAATTTATTTCATATTGCTCATGCTAATGCCTTGGAAATCATAAAAATTGAAGAAGACAGAAAATTTTTATTGAGTCAAAGAGAACCAGGACGGTGAGGATGTGTAATGGGAAGCGATATGAAGCTAGCAAAGCACGAAGAAAGGGTATTATTGAGAGTCATAGAACAAGAAAACAGACGGGCTAAGGCTCATCATAGTTCGGAGATCGATGACAATTTCATGGATTCATCAGAAGAATCGTCAGGTACCGAAGATATTTCTGATCAACCTGGGCCTTTATCAAACATTACCCAATCGTCTCTTGAGGAAAACATAAATGCGCAGATAGAATTAAGAATGGGAATTGTACGTGGGAGGAAATGTTTCTTAACTCCAAAAATAATGGCTGTTCTCTATCGATTCCACATTAGTCAGAGAAATTAAGTCTTTAGGACACAATATCGATGAATTGGCAATCAATCGAAATACGATTCAAAGATACTGGGAAGATTTTCGTAAGACGAAAGCTACTATGATTAAAGAATTATTTAAAGAAAATGAACCTAGTTTTGTATGCGTTCATTGGGATGGTAAATTGCTACCTGCTTTAAATGTGAGAGATTTAAAAAATGAAAAACTGCCTATTATTGTTACATATAAAGATGAAGAAAAATTGCTGGGAGTGCCAAAATTAGAAAATTCTTCAGGGAAGGAGCAAGCTATGGCTGTCTGGAATGTTTTAAAAGATTGGGGGATTGAAAGATAAAGCTCAAATTCTCTGTTCTGATACAACTAGTTTGAACACGGGTCGTATCAATGGTGCGATTACATTTCTAGAGCTGTATGCAGATCGAGAGATGACATATTTTCCATGTAGGCATCACATATATGAATTAGTGCTACGAAGTGTTTTCGAATATGAGTTAAACAAAGTGACTTCTAGTCCAGATGTTGCTTTCTTTAAAGAAATCAGAGAAAAATGGAATAATTTGGAAAAAAAATATATGGACGGATATAAATACTTGAACGGAATATGTAGTGAGAGCGAAATACTGAGTAATGTGAATTATATTTCTAATGCGCTAAAAAATAAAAAAATTGAAGAACGATTATCGAGAGCTCATTGAATTATGCATAGTCTTTATTGGAAGGAACTCAGACTCGACTATCAAAATCAGACCACCAGGGGCTCACAAAAAATATTCCAAAATCTAAGAGTTGTTAATGATACAACCGAAAGAGGGATGAAGTTGATGCAAGATTTTAATGGATTATTTCTTGTGAAAAATTAACCTGAATTGATAAATTTAATTTTTCATGAA
>BGPR01000178.1:26867-37794 GCA_013235015.1 Araneus ventricosus
TTAAGCCGATTGGACCGATTGCTCCAAATAGGGCCCCGCACCAAAGGGGCCCCGCGCTAGCGTGCTACAAAGAATGTAATCGAATTTTTTAAAATTAAAATCAATTAATTATTGTTTTTAACAAATTATTGAAAAAGCATGTTTTTGTTGCATTACAGAAACATGATTTGTTTTAATAGATCTAAGAAAGTTTTGCAAATCTAAATTACTAGCGGATGTTCACGATAAAATAAAATAAGATTTTTCAAATGTTCAGATGCGAAACTTCCATTTGAATGTCGTGGATATAATAATAATTAATGGGAATTCAGTTTGAGTTGAATTGCCAAGCATTTTTTTTTTTTTTTTTTTTTTTGAACATCGAGAAGATTTTTGTCTCTTATAGTAATTTTGATTGTCTGAAATAAAACGACTTAACTTTTTTCCGCAATCATTAAAATAATGATGAAAATGTTGATTTAAATCTTATTATTATTTATTTTTTTTATTAAACATGCATTTGATACCATTGCATATTTCTTTCTACTGTACCAGTAAGTCTTTTAAGATGAGTATTATACAGAAATTACGAGTAGTTTGCTTAATGAAGAGAAGCTAATTTTAGTAGAATAAATTAGCCTTAAACTGAAATAAATAATGTTTTTAATTATGTTTATTAAAACTTTGCAAGTGAAAGCTTAATTAGCTGATCTTAAATTTGTAGTCTTGAACTATATGCCTTATACGGCAATTATAAATATAGTTAGATATATTTTGAAGGAATTAGCCGTGAAAAAAGAGGAAAGGTAGTTTCTGAAACCTTCCCCTTCGTAATTTTCTCTAATAACCTTTTTGTAGTTTTACATCCTGTTGTTTTATAATTTAAAAAAATGTCCGATTCTATATAAAAAAAGAATATTGAGATTGGTTAATAGAAAAAGTTTTGTAAATTATTAACTGCTTTGTCTGAAATCAAATGTAATTTTGTATTTTTTATAATCAAACTACTGAAACCATTATTCTTGAATGATTAGTTATCTCAGTTTCGTATAATGTTTTGTTTTTTTAGTTTATCCTAATATTTGCCGTCTCAAAACTCCTTATAAACAAGGCCGGGTTATCAAATAGGCAACTGTATATGGACCCTGTAGCTTTTGGGGCCCCGAGATTTTTTTCAGGCATTTTTAGGGTAATTTAATTTTGTGCTTTCATTTGTTTTACATTTGCATTGTACTCGAACATATTCTAATTAAAATCAAGTATCGTTTAAATTTCATAACACTATTCTTAGGATTTATTTTGTGTTTTGAAATCTATTTGCAGAGCAGTGTGGTCCAATTTGTTTCTACAATACTGATTCACAAGTCAACAACGCTCTAACTTCCCTGCTATCATAAATGGAAGATAAAAAGGAGTGCCCTTGACTCTACAGCAGGGGGGTGGGGGGGTCGAGAAGTCTTCGTATTTCGTTTCCTGTAAGTAAGAATGAGACAATATACTACCGGGGCCCCTGGAAAGGGAGCAATTCTTAAACAAAATAGCTAGAATTACTCTTATATTGCAAACTGATGCTGTTGACATTTTATTGCCCCCGTAGGCATCTCCGAAGAATCTCCCTTTGCAAGAAGTATGTGGTTCTTGCTAGAGAGGGCACAATGACATATTTTTCTTCTTTTTTCAAAAGCTCATTTTATTACTCTGTCTTCTTCGAACCCTTAAAGCCCTGACAAGAGAGATCATGTAATTTGCCGGCTAAAACCGCGAAGAAAAAGGGGTGTTATGTGTTTCGGGGTCGGGGATGAGCTATCACCCTTTTTAGACTGCACCTGCTGTCTGGTGCTTCTTTAGTGGAATTGAGGCACATTTCTGTCCTCAGTCACTTCGTACTTTTAAAAAGGTGAGCTCAAATTATTGTTTCTTTATTTTTACATTGCTTTTGTAGTATTAAATACTAGCTGTATTCGGCGACTGAATGATTCGCCATTTTATTAACTGTATATTAATTATGACAACATAATTTAAAAACGTCAAATAATTTAATTTTTGGTAAGCTGAAAGCATTAATTGATTAAAAAAAATGAGTTGGTAATACAAGGAAAAGAAAAACAGTGAAGAGGAAACGTATCAATACTTGAAACTAAATTTTGTGGCAGTTTGTTTTT
This sequence comes from Araneus ventricosus, assembly GCA_013235015.1. Taxonomy (NCBI): domain Eukaryota; kingdom Metazoa; phylum Arthropoda; class Arachnida; order Araneae; family Araneidae; genus Araneus; species Araneus ventricosus. The sequence continues at coordinate 29,009 of BGPR01000178.1, forward strand.
CGTCTTATCAAATTAATGTTTAGATCTTTACATTCAATTGTTAAAAATGAATTAGGTTGGCTCTTTAAAATCGTAAAATTGAATGAAGATTAATTTTCGTTTTGATCAAGCAAGAGATGGTTTGTTCAGATTGAAATTACAATTATTACGCATTATTTATCTAATTATAAAGTGATTGTTGAACCTAATTATAAGAAATAAATGTCATATATTTCTAGAGAGGATTATCCTGCTTTAAGTGAAAAAATAGATTTAAGTTCATAGCTAAAATTTAAATTTATCAAAATAATAAAGTAAATCTATACAATAAAGTAAATCTATCAAAATAATAAAGTAAATTTAGTTGAAGCAACAAAAATTATATTTAAAAAAAAACTGGCAAAGCAAAGAAAATAGACTGTATTTTGTTGTAACAAAAGAAGCTCTTATATTACTATAATCAAAACAAAATAAATTTTATATCTCGTTTTTTAACGTAAGAGAAACATCAAATTTAAAGATTTGATGTATCACTGAAATTGATTCGACTTTCATTACAGCATTACAAGCTATTGTTGGAAATTAAGTATAACTTTTTTAAAAGAATTTTCAAATTCACGGAGAAACATTGTCCGACAAATTAACTGGCACATTGGATTTAAAAGATATATTTTTGAAATACAAGACAGTGCATAAAAGTTTTTTGTGTCATAATATTTTTTGCATTTATCGCTGAAACATACCATATTCTTGCTTAATTTTTAATTAATCAAAATTTTAGAAAAGCTCTCTGAGGCGCACGTTCCCATCCTTCATAATATATTTGTACCAAATTTGGTCTTGGTTATTTGGTTTTACCAAAAAAGGATCTTCAACGGTCTGTCTTGTGGAACGCAAAAAGACAGTCACATACTCATACATGCACTTTTATCGACTGAACTAAACAAAGCGAACTCTGTTTTAATTGACCTTTCAAGATTGCGTTTATCTGTAAATTCGTTTGTTGTCCAGTCATGACCAAACGAGTTGTTCGACTTCCTTCGAAGTTGGCATGAATGTCCTTGAAATCATAAAAAATGACGTATACAGAAATTTTTTTATTTCATTTCTACCACTTTTTTGGGGTGAGTATAAATTTAGTATATTAAAATTTCGTTGTTTTCCTTCCATTGATTCATATCTTAATGTAAGTATTTTAATAAAATCTCTGATGAGCTTATTTAAAATAATAACTAAATTTTTTGGCTACTGCAAAAAATTTGCGGCCCTTCTTTTTAATTATTTTATTTGATAGTCTGAAAAAACCAGCCAAATTTTTCTTTCACAAATAAAAGCATAAACTTATTTTAATTAGTTATGTTGAAAAAAAGTAACTGAGATTTTTAAAGTCTTAAACACTATATACACCTAAATATTAAACTAAATATAATCTTAATTTTTCAAACTATATTAATAAGGTGCAATTATTTCTAAATCGTTCACAAACTAAAATATTGTGTAGGATTTCAGTTTGACCCACGAGGCTTGAAAAATTGTCTACCCCTGGCCTAGACCATAATTTCTGTGATTGCATATATAAATGGTCTCTATAATAATGCCTTATAAAAATTCATCAAACAAGGAAACGCATTTCCTTATTTAAATATGAAATTTTTTATTTAAAATACTTAAGAATAAAATGCTTAAAGATCAAATTAAATATTAAAATTAAGTTTTAAAAAATGCAGTTTATTTTATTTTTAATTGCTGTAATTTTGATTTACCAAGCATAAATAAAAATTTTATCTTCTTTTCATTCTGAAGTCTTCTGAAGTTGCTAGTGTTATGAAAAAGGCCATTGGTAGTCAAGTTAATACAATTTTTATGCTGTATTTGACTCCCTAATTAATTATATACTAATAACTAATAATTAATTACATAATTAATTAATAGTTAACAATTAATTATATAAATAATTATTAGTTATTCATATATAATAAATAATATAATTAAATTTAAAATAATTTAAATTTAATTAATTAATTAAACTTTAATTAATGTAAATTATTTTTTTTAATTACATTTATTTTAAATGCTAATGATCTCCCGACTTTGATGCAAGTTAGCTGGGAATCGGGGCTATCAAAAATTGTTTCCAATTGGGCCCCGCACTTGCTAAGGCCGGGCCTGCCAGAGGGCCAGTAAGAGAACACACAGCGAGCCAGAAACTGCCAACCAGTAACTCATAGAAAACTAGCAACTCACCTTTATATATGTGTGGCGATTAAGAAAATTTACATCTTCAATGATATGCTGATTGGGATCAATCAGTGATTCGAATCAGCATCTCATTCCAATTAACGTCGATCGCAATCCTGACCAACTAGAGCCAACAAGATTCGAAAATTATAGTTTAGCTGATGCTGCCGATAAAAAGAGGAGAGATTAATTTATTCCCAACATTATTAACTGTAGATGAAGAGCAAAAGCAATTTCTCCTTCAGTGTGTCGAAGACCACAGGAAGCAGTATCCGGACTGCAAGAAGGTTACTCTGGAATGAAAATTTGACTAAATATATTATTAAAAAGTGTTAAAGTATTAAAATTGTGTTGTTAACTGTATTAAAAGTGTATTATTAAAATTCTTAACAAACTCAAGACATGTTTAATATGAATAATAAATGTACATTTCAAAAAATATTTATTTTTCTTTTTTGCTCCTATATTTTTATATAATCATATAATCAAGCTCGATGCGGCACGGGTTAATCTTTATATATTGAAGAAATATCTGGAATACTTTCATATTATGGTAAAAGGAAAAAAATTAGGGGGTGTGCGCTTAAAAAATGTTAAGTAAATTTTTCACCATTATAATAAGGGCCACCCTAAGCTCCATTGAGGGTGAAAGGAGGATATTGAAAGTTTTTCTAGTGAAGTGGACAGTGGGGGAGGGGGGATAAAGGTTGCACTTCCTGGATGAAATGCAAAGAATGACAGCGATTTTACTACTCTCGGTGAGTTAGGAGACTGGTAAAACCAGTTCAAGGTCATTTATCACCATAAAATGTGTGAAAAGAAAGAATAAGTTTGAAATGTTCCGAAATATTTTGAGAAATAGGCAGAAAAAAAATATTGCATCACAAGAAATAAATAGAGAATACACTTCGCTATTTAGAGGTTATTTTATGAAGAAATTCGCAAATTGTTCTTGGTTCCAAGGAAAAGTTCGCAAAATAGTGGTTCGTTAAATAAAGGTCCGACTCATTCCGATTTCATTTCATAGGTGTCTCCTTTAACAGCCATAATTTTGCTAATGAATTCTTGCTTACAATTTCCCCCCAAATAGAATGCTTTTACCTAGGTACACTCTGTTAGACTTTGTCTCACAGCTATATTTTCAGTAATATCATTTGGCGATATTGTTGACAATTTTGCGCATTTCAAATATTTGTATGGTGAAGAAATTGTGCTTTGTGATCTACATTCTTGGGGTGGAGACAAGGACATGTTCTGAGAACTTGAAGGCAGATCAGAGAAAACAGAAACATCTGGTTGCAAACTTTCGGTATCTGTCAAAGTGTTATTTTGTTGTTGCTTTTTTGTTCTGCCCAATTGCTTTTCGCATTGGAGATAAACTCCACTGCCTTTAAAACTTTTTTTTTGGAATTGATGGCTGATATATTTTTGAAGAGTTTCCTTCCAATAACCACATCTTTCCATAAATTTTAGTTTAAAAATAGTTGCAAGTTGAATCAGCAGCAGAAATGTCCAAAAAAAATATATGGCACTATAATGAGAATTCTTCAATGATCTGGACCTGGGAATGAAAGAACTCATAAAATGCGACATAAACTTGTCCACTTTAGTTTAATGGGTTGTCACTAACTTATAAAGAAACTGAGAAAAATATCAGTTGAAAAATGGAAGTCAGAACAGCTAACTAGAATACCCAATTCAAAAAACTACAAATATAATTAAAAATCTGTTGTTTTATAAGCCATATATTTTGACTACCCATTTTACCCCACCTGACCCTAATGATGCAGAATTTTCATGTCGATTTCCTTTATCACAGTTTATCTCTGTGATATTTATTCATAATAAATAATACCTTCGTAAGCTGGTCAATCAATCAACTTTTGAATCTTCTGGAATGTCACTTCCCTACTTTTGTCCAATTAGTTCCATTTCTTTGGTACATGTCAACTTTTCTAGGAGGGACAGATTTTACTTGTGCAGCATTACTATACAAAGTGGCTAGGCTTCTAAATTTAGTTTTGTTTTGTTTGGGGAATTTTCCACAATCTTTCCTAGCGGCAGTGACCAATCTCACCACAATTAATAAATTTGGGGCTTTCACTTTCCTATTACTTTGATCATTCTTTATGGGTGTGCTCATCACCACATTTTTTTCATCTAATTCTTGAAAGGCATAAACCAGACCCTTATTTGACAACTGAAGCACTGGATAGTGCCAGTTGGAAATCAGTCGCTTAATTGACAAGCCAAGAGGTCTATATATAAATAGTAGAAATAGCTTTGTCTTTCTGTCCTGTCAGTTAAAATTGTTCAATTCCTTAGATTTAACATTCTGATTGGATGGAACTACTGCTCCCTAAATGAAACCGAACAAACCGCATTCTCTCTGGCGCATTTCAACTTCTGGTTTCCATCTTTGGAAATTTCATGAACCTAATAGCTTCGGAAAAGTCAGAACATAAGTGGCTTCCTCCATCGTGAAGAAACAAAACTTTCATTTAATTAGATTGGAGTATAAATTTTAAATGTCTTTTAAATATTATCACCATTCCACATTTCCTGGGTCTGCTGAGACTGCATGATCCTGGGCCTGTAGAAATCCTGTGAAGCCATTTGCACAGTGGATTACAAGACAAGCATAGGGCTAATATAAAAATATATCTTTATTTTATGGCAACACAGAACAGAATAAGGAACTACAAGCCATATACAATGAGGGGTACACGAAAATATGATTTCCCAAATTTGGCATTTAATCGCCACTTTTGGCAATTTTGGAACATGCTTCACAGTTACACAGATATCTCCTTTATTAGGGCATTTTTTTTTCTAATAGCTCTGTGTGTGAGAGTTAATCTCATGACTACTAGGTGCTATATATACATCTGTTTTAAACTTTGGATGTGTTTGACAAATTTCAGTAGCTCTGAGTGTAAAATTGATATTTATTTTATATTATTCAGGTTTAGAAGTTGCATTGTGAGGGACATTTATGAATGATGTAATTCCGAAGTGTGCCTGACTATGAGAAAGACTAAAGAGTCTTCACATATACTGAGAACGATGGAAGATGAGGCCATCCCAAGATCTACAGATCCAGGCTGCTACATATGATGTATCTTGGTTGGAGTCCAGCATCACAAAGAAGAAACAAGTTGTTTCTCCACTAGATGTGTTTAAAGTTTTTGACTTATTCTAAATCTTTTATCGTTTATTTTGTACGTTTGTAAATATTTTTATGCACATAAGCAAAATAGTTTTTTTTTTCATTATTAAGGCTGTCATTGTAAAGTATATTACCAGCAAACAAATGTAAAGATGCATTTTTTTATTCATACAAAGGAAAATTCATATGTGCAAGATATGTAGCAAGAAGATTCATTTGTATAAATTGTTAAAATTTTGTTTCCAAACTGAAACTAAAGGGACCTTTGGCCAGATATTACAATAACTATAGGCAACACCAATTTTATTGCTCACTCTTCTGAAAAATAATAAAAAGTATATATATTTGTAAGAACTTCTAACATAAAAAAGGAGCAGTAAAAATAAAAGCTCAAAATTTTTACTGCAAAATTAGGTAAACTAGTTTGTATAGATATGTAGATGAAATAGTCTGACACAGCTAGTTTTGTGTTATAATAAAATTACTGTATTAATAAGTTCGAACAGTATACATGGTACACCAACCTATTTCTTAAAAAATTATATAAGTTTAATGTAGTGCATTTGACATGTTTGGTTTAAATGGAGTACCAGGTGTATCTCCTGAAGGAGCTGCTCTAAAAAGGTGTGTTACAAGAGAACCTATTTCCCTTTTTAGTCTGAGAAAAAATGCAAAGAATAAAGAGGAAAAAGGAAAGCTTAATCAATTTTTAGAGTTATTAAGAAAGAAATTGCCCGAGGGCTTTAAGATAGGAGCTGCTGTAGGTGAAGGGGATAGTTTGTTTGATTCTGTAGCTCAAGGATTGAACGAGCTAAGAGATAAAGGTCTAATTACGAGTACTAGAAGATTTAATGTGAAGTCTTTGCGGGAAAGCTGTAAGCAATATGCACAAGAAGTTAATCAATCAAAGAAAGACTCGTGGTTGGATAAGGCTTTAAAAGGAGAAGGTAGAAAACTTCGTAAATATATTCGAAATATTGGATTTGCTGCAACAGACATTGAAAATACTAGCTCTGGTTCAGAAATAAAAATTATATGGGGGAGACCTGAAATTGAGGGGGAAATGGTATGTGAAAAGTACGGCATAAAAGTTAGGATTATAGAACTGAGAGATGAAGACATAGAGAGATTTGTTACTAAAAGTAAATTAGGTACAGGTAATACTGTTATTTATCTAGTGAATTACAGGAATCATTTTGTACCACTTCTTAGTAATATTCAAAAAAATGTAAAGAGAAGCATAAAAGTTTGTAGAGAGGAAGTTTATGGTGATGTGATAGGTTCTAATTCTAACAATTTTTCTCAATTATACATTTCAACACTATTGCAAGATAATGAAAATTTCTCACACAAACAAAGTGGTCACTTAATAAGTCCAAGTAAGGGAGATTCTGAAACAAGTAGGAAACGTAGATGTTCTATTGCAGACCAAGATAATAAGGCACGAAAAAGGGCGCACATGGATGTCAATGTCACTAGTAATGAAGATTCGGTATTTCCTAGTGATTTACAAGATGAACCTAGACAGGATGAATTGCATAATGCTTGTCAGGCTAAGCGATATATTCCTCATCAGTTGATTGGACTTATGTATCAATTAGACTTGTCGGTGCTTTGCTCACTTAGAAAGTCTATGTATGAACATAAATATCCTTCATTATCATTAACGTTCGGAGATTCTGGAATCAATAAATATAATAATATTGTCCTTCGTAATAAAAAGAAGTCTATTCATATACAAATTGAAAATGTAGACAAATATTATATAGATAATGATATTGGTTATGCTAGGTTATTTACTAAAGAGAAAGAAAAACGGAGCTTTTTTATTAATGATTACTTCGATAGTTTTGTTAAACATCTAATCTCTGAATCAAATAGTTTATCAAATAATATAAAATATCTTGTTATCTATACTAATTCAGGCTTGGACCTTACAAAAGAAGAGAAATTGAAACAAGGGCGATCCTGGAGTTTTTATCCTTTTAAATTCAATGCCATAAATATGGAAGAATGTGGTATTTTAAAAGACTTTTTGTTTACAAATGATAATGAGGAAGGACGTGTTCTTTATCAATTTTCGCAAGAGGAAACAACAAGAGAGGAACTTTTCAAGCGACTAGAATTTTCATCTGCTGCACAAAAAGTAATAGACGAAAGAAAATGTTCTCAGGAGAAGGTAAAAGAAAAATTTTTAGATAAATTAGTATTTGCAGTTAATCAGCCTAATAGAGAAGAATTGAACAGCATTGTTAAAAGTGAAATAAAAAATAGTAAAGTTCAAGACAACTATATAGCATTACAAGAAAGAATATTATGCGATTTAACAGCTCCAAAAAAACTTGGACCTGGCATTATATATGAATTCAATTTATTAATGTCCTTCTTGCATGACATGTTTTTGCGTAAAAATATGTTTTTCATAAACTCTAAAGGAAAAAGCCGTGATACATCTAATAATATTATTATTAACTATAAAGATAGAATTACTTACGTAAAGGCTCATAATGCAGATAGTGATATTGGTTATAGTCAGTTATTTCCCTCCAGAACACAGGAAAGAAAGAATAAGTTTTCTATTAATAAGCATTTTACTCTTTTCATAGAAGAATTAGAAAAGGATAAGAATATAGAATATTTTATTATCTATACTAATACATGTCTAGATCTTACAGAAGAAAAGAGATTAAAAAAAGGGCAATCCAAGGATTTTCATCCTTTAAAACTTGATAGTATAGATATACAAAAGAAGAAGTATAAAATTTTAAAAGATTGTTCGTGTATAGATAAAAATGGCCTTTATCAATTTTCACAGGAAGAAACAACAAAGCTTTCAACTTTATTAAAGCTTCCGCCTTCTTTCCAAAGAGAAAAAGAAGAAGAAAGACTCTCTGATGAGAATGAAAGAGAAATAAAAGAGAAATTTTTAAATAAACTAATATTTGCAGTTAATCAGCCTAATAGAGAAGAACTGAACAGCATTATAAAAAATGAAATAGAAAATAAGTCTAATAAAGTTCCGTATAATTACGAAGAATTACATGAAATAGCGTTACGTTGGTCAGAATCTCATGAATTTGGCCATATTACAAAAGGAATAATGGAAAAGCTTTTGGGAGATATAAAAAGTAATAGATCTAGTTATCAGGAAATTCAAAATAAAAACATTGATGAAGAAATAAAATTTGCTAAAAGTGTGGTTGGTAGAGAAGGGACACCTACATTTAATCAGTTCTTAGATTTTTTGATCAAAGGAGAAGGAATAAAATATCTAGAAGTTCTGAAAGGAAAAGGAATAAATCTACCTAATATGTCCAGCATTTTGAATAGAGCAGGACATAATGCTGTGAAAGCTTTTAAAGACTTATATGATCTTTGGTTTGATGTAAAAGGAAATAAA
>BGPR01000178.1:38009-64509 GCA_013235015.1 Araneus ventricosus
TGGTTTGATGCAGGAGGAAATAAAACACAATATTTAAAAACTCTAGAGCAGGAAGGAATAAACCTAACTAATATATCCAGTATTTTGCATGGAGCAGCAGCAAATGCTCCTAAAGCTTTTAAAGGCTTATATAATATTTGGTTTGATGGAGAAGGAAATAAAACACAATATCTAAAAGCTCTGGAAGAAAAAGGAATAGATCTAACTAGTATGTCCAGTATTTTGAATGGAGCAGGAGCTAATGCTCCTAAAGCTTTTAAAGAACTATATAATATTTTTTTTCATGAGCAAGGAAATAAAAGGCAGCATTTAAAGCATTTTTTTAAGAAAAAAGATGAAGAAAGTTTTACGCTGCATAACTTATCCAGTATGTTAAGTGGAGCAGGAGCTAATGTTAAAGATGCTTTTGAGAAATTGCATAGTGTTTGTTTTGATGACAAAGGAAAAAGAACAGAACTGTTAGATGATTTCTATAATGCAGGTTTTAGGCCAGGTAACTTATCCTGTATGTCATGTAGAGCAGGAGTTCATGCTTCTTCTATTTTAAAAAGATTGCATAGTATTTGTTTTAATGAGAAAAGAGAAAAAACAAAACTTTTAGATGATTTCTATAATGTAGGTTTTAGGCCGGATAATTTATGCAATATACTGAGTGGAGCAGCGGATAGTTTAAAAAAATTTCATGATTTTTGTTTTGTAGGAGAAACAAAAAAGTATTTAAATCATTTCTTAAATGAGAAAGAAGGTTTTACGCTGAAAAATTTATCTAACATATTGCATGGAGCAAGAGCTAATATTTGCTCTGCTTTAAAAGATTTTCATGATGTTTGTTTTGATGAGACAGGAAACAAAACACAGCTTTTAGATGATTTCCATGAGGCAGGTTTTAGGTCGAATGATTTATCTAATATATTATCCATGGCAGGAAATAATGCCACTTCTATTTTAAGAAATTTTCATAAATTGTGTTTTAGTAAAGAAAATTATTTAAATCACTTCTTAGCCGAGAAAAAACTTTTTACGCCGAAAGATTTATCTAAATTATTGGAAGGAGTAGGAATGAAAGTTTGTTCTGTTTTTAAAAAATTGCATGATCTTTGTTTTGATAAGGCAGGAAACAAAACAAATTATTTAAATAATCTTATCAAAGATAACCCATCGAATAAGATACATGTTATATTGTATAAAAAAGTTAGAAAGGCTTCTCCTACTTTCTTAGATGAACAAAATGTTAGTGAGATAAAAGGAAGCAAAACAACCAATGCAAGTCTTAACCCGAGTAGCTCATCCGGTATGACGGAGCAAGAACAAAGCTTAGATAGTTTACAACAAAGTGATTCTAAAATTAAGAAAAAAGCCCGGAAGGGTATTAGTAACCGAAGTAAGAACAGACAAGATGATAAAGTTTTAGACACAGTGGCAGGAAGCTCTTGTAGCTCAAGAACTGCAGCTAGATTCTTATAAAATATCTTATTGAGATTAAATTAATCTTTACCATAAAACTTGTCAAGAATCTAAAAACTAAATTAATCTTTTATATATTATAACCTAGCAAATATTATGTCAACGCCTTTTTGCACAAAACATTTACTTATATTATCAACAAAAATATACTAGCAATCCTAAACAGTACAATCTGAGAAATATGCGGTAAACTTATATAACAGTAGAAATTAATGAAAAAGATATTTTGTAAGATAAAATGTGTTAAAATCAATTGCCTAAAAATGATAATGAACATTCGGAGTATTTCTCATGTATGAAAAGTAATCTCTCTTTTATAAAAAAGTTGCTTTAAATTGTATGTCTAAGCTCATTGATGTATTAAATATTAAGAAAGTAAAACACTTCATTGTGAATAAATATAATGACCAATGAGCTTAGAATGTATTTCAAACTTGAAATGTGATTTTGTAAATTTGTTTATAAAGTGCCTTAAAACCCCAGGAAATGAATTCATGAGTAGTGATGTTAAAAGTTTTCAAACGTTTATCTGTGAATTTTTAAAGCCTTCCTGATCTCCATTTTAGCGTGTCTTTACTTTATTCTGGGAACCAGTTTGTGAATATGGATCTTATTTTTATATAACTTCATTTTTGTAATAAAGAAATATTTTTGACAATTTGTTTCTTTGTCTTCTTTTTTCTAAAAAAACTTCTTGAAAGGTGTCTTTATTATATCAATTTATATTTCAATTAATAAGCACTGCTTTATATTTTTATACATCCTGATACGTTTTATTAAAAAAATCATGTTTCTAAATTTTTATAATTAAACCTATATATATGTTTTTTTCATGATATCCACCTTGAATTATTGATAATTGTATCCTTCTTACAAAAAGTAGGTGTGTGTTTAATAATCAGATTTAAGACTAAGAAGATTATCTTTGTATGTATGTGTATTACATTAAATAGCAGGTTCTGGAAATAAATCTACGCACATGGCCATCATATCCAATGGGCTAATTGGGTTGTAACCCAGATACACCATGGATTCAAAGGTGCCTACAAATTTAATATGATGATTTCATTTTAATTTTGAACCAAAAGAATTATTTAATTATAATTTAAATATGAAAAAGCACAGAGTTGCCAATCAGGAAACTGGTGGTTTGAGTTTTTTTTTTCTTCAATTGTTTTATTGGGTTGTATTTTCTTTCGGCCATCAGCGTTCAAATCCCTAGTTACGGTTTGATGGGACACCAATCAACTACTCCAGGGCGCTTAAATTTGTTAGGACACCCTTGTTTGTGCATCATGTTATTCAATCGGAAATGTGACAATGAAAGTTCTATTTAGAGCTTCTTCCATTGACTCATTTCTGTCGGCATAAGACATATAAAGTTCCATTAGGGAGAAAAGTAAAAGCGTAGTTTTTCATTACGTAGCACAGTTGATAATTTTGTTAATCTACTGGAACAGAAATCAAGCTGGCGATTAAATTTTTTTTAAAATAACCTACTTTGTTTATAAATAATATTTCAAATACGCCGATTCCTAATTATTATATTGGTATGTTGCCTTTATCAATCTTTGTTAAATTTTTGACATCAATATTTTATTCAAATGGCTGAACAATTAAGTACTGCAGATGGGTTATGAGGATTCCTGGGTAATTGATCACATATTAGATACTGATTTCCTGGTGCGTCATGGAATTTTCTTTAAAGGAACGAAATTATTATTTTTTTTATCACAAAATTACATTTTGGATAATTTATTTTTTAAATATATAACATAAATGTAATGGTCAATGTGAAACTCTCTGTTCTGCGTGGGGTTTCTTTTATGTGAGTGATGGAGACAAATAAAGACCAATGGTTTTTATCCCAATTATTTATTGACTTCGTTACAGGATACGGACAATGTACACACAACAATGATGAAATATTTGCACGATGAAACGAAATATAAAATGCTCACCCGCTCAGTTACATTTCGTGCTGTGAGTTTAATATCAAAACACTATTGACACTTCATGTAAAACATCCACCGGTTAAAACTCTAGTCCGCCACTCGCTAAGCCCATTCGGCCCGCGTCCAGGAACTTTCCCGTTCTTTTCTTCCGTGAACACTCGACGGCTGCCAATGCTCCTCTTCCCCTCACAGTCAATATTTGGGAAAATGATAAAAAGTTTTAAATTCTATCGACTGCAAAAAAGTTTTGGAGCCAATACTACATTTTTCTACGAAAATTTTCTCTTTTGTTATATACAAAAGAGTTTGTCTTTTTGTTATATACAATCCAGAAATCATACAAATTACTTACGATCAAATTTTCGCTGCCTTAACATGCAATTCTGCAAAACATGATACACTTACTAATAGTTTTGTGGGTGTGCAAAAGATGGGATTTATAAAAAACCTTGAAGAATGACAGCAAGGATTTGAAATCATCATTCTAAAATCCTGAAAATATACTTCTATTCGATCGTAAATTGTATAATAAAAATACTTCACTGCTCTAAAGTCTAAACTGATCTTGTATGAATTAAGAGACCCTATTTGCTACTTAATTATTTATAAAAAGATTCAATAGCAGAAGGAATATGTCAATCAGCATTAATTTAATTTTAAAAAATGTCAGAATTGGTTAAATTTTCCCATTCTTATTAGTTACTTCAATTCATCCATCTTAAAACGAGTTTTAAACAAGCTCGCCGATCACAAATGTATCTCAGATCAAGTAGGCAGAAATATATGAAGGAAGGCGAAATTACTTTTCGCAAATATACATTAGATGATTTAAATAAATACTGGCATTCTTAACCTTTTAGTACCAGTTACCATATCCCCCAAATCATATATTCAGTGGCGGACTGGGTCTAAAAATAGTGATTGCCAAGAGTCAATGGGGGCCCTATTACATGTCATCTTGCATTATATTTTAAAATTTTGAGAAGATAACACAATAAGAGGTTTTCTTCAAGTTCGTTAATATTCAAATATCTTGCAATAACGAGCAAAATTGACAGATCGGAAACATGAGTGCTTTCATCTACTTGTATTGAGAAGAAGGGGCTCTTTTTTATTCTTTCATTTATAGTAGCTTCAATGTCAATAGACATGTCCTTAATTCTCCGAGAAACTGTGCTGCTTGCCAAAGGAATATTTTTGATTTTTTGGACATGGTCTTCACCGAACATGTATTCAACCGCATCCTTCATACATGGAAATACCAAATTTTCAGCGATAGTATGATTTTTTTCCACTTTTAGCAATATGATAACTTATTCTGTATGATGCCTCAATCGCAGCCTCATTTCCTTCGTTTGTGGATATCAAACAAGAATTTAAATTAGGGCTGTTGGATAGTCGTTGGAAAAAACTAATATTTCTTTGCTTATGAGTTGGATGTTTTGTTTCTAAATGGTGCATTAGTAAAGATGGTTTCATGCTGCCACTTGACAATATCTCTCCACAAACAACGCAGAGTGGTTTTTGACAATCTTCATCACCCGTGACGGAAAATCCATATTTTAAGTATTCATTAGAATATTTTCTCTTCTTCGGAGGTTCACTGATGTTATTTTTTTTAACAAAATCAATTTTATTTCTTACCTGAACAGGCCAATCAGTCGGCCTTTGCAATTCATGATTATCATCTTGCTGATCCGCAGTTATCTCCATTCATAGCTGCCAAATCGGTGGTTCGAATTTCAATTCTAGATGCCGATCTCTTAAGAGTTCCAGTTTTCAACTACTTGTCCATTTTGAGAAATCAAACAATATCGAATTGAAGTCATTCTAAAGATAAGCACTTCAAATTGAGCACGCATAGCCTACAAACACCAGTTTTGTGCCACAAACCAAACCAAACAAATTTGAGCACCCATAAACAGAAAGTTTGAGTTATATGAACAGTCGTTATTCATTATGCATTCCAATCGAACAATTAATGATGCCTGCGTTTAATCACGCTTTTAATAAAAACGTCAAAACAAGAATCTTTGAGAGGATTCCGGATTGTTAAGCTACAGCTTTTGTGAACACGCTGATGATTCATGCATAATCGGGGCTGGTGAAGACAAAATATCAATCATTTACCAGGTTTTCTTTTTTTCATATTTTGAGCGTAGGTTTTAGACTAGCACAACTTTCACTTTTACTTTTCACACAAACTTAGGAAAAAAATACTGTAACTTTTTTAATCCTTTATATTTTCTTGTGTCCGCCATTACCGACTTTGATTGCGCGTACCCCCAACTGGTCCTTCGCGTACCCCTAAGGGTACGCGTACCACAGGTTAAGAACCTCTGTATTATAACATTAATTTAATATAATCTCTTCCTATTTTAACATTCTTATATTTATTACTAATTGCAGCATACACGTTTTATACATATTGGTATTAATAAATACCAAATATAAATACAGTTTTATGATTGAACATTAAAACATTTTGGTGGTTCTATAGAATACTGTAATTTTGAGAATTTTTTTAGCCAAACTGAAAATTAAGTGCAAGTTATTTACCAATTTCAATTTTTGAAAAAAAAAATTCTTTCTTTCAAATATTAACAACTCAAAAGTACACAAGTGCATTACATGTGGTCCACTTCATTAAGGGCAAGCCAGGAAACTTTTGAGTTCACTAGATGACTATACAAATCTATCAGCAATTACTCTACATCCAAATAATCTGACAATTCTATTTGAATAGAGAATAAAATATATCTTTCCAAGTTCTTCTCAGACAATCAATTTCTTAATATAGTCATGATGTTTAGCTTCGAAATCTCACTAATATCATTGCATTATTCCTCACTTAAAAATGGATTTCAAACTCCTTAAAGACTAAATTCTTTCAAATTTAATTTAATATTTTCAATCCATGCAGGTCTATTAGGATAAAAACCGTAACAGTAAAAAGGAATTTCGGAATGAAAAAGTAAAAACAAACATGATGGTCGGCATTACATAGAAAGCACCTCAAATATTATTAGAACTGTTAGCTAAATTAACTCTGAATACATATGAAGAGAAAGGATCATGAATAATTAAATATTTCTTAGTAATTAATCAAATATTATTACCATTGAACATATAATCCCTCACGCGTTTGGCGGGTGAAGAATATTTCAAAATTCACTAGATTTTAGGCAGATGCGTTGTTTACAAGTTCCTTTTGATAAGAAAATAACAGATTGGATTTCTATTATTTGATCCCATTCGTTGACGATGTTAGCAAAACGTACTGCAATTCCTTAGCTTTCGAGCATGTATTTTGACCAAGGTGAGACTGACAAGGCTTGGAATTCAGGAATTCTATTTTTCACGTCCGCATCTACAAATTTGTATTTCACTTTAGAACTTTATACTATTTTTAAATATTAACTTTGCTTTTTTTTGCTATAAATTCTAATAAATTAACGAATAAAACAGAAAATGTTATGAGATTATACAATCTCGCACACAAAACCTTAGACAGAGGAGAAATAATAATAAATTGTAGTTGCATGTATAAAGTAAATACTAAGTCATTATAACAGCAGATATCAACATGTATAACATATTTAATCATTTGAAATATTCTGACTGTCAATAAAGTTAAACCCATTCATTTTTATTTTTTAACAAGAGTTTGTGTTTGCTTAGAGGCAGTTTAATAATAATAAAAAAATTCTTACCAGAAAGATGGATTCATTTATTGATATCCGGATTTGTCTTTGATAAATCACCTCCACCAAAGTATAAATTACTTTATTTAGGAGGGCTCCACTCCATATTTGTGTCCAGCGTCTCAAAATCCGAAGAGCAATGCTGATTAGAAGTACTGCGAAAAGTTTGTGGAAATGCAGAAACGACGCTATTGCCAGTAATGTTCGATCTTTCCCATATATCGAACTTCCAACCATCATCTGGTGAGAAGAAAGAGTAAAATGCCATGCAAGAAATTTAAGACATAAGGATGTTTTAATGTGGGATAGGTTTCTTGAAGGTCTGTTAAACTTTTGTTGATTTGTGCATTATTGCCATTCGTTCTTAGGTTTCATATAATATTGTAAATTTGGAGCTTCCTTTTGCCATAAACAAAGAAAATACATTTTTAGAGCTAAGTAGCCTTTTGCTATGCATATGCACCGACCTGTTCCATGCGGTGACATAGCTAGAGGGGAGCGGAGGGGGGGGGGCGGCGCCCCGGACAGCACTTCGAAAGGGGCGGCAAAATCAGATACGCAGGGAAACCAGTTTATAACTAAGAGCAGCGGTGCTAGCTCAGTCATTGTATACACAAAAAATAACGTACTGTTCAGCAACGGATTCCGAGACTACCACTTTTGGACGATTTTACACCGGAAAGGGATGTCAGGCAATGAGTCATATGAGCGCATTTCCGGAGTTCTTTGTTAGATCACGCTCAGTAAAATGTAAACATCACCCTTCCATTCTTCACTATCCCCCTACTTTGATGAAAATAACTCCGCCCGGCGCATGCGCAAAAGCGCGGAGGGTTTCCGAATCCGTTGCTAAACAATAATTAATTCGTGTTTTTTTGCCTTTTATCGGTAAATTGCAGATAAGTGGGGAAAAAATGGCGGTGAATATCCGATTTCGAAACCCATCAGCAGAAATCGAGGGCGTCAAACAACGAATTGCGTTGCTAATAATTTGTTCTTTTATACTGGAATTTATTATTTTTATTTGAGGTTTATGTGCCCTATGTATTTATCTAAAGGAAGGGCGGCATGTTGCAAATTCGCTCCAGTGGCAAAAATTTCAGCTACGCCACTGGTTGCATGAAGATTATGCTGAATATTAGGAAGATTATGCTGAAATTACTTCAATACGCAACTTTCATTGCGTATTGAAGTAATTTCACATATTTTGTCATCTTTGAAAGGAACGTGTCATCGGAAGTTATTGACCAATTTTGATAAAATAAATTTTATTACTATTAAGAAGATGGGTAGTAAACAGCTAATGCTATAACAAACAGATAGAGACAAATTTTTAAATTATTGGATAACAGTCGATTTCCATCACTTTCTACGATTATTAGGGCCCGTTCTGAAACGGAAGATATCAATCAATTTCCTAACTATTTTCCTCGTTTAATTTCTAACCAATTCGCAACTTTTCAGCTGTATAGCGGCATGGAAAAAAAAAAAATTACTTTTTTCGGAATTCGGGGGGTCATTCTCCATCATTCGAAGTTGGACCTCAATAATTTCCTACGTCTTCAAAAGAGATATTAAGCCAGCAATTTGATTGTATAATTATTGACCTAAAAGTTAATTTCATGATAGTACTGTTGCATATATGTATATTTTCTTCAGATATTTTTAAATGTAAGTTGAATTAAAGCAAAATCCAAAATTTCGCAACCATTAAAATACTAGAAAATTACAAGATATTTGGTTGTGATAGATCAGGATTAGTTTAGTTATATTAACGTCCGTGAATGGACTAGTTTGGGGAGGACCTTGTAATTTTGAACCGCGGTCAGACGAAGGGGACGACTACACTTGAGCTAGTATCTCCCTCTCCAAGCTACACTAGCAGGAGGGCATTTGACCCTTTACGTATGATTTAGCATGCAGCGGGCCCACTGCACGACGAATCTTCGGTGAGGGCGGGGTTCGAGGCTGGAGCCCTTTGGCCTTGAAGCTGAGGCTTTGCCACTAGGCCATTACGCCCCCGTGATAGATCAGGAAAGAATCTCTTCATGTGTTCAATTTTTACCATAGTTGAAATTAATCCACAGTTACTTGATCACAAAAATCTAAGAGGACCACAAGAAGCCCTCCTGTACCATGAATATGAATCACTAATCCAACAAATTAGCCTGTAAAAAACAGTGGCGGCGAGTATGGGGTTACTTTTCACTTGGAAAAATTAAATTTTTATTTCTTTTTAGCTGCCTAAAACTAAGAATTATTGAAAAGCAATAGTGTCCGGTAAAGTTAGCTAAGTTTGTAACTAAATTTTTAAATTTTGTTGTCTACCCCTATACTCCTTGTACTTTTAGATGTCTCCCCCCTCTATAAATCCCCACCCCTACTTTTTCAACCCAATAGCCGCTACTGATAAAAAACAGTTCGATGATTTTCGAATTGTTCTGTGTTGGGAATGCAAAAAACTTCAGACTAATATTTTTAACTGGTCTTTTGGCATATATGCACCTTTCTTAATTAACTTCCGTAACAAGCTGCCATTCATGTTGAGTAACGCTGCTTGGAACTGACTGCTTCAATATCGTTTTTCTTCCTTTTATTTCTTGAGAATATTAGAACACTTGGTAATTATTATTAATTCTCTATAGATTAAAATAAAGCTTTTTAGTATGGCAACTAAAAAAATATTCAACCAAAATTCTTGCATTTAAATTCTGTGAATTCAACAGATGTCGGTCCAAATATTGTTTTTAAAATAAATTATGAACACACATCTGGTAAATCACAAAAATAGTGTCCTGAATCGTCACAAAAATCCATTCTTTCTCGTGGAACTGTGTTAGAAAAGCTTCGGAAAGTAAAAGAAACGCATTGGAGCCGAATATGGTAAAATATTTTTTGTAGGGAATATGAAAATTCTACACTAATTAGCTACATTTCCAAGCTTAATTTAGTTTAGTTTAATTATATTAACGTCGCGCTTTTAAGCAACACGAGGGCTATTTTGGGACGGACTTCGTATTTTTCAACCGCGGACAGATGACGAGGACAACACCTGAACTGGCACCCCCTCCAAACTTCCGCACCACACCAGTGGGAAGACGTTTGGCCACTACGTATGATTTAGCGTGCAATAGGTCCCATGAGCGGTGGATCTTCAGTGGAATCAGGTTTCGGCCTGGCAGCCTCCAACCCCCAAGCCGAGACCTTACAAATAGGCCACCGCGGCCCATTTTCATTTCCAAAAATTAAAAAAAAAAAAAAAAAATGACGGGAGGCTGTCTTTTTCAAACAGCCGCTGATGTTAAAGGCGTAGGAATACTTTACTCACGTGACTCTTTTCGGATTTTCAATTTTTTTGTAACTCCTGTTGTTACCCTTTATCTCTAAAATAAGACATTAGTTATGTTTTTAACATACGTAGTTACCGAGATATAGAGGATCTCCCATACAACGTTTTTTGTGGCGTTTTGGCGTGTGAATCAAATTCCTTCCTGAGACCCCAATGGGAGGAACATAGTCCTATGTTAAAACATATTTAAATTATAGCCACAATATACACACACAAAAATGTATGCAATATGGAATTGCAAAGGGAAGGGAATATGATTAAGCACAGTAAAAAAACCCATAAAAACGGCATTTTGAACGATAAAAAGGCTTAGTGTTCAGAACTGAATTTTTGGCAGAGATTTTAGTTAAACTAAAAAAAATTCAAATGAACTACTCAATCTTGTTCCAGCAATAACAAAAAAAAAGGAAAAAATCTTCCGAGAGATATTGTTGTAGCGCCCCCTATTGTTGAAAATTTTAAAGTTTTTTTTATTTTTCTCCTATTAGTACAAGATGTCTACAGTTCCTATAATATTTTCACGACATTGTACAGCATTCAGAATATCGTAACATCATTATAGAGATATCGAACAATATCTTGTGTTGATAGGCTCCTTTCTTTTTTATTCCGGTTTTCTCAGAGTGTATCACTTGTACTACATACTAGTGAAATATTGATTTGTTTGGAGAAATAAAAATGGCTCTAGAGCCTTCTGAACACGATAACTTTAATTACACCAACCCTTGCTCTTAATTCATAAATTTGAATTAAGAGCAAAGAAAGCAAAAAGATCCTGAATCATTGTTTTAACAATTTGGCAATACATACGGTGCAAAAATTATGCATCAAGTCCTTAAATCAAGAAGATACACCAAAAGTGGTTATGGATAGTTTTCTCAAATCATTCCTCACCTAGCTAAGAAGATATAAATTCAATTGAAAATTTATGAATTTAAATGAATAAAAAATAGATTTTTGCACAAAAATACAGAAAGTTAAACTTTATAACTGTACCCATGGTACTCGGGGAAGTAGCTAGAATACAGTCCCTTTTTCCTTGCACTCACTGTATTGTAGTCTTGTATTTCCTCCACATTATGCAAATTTACCCGAGTTGTTGCTACACAACATAATAAAGTCCATCCTTTCTTGCCCCAGTTGCAAAATATCAATTGCAACTTCTTGATGATGAGAAAATTGATTATGTTTTCTCCAAGTTGCTATATGCAGTAGCCATCCAGGCACAAAAACTATATTTAGTGTATTTGAAAATATATCCATCCCACAACTGTTTCTTATGCGACAGTAGTTTCTCAACATTCTATGCAAATGATGAACTCCACCCATCCCAGAATTACATCTAAGAATCAAATTTGGTTGTTCAATGTGCACCTTTTTCTTTTTATGCATGAATTCTAGTTTTAGTTAATAGGATTGGAAGACGAAAATATTAACCCTCAGAAGCCCGAATTTTTTAAAAATTGCTTTTAAAATGTTTTTTGACTTTCATTTCTTGAATAAGTCCTGGGAAAACTATTTTAAAATATCATATTTTGTTTTAAGTATGGTTTATGGCTAAAAAACAGTTTGTTACCAACTGACAACACTGAGCTTTATTTCATAAAAAAAATTTCCTTGATAAAATTCTATAATATCAAGCACAGGTGAATTTTAATAAATAATAATACGGATAAGGAACTTCCTTTAAAATTGCAGAATAAAATATGGTATTCTCAAGGGTACAAACAAAGCTAAAAAGATGCAGCCTCAAGTGGAAAAACATTTTTTTTTCTTTTTGTCAATACCAGGCTGCCATCTATATGTTGTAAATTGATTTAATAAAAATTTCAATATGTATCCTATCGGCAACAACAGGCATTAGAGCTTCAATCTCATTCTCAAGATTTTAGGAAACAAAATTGGGTATGTTGCTTAAAAGCAACTTTGGGCATTCATGGGTTAAATAGAAATTTATTTGTCACATTCATAATTCCTCACCACCACTAGAATACAGTCTTTTTTCCCTCGTCAAAATTAAGGTACCTTTTTAACAACACAGAAGGGGATTCTCCTTTCTGAAATACAAAGGAATTCTCTTTTTCATTTTGTTTTCAGAAGAAACTCACAGTAGGGAATTCTCCTCTTTCCTTCCTTCACAAAATAGTGGCAACTTGCCAATGCTCCCAATTAGGAACATGGAAGTTTGATGAATTATAGCAAATCCATATCTTATTTTTATTATTACATCTTATGCGTTATTAGTAATGGGGACATTTTTAACTATTTCTGCCAATCTTTAGAAATTTTGTATCTTTAATTTTATATGAATTTTTACGTTGCACACAATTTAAAATGTGAAAAAAAAAAAAATCATTTTTATAAATTTCTAAATATTGCCCACTTTAGGTCTGAAATAATTTCAATATCAGAAAATCAAGCTGTGTTTCAATTATAATTAACAATTTTTTCAAATACATATGAATGAAGCTTTATTTTTTAAATGAATTTTCAATCTGATGTTTCCAATTCGGAACATTGGCCCGTCAATTCTTAATATTGAAATGTTGCATTGTATGACAGCATACATTGGAGTATCAGATACGAAGAAACAGAATTCAGAGGTAACATAAAAACTGTTTATAAATATTTACAATCACAATTATAAGCACAGTTTACACATCAATTATCTCAGAATTAATTTTTCTCTTTTTCTTGTATGCCTTCTTCGTGCTCCGTTCTTCCTCTTCTTCTTCAACTAATTTCAAGGAAGCCTTTTCAATGGCTCTTTTTCGCAATTTACGATTTGAATGCTGACTTTCCAACATCTTTTCAAATGCATTAATTCCATTTTTATAATCTTCATATCTACGAAGAAGGAAAACAAAAAGTAATTAAATATAGTAAATAACTTAAACCATAAGATCACTACTTAAGAAAAACTTTAAACAAACAATTTGTGCAAAATTTTAAATTAATAGAATATAGTAAACTGAAAAATTTACCAAAATAATGTAATTAAAATTATAAATAGCTGAAATTTGGATACCATTATAATAGTTAGTTAATTTTATTTTTAATCTTACCTTTCACTAATACAAGATAACTCCGTAAATATTATTTCAAAACAAAAGTTTACAGATTGAAATAATTTATTCATATAATAATTCAAAAAAATTATTATATTTTATTTGAATAAAATAGCGTAGAAAAGTATTAATATGCCATAATACTTAAATAAATGGCAAAAATAACTGTTCACTGAAAGTTAATTAGTGATATAAAATAAATAAAATCTAGTAAGTAAAATCTTTTTTTTCAGTCATAATCCACATATGGAGAAAAATTGAGTTTGCTTGAATTATCATTGAATTTTTTGTAAAAACAGGAAAAAAAGCAATTTTAAATTATGATGAAAAATTTTTATTCATTTTATAAAAATGAGATAGAATATAAATACCATATATTCCCACTACATATAAAGATGAGAGAAATTCAAAAATGCTTATTTCATTTAATAGGTTTAGTGAAAAGCACACTTACTCTTTAATTATACTATAGATAACTTTCATGTTTTTTCGTTTCACATCAGGCTTATTTGCATGCTTCATAAGCAGTTTCTGCACAGAGTTAGGGTTAAACTATTTAAAAGAAAAAGAATTATCAGAAATATGCATTCAAGTTTTCATCAATGAATTCAAAATGAAATTCTTAACAGCTCAGTATTTTTTCCCTCACTGTACAATTTTTATCAAATAAAAGGTTTATCCATCTTTTTAAGGTTTTTTTTTAACACCAAATTTGTATAGGTCCTAATTTTTCTGAGTATCTAGAGGGTGGAAATACTGCAGACGGGGATAAATGAAATTTCATTTAGGACAATAAAAATATATTTACATAAACTTGCAGTGACAGCTCAAGCATTGTAGCTGTGAGGGTGCTGTAACTTATAAAGCATTATATGACACCTGATATGAACATGAGACCCCATGTTCCAATCAGATGTGAATAAAATTCAGAAATATTTGTTATTGGTTGCGAAAAATTCTTTTTTTTCTTCCCTCTTTGAAACTTAAAAAAATTGAAATAGGTGGTGTTGCTTGTTAAGCAACAATTTGTGCCTTTCAGGCACTGATTCGAACTCTGACAAAGAAGCTGCTGATATGGGTTGCAATCATCAGCAAATGAAACTTTCAGAACAACACATTTTAAGAAAAATAGATGATATTATTGACCATTCATCAACAACACTGATGAAATGATTAGTGATTTATTTTTCTAATTGAAAAAAGTTACCTCTGAAAATTATGAAATATCCAAGCAATGACAAATTGTACCTTTGTTTGGGGGAAAAAAAAAAGAAATTTTCAAATAAAGTACTTTTTTTCTTTAGATGATTCTAAAAATCCACTTAATCAGAAATAACGAATTAAGGCTTGTTTAAATACATATTTTGTACTTCCAAACATGAAATTCCTGTAGAGTGGCCACCCCTTTGAGAGGTCAATTTTTCATGGAATGGAGGGTGGCCACTGTAGATAGGTTCCACTGTATTCGACTTAAAGGTACAAAATGTTAATGCATAAAAATGGGCAAGAGTAAACTGGTTAAGTACTTCTTTAATTAAATTGCATATTTTACAAAAAATCTGATAATGTTAGCAATAGTGCCAATATTAACCCATTAACACCCATTTTATAGGAAAGTTACATTTCATTTCCCTGATAAAGTGAATGCATTCAATTGTTTCTTTTTTTGCTTTGTATAAGATGTCAATAGGTATTCACAAACTACTAAACAATTTTCAATAGGCAAATACAACCCATTAGCCATATTTTGAAGTCAAAGTGTCGTTATTTTAAAATTTCTTTTATTTTTGCCGTGATTTATTTTCGAGACAATGCAGGGAATTCAAATATATATATATATATATTATATTTTATTATATCTAAAATTTAAAAAATGATTTAACATATCTATAAAAAAATAATAAAACCCGAACTCAAAAAAATTTGAAGGGGGATTTAATTTTACTTCACAGTTATCTTAATCTTGGTGTTTTTAATATACTTCAAAAGAAATTTACTGAAATCTGTGCTTTAAATTAAGTTGAACGTTAACAGATTAAGAGGAACTTTTACTGCATATTGTAAAAGAAAGAAACTGTAAAGGCAAAAAATAAGTTGCCTCATTTATTATGCTTTTTAAATTAGAAAGCACTTTACAAAAAAAAGAATAAACAGAACTTTAATCCTCCCCCTTTCGTATTTATAACGACTTAAAAAACATGTTTCTTAAATTATTTATTTCCTTTTTCTAGAAACATTAAATACAATAATCCAGAGAATCAACTTAAACTAACCACTTAATTTTTAAGTATGAATTAACAAAATATTTTATTGCTAAATTATTTAATTATATTCCCAGTTACATTTATAATATCCATATAGAAGCAATTCAACAAAAAAGTACTCAAACTAATATTTTAACTTAATGTAAAAAGACACAGAACTCACTTGCAAAATAGGAAATTCATGAAATTGATCCTCATCAGCATCTTGGTTAATGAGATAGAGAAATACATCTTTTTTCACAGATTGTAAGAAAGATGGACTGAAAAGAATAAAATGTTGAAATATACTGCCTAAGAACAATCTTCATTGACTTGCTATCTTTAAAAAATACAGCACGTTTAAATAAATTTTCTAATATGACTAATATAAATAATTGAATTGCTTAAATAAATACCTAATACAAATTTAGTAGATTCATAATTCTTTGTTGAATCGAAAAAAAAATTTCAACATTCTAGAAACATAAAGCATAGCATTTAACCAAATTCAATTATACTAGAACCCAAAACAATTTAGGTTAGTTAAATAGAAGTGATTCATGTTTTATTTATATAAATACAAAGTACACAAACATTAAAAATCACAGTAAAATGTCTTAAGCACCTTATGTCAATAAAGAATACAAAAATATCTTTTTCATGAAGTAAACTATTAAAATTAATATCACACTTAAGCAATTAATTCAAACCCAATATCAATGAAAATTAAAGGAAATAAACCAAACAAAAACATGATAAATGTGCCAATGCAGTAGTCCAACTGCACAGTGACAAAACAAATTAATAAAGTTTTTGGAAAAGAATCCCAAACTATAAATCAAAAATAATAAATACAAAGCAACAGCACTTAGGGAACTTCTTTAGGGAATCCCTAAGTAAATCCCCAAAATAAATTATTTCTCTAACAATGTTTTTAGAATGTGCTAAAGATCATGCAGAAAAACACAAGAATTTTGGCATTCACCTAGGGTTTTTCCCTACAAAAAGAAGCTCCATAAGTGTCATCACTTTGTGTTCATTATTTTTTATTTATAATTTTGGTTTACCTTACAAAAAATTAAAGTTAATTAACTTATTTTGCAAACATACACACACAAATGCAGTAAAATCTCTCATAACAGGCACCTAATTAACCAACAATATCAAAGTAATGAAACTTTTAAAGGTATAAATGTGAAATTTAGGCCTATAAGATAGCATATATGTAGGATCATAATTAGCAACTGTACATACACGGCAGCACAGATCACCTTGTGCTATGAGCAGGGTTGCGGTGATTTAAATCACTTTATTTTAAATATCAAGTTAATCTGCTTTAATGAAATAAAATTGTCCATGTATCTTTAAATAGTGATTTTAAAGTATTTTTAAATTATATTTAAAGAAAGAATATATAGAACATGAAAAAATATTTCATTGAAATGATGTAACTAGAATACTTTCCATACCTTTATTTTTAAGAACACAAGCAAATTAGATTTTAACCCTTTGCGGCGCAAGGCAATCATTTTTTGAAAATATGATGAGAAAACATCATGAATGGGTTTACTTTATTGTCTAGACATAGAATCTACGAAAAAAGGTTTTTTAAAAAACTTGCTTCATTCCAGGGTGGGGGGTCCCCTTTTCAGGTCACCCCCCCCCATGAGAACCCCCTAGACACGGCCACCTTGTACTCTCAAAAATTATTGTTGAATCTTACAGAAAATTATAAATTAAAACTTCAAGAACATTGGAGGAAAATTCTCGAGTTACTTTGCTAAAATTGTTAAACGTCCAGAACTGAAAAATTTCTTATCTCCGAGTCAAGGAATTTTCCCAAACTTTATCTCTAATAATTCCTATTCCGAAACAAAATTTCATAAGACTGCTATATACATTCTAAAAGGAGTACTATTAGCCCTATACTAAACCTATTATTTTCCATTTATGGTTGAATTTAACGGTTGAGAAGCGAGTGAAATTAGGTGTGCCTTTAACTGGCACACTTCGCCGCAAAGGGTTAAAAAATCTCTAATGAGCAACACAATAAAATGCAAAGTAAGAGATGCTCCTTTTTTTATAAAACAAAATAAATATTGTGAAAGGTTCATGTTCACAAAGAAAGAACATAGTAAAATGCAGTGAGTTTCATTTTAATACTGGAGAAAACTAAATAGTGTTGGGGACAACAAAGTTTTTATATTGCAATAATGTTCAAATGTAGGATAATTAAGTAATGCATATAAATGTTCCAAAAGAAATACAAACATCCACATAGTGCAATTTAAACTATGATCTATACTTATAAAAGGCAATGTTTGTGAGCGTGTGCGCAATGTCCAGACGAATCTATCACACTTACAGTAATGAAATTTGGCACACAGGTAGTCCTGATGGTGACTCGATGCACCTCGAAGCCTGAATATAAAAATTTTATCCAGAAAATTTTTTATTTAATGTTTTGTGGAAACAGATTAGGATTAGAGAAAGTTTCAAAACTTGTGTTTGTAATGAAACAAATGAACAGCTGAGTGTAAAATTCTTCAGTATTCTAACATACAATAATATATCTATAATCTAGATATGATAATTTTTATTATATTGTTTCTTTTTTCCTTAATGAAATTGTCTTATATTTCAAAAGTATATTATTTTTATATTTTAGTTCACAAATATTTTTTAAATAGTTGTTACATTTTTGAACTCAATTTTTTTTAATTTGTTTTTTTAAAGAAAGTACAGCTTGATGACTGGTATGTTGTTATATATATGTATATAATTCTATGACTGTAGGATCATTGTCTAATATACAAATGTTATATAAGTAGTTTTAAAAAAATCATTAAAATAAAAAAAATCTTGATTTAAATAAAAAAAAATCAACAACCCTGGCTATGAGCAAGAGGTCACATGATATTTCTTAGCAAAAGAGGATGATGGTTCGAGATGGCCAATTCCTTGTTTAAAATAGTAAAATGTCAAACCTCTGTAAATATAAACTGTACATACTATCTGTAAATATTTTTTGTAGTACTCAGTAAGAGCATTTCTCTAAGCACAGTCCTTTGTGTTAGATTCTGCCATTGTTTTTAGGTGGAATTCACTATACAATTCTATATAAACTGAGTGAAAGCTATCAAGTTTTGTAAAAAAGTGTGATTATTCCATTAAAATCTCTTCCTATTGTGCCAGAATACAAAAATTCAGTAACTTCAGAACCATTTTGATGATGTTCACAAGCCTTAAAAATGTTAATTCTATTTTCAATGCGAAAATTTAGTTTAAACATGTATCCTAATGAGCAACACTGGCTTGCATGATGTTAAAATGCAAAGATCTTATACATGTAAAGGTATAATGCACGAGGAATGAGAGATGTGCTACAATTAGAGATGCAACTGTGCATCTTTAAAATCCATAATAAAACTTTTAACTCATTTTCACGAGGAAAAATTATTTACAACAGATACTTAAATAGCATGAAAGTTATAACATTCAAGTGTAACAAATATTATAAGCAAGGCATCAAAATGTAAGACACTGTTTAAAAACTACCATGTGACAACCATTCCAAAAAAAGTAATATAACATTTGACAGGATACAGCAAATATTCTAAAATTATATGCCACTATTATTGAAAATTACTAATAATTCAGGATTTTTTAAAAATTGCATCAAAATAAGCATCTATCAAATAAATGATACAGTTGCATTGAAGATAGACATTTCTAGGCTACTTATTTTCTAAAAAATATATAAGAACGTAAAATATACTTACTCATCACAATAGCACAGAACATCGCAGTAAGGAAGAAGAAATTTTCTGAGTATCTTAGGAGTCACCTAAAAATTAATGCATTACTTGAATCAAGTTCTAAATTCAAACTGGGAGGAAGGACTCCCACAAACATAGACAACATTGCTTTTATTTTATGTGATGCTTCATCTCACAGTATTAAAGAAGCTACACAAACTACAGTGAACTTAAAACTTATGACAAAAAGAGAAGAGAAATTAAGTTTTATAAGGTTAAAAGCATTTGACATAAGAAAATGACTGAGACTATGTTGCTATCATGTTTATGTTAGCCTGATTAAAGTTATTACGTTTATGTTAGTCTGAAAAAATTGAATTTCTATTCTAAATTGGCTAATGCCATTTTAAACAGCAGAAAACATGTAAATTTTAATATGAAGAATGTATAAAATAAAATTGCATGCATTTTTAGATTCTATCTGGGATGACAATAAATTTTGGTTTTGATGTATGATACTTTGTTCCTGAGTAATGAGCAGCATCCAGATACTCTTTTGACGGACTGTACCAATTCCACAATTAATACGCAATGGCTCCCCATCTCTAATATGTTACTCAAAACCTGCGCATTAATGTAAGCTTCCTCATGTTGTTCGTCATCATTTTGCTTTCCTTCACACCATGTTATTCAAGATATTGTATATATTCTTTTATTTTGTTGTCAATTCTATGTGTTAACACCAGCTTTGTAAACTCTTCATTTGTCATTCTTCTCTTGCTGTATTTTTTTTTTTTTTTTTTTTGCAACTCAATAAAGTCCACCTACATCTATACCAACCCAGATAGGAGCCACATGAGCTCTAGAGATGGTGATGTGGTGTTAAAGCTCATAAGCAAAGATATTGCATCAACATTGCTCCAAGGTAAAAGTTAAGAGTGAGCTTAATACTGCAAATATTTCAAAATATTCAACTATTATCTACAAAGTTGTTATTTTAGAATCATGGTGAAAGGATTGCCTTGCAATAAGTGTAGGTGTTGGAAAACACTTCTTTGTTAATATCCCTTACCATATTCTTATTCCCATCACAACTGTTAGTCAAAGATTATTTTTTACTGGCTGATAATCCGGCTCTGCTCGGGATCTATATTTTTTCATATCCTCCACCCCCTTCCATTTCTTTTTCTAGAAGTATTGCCACTAACTTTCCCCAACAAACGTAAATCTACTTTGAATAATTTCAAGTTGAATTAAAAATTTCAGATCTAGCCTTATATTTTTTATCTTATAATACATGGTTTGAATAAAAATGCAAGAAGTTTAGAAACAAAATATTTATTTTTAAACAATATACCATACAATAATTAATACAACTTTCAAAATATTGCCAAGAACTTTAAAAAATCATTACAAATCAGAAAAGTTGTACAGCAGCTTCAAATTACTGTTATTAGAATGGGGATATTTCTGAACTTTATAATAATAATAAAAGAATTATGGTTTCCCAATGTGCAGAAAATTTACGAAAATAGGAAAACAAAGAGCCCAAATTTACCATTTAACATTAAAGAAATATAAAAACTAATTCATATTTTAAAATAATTTTTAAGGTATTAGACCCCACTAGCACTAATTTATCAATGTACCGAATTTGGTCACAATATGTCAAACAGCCTGGGCTTGCATAACAAGGATAAAAATGAACACAAACACAAATAAAATCTTTTATACACAGGGTGTCCAGCGAATACGACCATGATTTCAAAATTAAATATCTCAGAAACAAATATCAATAGAAGAATGCAGTAAACAGCATGTTTATTAGCTAAGCTGCAAAAATGTTATACAGAAATTTCAAAAATTTAGTTACAAAAACCATTAACAGATGGTGCTGTATGCCGAAAACCTTGTTCTCTGCAATCAGTCTAAAAAAAGTCAAGCAGTCTTTGCAATCAGAACAGAATGTTTTCAAAATGTTCACCGTTCGAAAAAATGAGGGCATAAACGGGCATTTTGTATGGAAACATCCGTAGGCTGTTTCTCAATATTTTTTGAGTACTTGAACGCTTCAAACCAGTCTCTGATGAAATTCTTCAGACAGTATTCCTTGAGTTTTGCTGAACAATTCCAGAAACTTTGGCGACATTTTCCGAAATGACTACAGTTTGCCTGGGTTCAACATTTCCCACTCGATTATCATCCACGCTGCCTGTCTGTTCAAATTTGGAAAAGAGCTTGCAAATGGTTTTTGAATCGGGTCTTTTTGGAACATTAAATCGTTTTTTAAAACTGCGCCTTGTTGCTGTAGGACTGTGTTCTAATCTGTGACATTCCAGTACCAGAAAAACACGTTGTTCAATGGAATACATGATTTCAACCTCTACGCTAACATCCTTTCACGATTCAGCAGTCGAACTGATCTCTCTGGACTTGGAAGCACAATTTATAGTGTTGCGATTACAGCGCCATCTGTTACCGGTTTTTGTAACTAAATTTTCGAAATTTTTGTATAACATTTTTACAGCTAAACTAATAAACATACCGTTTACCGCATTCTTCTATTGATATTTGTCTCTGAGATATTTAATTTTGAAATCAGGGTCTTATTCACTGGACATCCTGTGTATATAGATTACTTTAAGAGAATATCCCCTGCAAGTAATAAAGTGTTTGCTCTGAAACTTTATATGGATCATCTTTTATTATTTTAGACTCATGACGTAATAGACAAAAAAATTACTTACAACAATCAATTGCTTGCATACAATTTTAAAAGTATGTAAATAAATAAACCCAATTTTGTAAATAAATTGATTTCCTCTCACATTTTGACTGTTGCAATGAATTAAAATTCACGTTCAAAAATATGTTGGACAGAAGGGTAATAAGCATCCAACACAGAATAGAGCAGAAAAGACTTTTATAAAAGTTAGAAAAAGAAAACTTCAAAACAGCTACAATCATAGAATATAATAGAAATATGAGAATTATAGAAAAAATAAAATTTCCAGAAATTTACACAACAAATATTGAAAGAACACTTTTCTTAAGCAACAGCAATTTTAATTTTTAAGATAAAAGAGAAAGAATATAATTGGAATCTTAAAAATACACTAAGATCAATAATTGAACTATACCTCATCATGTCCAACTTTTGTAAGTTCTTCCATGTATATGTCTGATATATGTGTCTTTAATCCAAATGGGGCACTGTCTTCAGATGGGGTAAGTACTGTTTTTTTCAATATATTTAGAACCGCTTTTATATATTTCACTTTCCAACACTTGCTTTTCAGCAACTGGAAACATTGATGCAGGAATTTTCTGACCAACTGTGAATTTTGAAACATTAGTATAATTAACAAATAATACAAAAACTATAAAAAAAATTTGAATATTCAAAATAAATTGCCAATTTTTAACAAAATAGTGCAATTAAGGGTGAAGAGTGATAAAATAAATTTTTAAAAAAATCTAAACACTGGTATGAAAAGAATTTAAAGCTACTCTTTTCTTTTTAATTTCTATAAATGTTATGTGACAAAAAAACATCAAAACATAAAATAGAGACCATATTCATAATTTTTTAAAAAAGACAGTACATTGATGCAGTAGAAGTTCAATTATCCAAACTAAATTGGGGTCAGGCAAATCCATAAATTTGGATGGTTGGGAAATGCTCAGGAATTCAGTAAAAAAGATGTCAGATATTAAAAAAACTTGAATTCATAGAAATGTTTAACAAACATCAGCTATAGAAAACTATAAATACTGTAAAAAAAATTTACAAAAAAAAACACAAACTGAATTAAGTATGAAGGTTCATTACAAACGTATTAAAATTATGCATGAACAATAATACAATATTATGTTCCAAAGTTTAGTAGCTAAAAATAACCCTTTTTCATTGAGAAAGGATGCCTTAAGGCCACTGTATTCATGCACCCACTATTATGTTCCCAATTTAGACATTCCCCCCCCCCTTTTCCCGAAACTGATTTGAAAAAAAAATGCCTTGAAAATAAAAGATAATTTTTTTTTATCATTTTGTTAATAAGTTATAAGAATAAATACTGTAAACAAAGAAAGTGACGTATAAATATTCATAAAATTTTTAAACAATCCAAATAGAAATATATTCTTTTCTTCAAATTTATTTGGAAACTTTTAAAAATTTATTAAGAAATGCAGATTAACAATAATAACTCATTAGAAAATTCTACTTCAGATTATTTTTTTACAACTTTTCCAACATAAAATACTAGCAAAATTATTAAGATTCCATCGTAATGAAAAATCACATTGTTTCCTCCCATCTTACACTGATCGGAGGAAAAACAAACTTTTTCTAACAATTCTAATTTAAACATTTTATTAATTATCCTGGTAGCTTAAAATATTATCCTAAAATAAATAGGGAAAATTTAAAATAAAAATACTTCCAAAGCCTCAACATAGATAATTTTACTAGAATGGCTTGCATGAGGAAACAAATTTCCAATTCAGAACGGCAAAAGTTCCTAGAAAAAAGTATAAGTAAAAAGCTAAAATGTTAAAATTCTAATAATAAATTTACATGCAAGATAGATTTTTTTTTGTACTAGAAAAATTGACATTATCTATACTTATAAAAGGCATTGTTTGTGTGCATGCATGTGTGATGTCCAGACAAATCTATTGCATTTACAGTCATGAAATTTGGCACACAGGTAGTCCTGACAGTGACTCAATGCACCTCGAAGCCCGAATTTTAAAATTTAATCTAGAAAATAATTATAATATGGATGTGAAAGTATGATTTTTTTAAAAATTTAAGTTCATTTTCTTACATAAAAAAACGAAGTACCTAATATCAAAGTAAAATCATGACAATGATAAATCTAAACTTCTAAAGGAAGTGTCTGTGTGGGTCAATCTGGGCTTTTTTTTTTTTATTTTGTTGAAGTCATTATACCACAGGCAATGGCGTGCACGTACTGCTAGTTCATTATATTTAAATATTTCAAATACACAAGCAATAACTGACTTTAAGCCCAGCCTTTGAAATCAAAATAATCTTTTAACATTTAAGTGTTTTCAGTATTAAGCCTTGACAATGCATTCCATAAATGCTCTATTACAACATTTTATGCCATATTTGAAAGATAATACAGTAAATTATCAATTATCCGGTATTCAAGTATCTGGAAAGCTCAACTAAACGGAAAAATTAGAAAATGAGTTTTTCTAAAAATTTTACATCCGAGCACCAAAATTTTACACGCGGACAATTTATTTCTGGAATGCAACGTCCGCTCCGCAAGGAGGGACTTGTTTTATGGGGGGGCGGGGGGTTCGAAAGCAAAAGTGAGAACCAAAAAAAAACAAACTTCCTCACCTTTCGCCAAGAAACGAGACCTAAAAACGAAATCGGCAACCCCCCCCCAAAAAAAAGCGGCAAAGGGACGGAATCGGTAGGGAAAAAAAGGCCACAATCTACCCTCCCTCCTCATTTTTCCCGTCACACTCAACTATCCGGACTTTTCAGGTATCTGGAAATCGGTGCTTCCCGAGCATGCCGGTTACTTAAGCTTTTACTGTAACCATTTGAGCAAACAATTTAATATGGATTTAGCTTCCGCCAGTTCTTAATCAAACTACACAAAAGAAAAGTCTTACCATCATGAACTTTTCTATTCTGTAACGATCAATACAATGCCATTCACGTGTCATAGTAGTAAAAAAACTATCAATGTAAAGGAAAGAGTATTCCATAGATTTGAAAGAATGAATGAACTGACTAATAACTTCAGCTCTGTCTTCCTACAAATAAACAATAAAAATATTCAGTTTATGCAGTCAAGGAAATGGAGAAAAATAAACAAATTTCAAGTTATAGCTAATATTATAAAAGTTACATACAATAAACTACACTATTAAACTGAAATAAATTTAATATTTAGAAAGAACACAATTTAGAAGTCAATCTTAATATAAATAAAAGTCATTGTGGGTTTGTATGTTTGTATGTATGTTTGTATCTATGTTCCACATCTCCTCCTAAACTACAGCACTGATTTCAACCAAACTTTTACACTTATTAATTAAGACTAGGGTAAGATTACTGTCAACTTTTTAAAGCGCTAAAGTTAATTAAACAGTCAGTTAATTAAAAAGTAATCGAAACCGTTTTTCCGCTGTAAGTTCGGAGCAAATTATCCCCTGAAAATTATTTTTATACCATCTTAAAGTTCAAAATTTTACCTTTTTAATGATATCAATTTTATATCTGTGACATTTTTCTTTCAATTTGTATTAATTTTTCAAAATTTAAAAAAAACATTGACACGCAGACGATTTTAAAATAAAACAAATTTAATGATACTAGAATTGATACAGATGAGTTGCTAGGCAACGGTGTAATTACTTTGCCATTATTTTTTCTGTTTATTTGTTTTCAAATATCGTTTGGCAATGTTTTCATTGGTTCTTAAAGAATTCTAAAGCTTATTTAATTAGATTAAAAAATCACTGCAGTTCATATCACCTGTCATTTTTACCTGCGTTTCCGAAGAAATAATAAATGCTTAATAATATATGAAATGAGAAAGTGTGTCTGTCTGTTTGTTAAGTTTTCGCGGCCAAACTACACGTGGAATAACTTATTTTGAATGTCAAACATCACGTGATCATAAAGAAAGCCGCGATTATGTGATCTTTCAGAGAAAATAAACAAATAATTTATTAATGGAATAATAAATGTAATTACTCAACTCGACGCTTGATTTTCATTTTTCGAGTTTGCAGTCTATTTAATTTTAGTGATTTATACTTTTCCAAATCAGATTTTATTCAAGAAGCTGTCGATAAATTGACGTCGGGACAGAAATCTATTGATAGACAGAATATAGCTGCAAGAGTTTTTAGATTAAAATTTAGAAACTAAAGTTTATTATAACTAAAGGAAAATATGCGAC